>OX465189.1:1215000-1782000 GCA_949987655.1 Polymixis flavicincta | reverse complement strand
GAAGCCATAAAACTTATCTCTAAGTAGCTGGAGGCAACAAAAAATCGACACGGACGTTTTTTTTGCTCGCCGAACGAAAAAATCTCAAGTGTCAAATGACGTCCGTCCTTTACGGTACTAACGCCACTTTTCCGTCGGGCAGTTGTGGTCAGTAAAAGTACTCTGTGGTTGTGGTAGTTGAAAGGTAGGAGAACAGACCACAGAGTACGTTATAATATAGAACAGACTAAATAAATAAATAATAGGCATGGAATGTAGCACTATTAGAAGATGAGCTAAGAAAAACGAAAACTTCTACCACTGGTAAAAAAACAGCTTTAGTGAAAGGACAACAAATTATGAATATATTAAAATTTATAGGTTTGTGTTTGTTTACGTGAAGTTCATTTTTTGGCCAAGATTGGAGGTATACGACGAGAAGAATCTGATCGGAGTTGAAATCCATCTCCTGGATGATCTTCCTGACATCCTGCACTCTAAACTTTAGGCATGTTAATTCTTCCGACTTCCCCTCTTAGTCGTGATGGGTAACTCATCAATTTTATGTGAGGATGAGGGAGCCCCTCAATTTGCTTCGTGAGGTCCTCACGAGGGACCCCTCATTTGAGGTGAGGAATCGTACGACGGTGTATTCGCCTCACGACTCGCGAGCGCTAGCCGAACTCAAACGAAGCTCCAAGTAAGCGAAGCGGGCGGGTGCAAAGACGACTCACGAGTCACGACTCTCCGATAATCCGATTATTCACGTCCTCACTCTCTCAGTCTTTCACACACATCATTTTCTTTCGCTTATATATTTTAGACCGCCAAAATAAACGAATCAATGACCCTTTATTACCAATCTAATGCTTTTAGAGTTCATAATAATTAATCGTAGCTGAAATAATTTTAAGTATTGGTTACTGTGCCACGGTGTTGTCAAAACTTCAAGATCACACCTCACCTCACTCATTCTCAATTCTCCATACAATTTTTGAGTCGGTTCATTCGCTCACTGAGCTCACTCAATCACTCAATCCTCATTCGCGAGTCACGAACTCGCTTGCCTCGATTTCCTATTGTCAATAATGTCAATGTCAATTTTTAAATGAGGAATGAGGTGGTTCAATATTGAAATTCGAGTAACTCTTTCAATTTGCGATCACGAGTACCTCAAATGAGGGGCCTCATGGGTGAGTGAGGGACACATCACTACCTCTTAAGGGGAGGGGAGATCCCAGAGGTCTTGACCGTGAAATAAATTCTCTCTGTATAAGTAATGACAGCACGTATTCAAGTAAGGTGTTTAAACTTTGAGGATCGCTTCGCTCACTCTCGACATTCTCTTGATTCTTGAGCTTTTCTTCATAATTATGTCGACCATGCAACAGATTCCTATTGATCAAAGTAAAATTAACGTATCCGAGAGCGCAATAAAATGTCGAACTCGCTCTTGCATTAATCAGTCTCATACTTAGTTGCCTGGGCTTTCCTAGCATAAGTATTCAGTATAACCCATTTTTTTTTTTTAATATTAAACAAAACCAAACCTAAACAAGGCCTGCTAGGGGTGCGGGTTTGTCTGCTAGGGGTGCAGGTTTGTCTGCTAGGGGTGCGGGTTTGTTCGAAAGAGATACCACAGCCCCTGGCATACGGGCAACTGAGGGAACACGGGTGGGTTTTAATCAGAAGTAGCGCTTGCAACCACTAGACCAACGAGGAGATGTACCTCCCTAAAACATTCCTCAGGATTAATTTAATTAGGACTAGAAATAGGGACCGATACAAAGGAATAAGGTTTATATTCATTTGGGAAAATTTGACATTTGGGATAGCTTGACCTGCTGGCGACTGTACTCTACTGTTTAAAATGTTACAATAAAATACCTCACCACATAGGTACTGCAACTGAATGAAACGAAACTTAATATTGTATAAAAGCACAATATGCAGTCGAAGCATATTATAAGTTGGGCGATTACATCGCTGACAAGAATGTCTGGCTAAACACGTTTCAGGTCACAAGGTCGCTAAAAACGTATTTGATCAGCATTCGAAAATATTGTTGGAGCTGCTGAAGATTGCAGCATTGTATAATCTCAATCTTTTAGTATTGTATAATTACATAACACATGTGTGAGCACTATGTTACTACACTACTATAAAGCTACCATTTACTGGGTACGTCTTTCATTGACTTGAATGTGCCCTGGCAGCTGAGTTTGTGCTCACTCAATGCTTCGCTGGTGGTGGCGTGTGTGTTGGATCACCAAGTTCCCTTCAAAATGGTTGAGCTGAATGGTGCTGATCCATACGTCATGTTCGTGAACGTGCGCCGCTAGTAGGGACTGGTCATCTCTTAGCTGCCACCGCGCACCGGCCTATTTTCAACCGAATTCAAATAGAAGGAGGTTATCAACTCGACATGTTTTTTTTATGTATGCTCGGGCATAACTCCGTCAAATAAATTAAACTAAAATGAAACGATGATACAAAAACAATGTTTAAATAAATTTTATATCAACATTATGTTTTTGTATCTTATCGTTACCGTAACCTAAACCTAGCTCGACCATCCAGATATATATATCTGTTTAGGTATGTACGCTAAAACAAAAAAAAACCGAGCTAGGTTTTTTTTCTTGTTTGACGTTTTCTAAAAATAAAAGCTAGCTAGATCAATTTAGCGCCCCCGAAACCCCCTTCATACTAAATTTCATGAAAATCGTTGGAGCCGTTTCCGAGATTCAGATTATTTGTATATGTTGCAGTCAAAACTCTTAACCAGTCAAAAGTACTATTGACTAGCAAAATCAGTCAAAACTACTTTTGACCGTATGCTTTAGTCAATAATACTTTTGACTAAAAAACAGTTAAAAGTACTTTTGCCCAATGGAGCTGGCTAAAAGTACTTTAGACTAAGTGATTCCGTCAAAAGAGGTTTTGACTGGTTGTATCAGTAAAAACTGTTAAAAAGTTAAGGTGGTCGATAAAAATAACGACAAACGCACATATAAACTTTTATATTACTCATTATTAGTGGAGAACGTACTGATATTAGTATAATTAAAAACCCCCGACCCAAACAAAAACTCAAAAAAGGAAAAAATAATATTTATAGGCCTTTTAATTTTAACGTAATATTTTGATCAGGGCATTGTCAAGTCGGGGGATGGCTAGGCCTCTGTTTTGCGTTTTCATTGACCGTCCCCCGACTTGACAATGCCCTGATCAAAATATTACGTTAAAATTAAAAGGCCTATAAATATTATTTTTTCCTTTTTTGAGTTTTTGTTTGGGTCGGGGGTTTTTAAAATTTTTAATTTAATTTTTATTTCTTGCTTTTTAAACTTAATGTCTCCCTTAAATCACCATTTATCTATAATCTATTCATTGAGACCTTTTCAATGAGCCCAAACACGATACTTCTGCTGTTTGTTGGTGAATAACTTGGGTTTCCTGGAAATTCCAGGTGTTGCTCCAGCATCAGTTCAAGGTTATTTTATTCGTCTAATATCATTGAAGTAATAGAATCCCAAATTTTGAGTTGATCAGAGGCTAAAATCCCTTTTTCAACCAGAAAAGAGCTGATAATCTTCAAACGGCTGAACCGATTTTGATGAAACATGTCTAAGAACACTCCCGACTAATACACCTTTCAAACAAAAAAAACTAAATCAAAATCGGTTCATCCGTTCGGGAGCTACGTTGCCTCAGACAGACACACACACACACACACACACACACACACACACACACACACACACACACACACACACACACACACACACAGACACGTCAAACTTATAACACCCCGTCGTTTTTGCGTCGGGGGTTAAAAATGAGTGACTACGAAAAGAAAGAACGCTTTTTGCAAAGAATTTTAGCGATAGAAGATATGAAAAATAGTCATTTCAATGTGATGACAAAAGAACAATTTTAAAAGTTTGCAATGGATGTGGAAGACGCGAAATTTGATGAAAAGAAAACACCATTACAGTAGGTACAGTAGACTAAAACGCTTTAACATCATTGAAGTTTGTGGTATAAAAAAATAGTTACAAACACAGAACCAGGGGCCTAAGTCTACTAATTTATAAACGTCACAATGGTCTCTCAATGGTAAGTTTTTGACAGATTTGCCATACAAAAACTGTCAAAAACACACCATTGAGAGACCATTGTAACGTTTATAAATTAGTAGACTTAGGCCCCTGAACATATTTTTTGCCGTATGAGGAAATCTACGACATTATTGATGCTGCTCATATTTCTATAGGGCATGGTAGTCGCGATAGACTTAAGAATTAAACTGCAAAAAAGTACGCTAATGTTACAAAAGAAATGATTAATATATACACACCGGCACAGTTAGCGGAACACAAAAAAAGCAGGATTTTAAAATCTTTTACTTGAGGAACTGGCCAGTTATGATATTTTTTTAATTTATTGTCAAACTTGAAAATAGAAAATTAGATGGCATACACTTTTTTCATTCATTTGTTTTATTTTCCCGAACAATACGTTTTGAAAACTTGTTCGAGTAATAACTACGTACTTAATTGTATTTTTTTTTGAAAAATTGCACTTAATGGTTTTTTATAAATTTGTTATTCTATAGGCAATTTTGTTTATTAAAAGCTCTTTAATATGCCTGACTTAACATCACTGGAAATCATTAGGGCTGATGAAATGAGAAGAAATGGCCATACCAACAGATCGATACATCAGAGACATTTTAGAAGAACATGTTGTACCATTTGCCTCATTTATTGGTGACGACTTTATTCTAATGCAAGATAATGCTCGTGTTCATAGTGCACAATCGGTACAGGCATATCTGAGCCACGTAGGTATACCGGTGATGCAGTGGCCAGCAAATTCCCCCGATATGAATCCGATAGAGCATGTCTGGGACTTGCTAAAAAGAAGGGTTAAATCCAGAATGCCACCCCCCAACAATCTGAATGAACTTGGAAACGCATTACTTGAGGAGTGGGAGCGGTTGCCTCAAGAAATCATCGATAACATAATCTGTAGCATGCCCAGACGAATGGAAACCGTAATCAGAGCAAGAGGGAGAAACACTCGTTATTAATTTTGCTTTAATTTTGTTGTTAAATCATTTAATGCTTACTTTTTTTTTTGTGATGGTTCATAATCATCTAAAAATTTCACTTATTTCAAATTTCTTTATTTTTCAATAAAAAATAACGAAGACTTTTCAAAGTCGTTGTTAAAAGATGTTAATCAATTTGTTAATTTGTGTCTAATTACATTTTCGTCAAATATAGGTATGCGTTATTATCTCACAGTGTCACTTTTTTTTCTGTTTCGCTAATTGTGCCGGTGTATATATATTTATCAATGTGCGCAGTATGCCAAAGGAAGAAAAGCAAGAAAAGTAGGGGTCTGGTTTCGAAACCGATCCTGCACACTGAAATGAACCACCGCTGCCAAGTCAATCTTATTGACATGTGGTCGCAAGAAGATCGCGGGCATGGATTTATTATGGTTTATCAGGATCATTTGACTAAATTTCTAATTTTGCGACCACTGACATCAAAAAGAGCTACTGAAGTTGCATATCAATTAATGGATAATTTTATTGACCTCTGGAGCACCATGTATTTTGCACTCAGATAATGGCAGAGAGTTTGTTAACACAGTTATCAAAGAATTAACATCATATTGGCCGGAGCTAAAACTAGTAACAGGGAAACCACGTCATAGCCAAAGTCAAGGTTCCGTGGAAAGGGCTAATCAAGATGTTGAAAAAATGCTAGCATCTTGGATGGAAGACAATAAAACTACTAACTGGTCGAATGGACTTAAATTTGTTCAATTCATGAAGAACAGAGCATTTCATTCAGGGATAAAGCAGTCTCCGTATCAAGCAATGTTTGGAACGGAACCTAAATTGGGGCTAACAACATCCAATCTACCTTTGGAAATTATAAGTGGATCGCATAATGAAGAAGACTTGCAAGTTGCAATCACAGAAATGAATCAAAACTTCGATGATAATGAAGGGAACCACGACAAACAAGAGAAAGTGAAACAAAAAAAAAACAGGTAAAGAACAAGAAGAAATATTTGAACACAACTGAAACTGATCAATGATATTGGAAGCAAGAGAAAAAGCGCATTTGAATTTAGTAAAACAAGCAAAGAGAATGAAAACAGCAAGCGATCAATCTCATCCACCACTGAAAGTCGGAGACAATGTGACCATTCGATGCATTCCAATCCCAGACGTAGACAAAGGAAAGGCAGACCTTCGTAATTTAATTGGAGTTGTATTAGAAGTTACTTGTAAGCAGTTATACAGGATCGGGACAAAGAGTGAGATTTTGGAGAAATTGTACTGCAGGTACGTAAGGTAAAGGAACCAATCATGGACAGTTTAAGAATGAAAATGGTGTTAATTTGCATTTATAGCTAATATTCTTTTGGTATTGGAAGCAAAGGTTATATCCGTAAATAAAACATGCTCTTTATAATCGATCTATTTGGCACGGTATCTTCCTACAATATTTACTTTTGAGATATTAAAAAAAAATTAAACCCCATTGAGAGGACCTATTATGAACAGTCAAATTCTTATAATGGACACCCATTCATAAACAGTATCTAGTCTTGGACACCTAGTGTTGAACACTATCTAGTCTTGGACACCCAGTGTTGAACACTATCAAGTCTTGGACACAACATTTTCTTAACTATTTTAATGCGTCCACACTCAATAAATAACATCAAAAATATGTTCTTACAATATATCAAAAAGTTATACATGTTAATTTTTGGCGTCATTTATAAACTTCTATAAAAAACAACAACAATACATTCAAAACTACAGTCTTACAAATCGCATTTGTTTTGAGATCTTCCATTAATACGTATTCTTATTTAAATTATCACTCTTCAAACTCATAAAATATTAATAACTATAAGACGAACGGTAAATATTTGTTCATTTCTTCTACTTTATAAAATCCACGTTTGTTTATTTGTACTGGCTCTTTAATAAATTCTATTATTGCTTTCTCATCGTACCATATTTGGTCTGGGGTTTCTGGCCAACGAAATGTATCACCTTTAGATAACACCATTGTGCCTATTTCGTATTGTTTACCCTCAGCTTTCTTAATAATGCCAGGAAAGTATTCTCCTTCATACCTTATTATTACGTATTTGCTTTTCCTTTCCCTCTTCTGTGATAGTGCTAATGTATTCAAAGATATCTTATCTTCTTCAAATCCAGATTCAGACAGGTCTTCTAAATCATATTCACTATCTTGATATTCAACTTCAGTGTTATTTTCCTCCGATGATGAACTTGATATTTGTTTCCTCTTTGATAACTTTGCTGTTTTGGTCTTTGCTTTGCCTCTCTTACTTTCCTTATTTATTTTCTTTTCTTGTTCTAGTTTTTCTCGTGTTTTTCTTTTCTTTCTTTTGCACGTTTTTCTTTTTCTTCTATCTTTTGTTTCCTTTCTTTTTCTTTTTTTTTCTACGTATTTAATATATATGGAAATGAATGTAATAATTAGAAATTATTAAGATAAAAAGACTAGTCTCCCTTTACACAACCAGATAAAAACTAAAAATTGTCAGAAACACAAAAATCCAATATTGGACAGGTCCATGATTGGGTAAAGACACATTTAAGTTTCCAGTCACAAACACTTCAAAAAAAAAAACTTATTTGAGAACTAACGATGAGGTTTTATGCAAACATGCTCCTCAGATTAATGATGAATCAATAAATAAATCAACAAACATTCATAATATAATGTAAAGTTTTGAAAATTTCAATATAAGTAAGCCACCTGTGTTACGATTCTTCTAAAAAAAACGGATTTTTTTTAACTGGTTCCAGTTGCACTCACATGACCGTAGATAATGTCGGAACAAAATTGCCGCCAAATGTCAAAATGAAAAAATCTGGTTCGGATATACATAAAGTTTATAAAAAATGTTGCCGTGGTAAAATAGAAGTTAGGGTTTGCTTATTTTAAGCGTCTGGGTTTGAATATGTCCATTATTGGTGCACTGTCCAAGACTGGTTCCATTACCTTACCTACTAATTCAAATTTAATGTGCGTCTACTTAGTGAATTTGTGTACGTGTGCGCGTGTGTGCGTATGAGCGTGTGTGCATTTGTCTGTAGGTTTTAACATATATGTTTTTAACATTTGATTTTCCAGATCCGAATTTGATGGCTGCAAAGAAAAATTTCCAACCCGCACTGGGCCCACGTGGTGGATTACGGCCCAATCCCTCTCACAGAGAGGAGGCCTGTGTCCCAGCACTGGGAAAATTATAGGCTGATGATGATGAAAGAAAAATTTATCCGGCAGGATGAGGTGCCCAACGTAACAATTACATTACGAACAACTGCAAAGAACGCTGCTATCGGAACAGGACAGGGTCCATATTGGCTCACCTAAAGTTACCCGAAATTGTTCTTCCTAATGATTTGTAATCCGAATGATCACTCTTCCTAAAAAAATTCATCCTAAAGTTTTCATTCATACTATTTGTAGTGCTACCGGCGATGTTCATAACACTCATGTTTCCGAAAATTGTTATTAATAATATCATGAATGTAATAGTACATTATGGTACAAGTGTGTAACGTTGGTGATTATCGCTGAGGCGCCATTGAGACCCGAGCCGTCAGGCGAGGGTCTTAAGAGAGCCGAGGACGATAATCATCAATACACACGTGTATCATACGACGTTTTTCAACACACTTGCGAAGAAAATAATACTAAATCATCATCATCATCCATCATCATCATCCATCGTCATCCATCGTCATCCATCATCATCCATCATCATCCATCGTCATCCATCATCATCCATCGTCATCCATCATCATCTATCATCATCCATCATCACTCATCATCACCCATCATCATCCAGCATCATCCATCATCATCATCATCATCATCCATCATCATCATCCATCATCATCCATCGTCATCCATCATCATCCATCATCATCATCCATCATCATCCATCGTCATCCATCATCATCCATCGTCATCCATCATCATCTATCATCATCCATCATCACTCATCATCACCCATCATCATCCAGCATCATCCATCATCATCATTCATCATCATCCATCGTCATCCATCATCATCATCCATCATCATCCATCATCATCCATCATCATCCAGCATCATCCATCATCATCATCATCATCGTTTTTAAGAACAAAGGAACTCAAACAAAAAACAACCTATAACTCACTAAGAACAAAGCAACTCAACCAATTCTATAACTCACTAGTGAATAATAGTAATGAAAAAGTCACAGTTTGATAATAGGTGTCATTATGTGCCTTACTGTAGTGAAATTAGAGCCATTTTATGAGCAAGTGTGTTGAAAATATATTTAAACTCCTACTGTTTTTATCATATCGCTTTTATCCCTAAACATAATTACCATAATATTTTCACTCATACTCAGAAAGAAACATTTACCAAGTGTAATAAAAACCATGAATCATCAGATGAATGTTACCTGAAATAATTATATCTAAAAAACCAACTGTTTAGAATGATTAAGGTCGTTTCACTGATTTTTGTATTAAATGAATGAAATTCAGCACCCTAATTGCGTAACTCACGATTAATCATAATCGGTTCCAATTTGACAGTTCAACAGTATTCATTGAGTTATTTACGTTGTTGAATAAACACCTTTTTCGAACATTTGAACCAATAGTTTAACAATCTGTTTCAAAACGAAATAGATTATGATGAATCGTGAGTTACGCAATTAGGGTGCAGGTCAGAGAGTCGTCTTGGGGGCACTATGAAAAAAATATTTAGAAAAATTTTGCGACCAATTTCGAGGTAGCGCTCGCCGGCCGCTCCCGCGGCACCGCTCGCTTCGCTCGCTCGGCTCGCACGTAGTTGGTCACTGTTCTAACCTAACCTAACCTATGGATCCATTCCTCATCGTACTTGTACCATGGTATGTACTATTATTCTTATTAAGTATGTTAAACATGTTATGTGAAAATAAAGTTACGCAAAATTAATGTATAAAATACTGATTATTATGAATAAAAAGAAATCTAAACAAAAAAGATATGAATAATAGTGTAAAAGATGGTTATGTTGAGAAAATATAGGAAAACAAATAAAAGTATATTAGAGACGGAGTAGTTAGGAATTGTGATTGTTAGGATGAAAAATGTTAGGAAGACACATTCGGACATTTTCGGATTTCCAATTATCGGAGTTGAAAATTTAGGTGAACTTTGGCGCACCCGCTATATCGTGTTTTTCACCGTTTCAATGGCGCGGCCATGGGGTTAGTCTTATATCCCTGGCTTCACTCTTGGTGTTCCGCGCGGTCTATCTGTCTTTGTTTTAAAATTTGAGGTTTCGGGAATCAACTTTTACAAAATCTTGGTATTTATTTTTTTAATAGGCATCGCCGGAACACGAAAATCGAACACGTGTATTTGTCGACTCGCTCGACTAAGTGCAGGCTGGACATAGGCCTCCACCGAAAATCGTCACGATTTCGAATCTATGTATTTCATTTTACAATACACACGTGTATGTATGCATGAATGCTGCTACAAACTACATAGTCATACTACTACCTAAGATTCTTATGGAACCAGCCCAAGCGGAGATTTTAGGATTACTCAAGCGCGGCAGAATAACATAAGGGGGTCAACCTTGCACCTTTTTATAGGGTCGAACGTCTAGGGCAGCCGATCAGATTAGTAAAAAAAAATTAGATCGTTAGAAAAACTTGAGCGCGTCAGATTAAGGTAAGGTAAGTTAATTACATGCAGAAAAGCGTGCATTTCAATACTCTGATCTGTACACGCTCCCCCCACCAGTGAAATGGTATACATCTCAAAATCTCAAAGTTTTTTCTTTTTAGCATCTAAGCTTCACAATCTAATAGGTCCCCACGACGCTCGAGTAAATCCCTATTTAGCCTCTTGGCCTCCCCTACTCACATTTTCGTGAGGTCTCGCCTTCATGACCTATACTCGGCTGCTCTGGGGACTGTCTTGGCAGACCATCGTATGACAATTATCACGCTTGCATCCATGCCTAAATTTAGAGAACCTAAGTTCATTGAGTCGATTGATAATAATAAATTAAAAACACTCTTAGCTTGCACTGAGTGGGAAATGATAGAGAATGTAGACTGCGCAAACGATATATATAAGTTCATAAAAGACAATTTTGTGAAATGCTACAATGAATGCAAATATAGTAAAAAGCTAAATAACTCTAGCAAAAGAAATTCTGAAAAATGGATTAACAATAAAATAAAGATAAGTTGTGCCAACAAAGACAAACTATTTATCAAATGGAAAAATGACACTAACAATAAAACTCTTAAGTTAGAATATAATAAAACTAGAAATAAAGTTAATAAAATTATAATAAACACGAGAAATAATTACTACAGAAAAGAAATAGCAGGGAACAAAAATAATCCCAAAATATTGTGGGAAATATTGAACAAACTTACCGGAAAAATTGTGAAGTCAGTAGATGAGGTAATAACGAACGCCCTCTTAAATGATTCAAATAATGAAATGATTATCGCTAATGACTTCGCAATGGAATTTGAAACGAGTGTATCGAATATTGTTCCCGGGTGTGACAGACCCTTGCTGGATGAATCTGAATACATGAGATCACAAGATAAATCTATTTTCTTCAAAAAAGCTACATCCGATAAAATTATTAAAATCATAAACAATTTAAACACAAACAAATCAGCTGGATTTGACACTATAAGAGTCATAGATATTAAAATGATAGGAAATAAAATTGTGAATGCAATAGTGAAACTAATCAATACGAGTATCCAACAAAGTAACTATCCGTCTGAATTAAAAACCGGTATAGTTAGACCCATTCATAAAAAAGGTAATTTCAATGACCTAGCAAATTATAGACCCATAACAATATTACCAGTCATTAATAAAATAATTGAAAAATATATCTGTGACCAAATACACTCGTTTTATCGTAGCAATGACATAATTTCCAAAGCACAATATGGCTTCCAAAGTAAAAAATCCACAACTCAGTTACTTTCCAATTTTACCGATGAAGTTAACAATCACCTACATGAGAAGAAGCATGTGGTGCTATTGTTCATTGATTTCAGCAAAGCGTTTGACACACTTGGACATAGTACGTTATTAAAAACTCTAGCAAATTCTGGGATAAGAGGTAAATTACTAGAATGGTGTACAGAATATCTTCGTAGCCGAAGTTATCACGTCAAAGTTGGCCCCAGCCTAAGCAGACCTGTTAACGTTACACAAGGTACAGCCCAAGGGTCAGTGACGGGTCCCCTTCACTATCTGGCCTACGTCAATGACCTGGAAAATATTATAAAATACTGTTCCCTCTACCAATATGCTGATGACACTTGTATACTCTCTGCTAACAAAGATCTTAGTATGGCCGCGGAATGCTTGCAAGCGGATTTTACTTGTATGACTAAGTGGGCCCATGATATGGGACTTGTTATTAATCCACAGAAAACTAAATTAATACATGTACATTCAAGCCATATAAATACATCCCATTCTTTTCAAATCCAAGCTCATACCCATGATTGTCTGCATAGAAATGTAACAGATTGCCAATGTTCACCTATTGAGCAAGTTCCATATCATACCTACTTGGGACTTATAATTGATAATCGCTTCAACTGGAGTTATCAGGTGGAATCTGTATGCGGGAAATTGCGTGGAATTCTCACTAAATTTTCCATTATAAAGCGGAATATACCGTTCAAAACCCTCCTACAAATGTACACAGCTCTTGCCGAGTCTATAATCTCTTATGGACTCACCAGCTATGGACGCACTTTTAAAACTTACCTCGATAAAATTCACAATCTACAAACACGTCTGCTGAAATTGGTGGTACCAAAGTATGTAAGAAATAAATACCGCGATAATTATACTGGTCTGTTTAAACATTGCAATGTATTACCAGTTCAAGCCCGCGCTGAGTACTTGTTTCTCATCGAACATTTTGACAACTTTGAGATCCAGATTCCAGTGAAATATGATGTGAACACCCGTCAGTCAAAAGTAAAATCACTTAAAGTGCCACGTAAAAATAACTTTTATGGTAGGCGCACTGCATCCTTCACAATACCCGTCTTACTAAACCAAATACCTTCAGACATTCGCGACTCAATGAACAGGAAAAACGTAAAACACAAGCTCAAAGAATATTACAACTCCATTTTACCTTAATTTCTTAGTAGCGCGTTGAGTAATTCCAGACCATGGCATGCTAAGACAGACCCCAGAGGTCTAATAGTGTGCCTTGTATAATTTTAAGAACAAAACGTGTGTTTTTAAATAAAAATAAAAATAAAATAAATACTACCTTTGTTTCACATTAGTTTATCTGTCTCGTAAAAAAAGTAGAAGAGGTCTGTTGGTTTGTATCGCATGTTCAAGCTTCGCTCTGCAAAATATTAGAGAAGACTACCTCATGCGAGCAGAGCAGAACAGAACCTTGAGCAGATAATTTTCTGAATAAGGTATTTTCCAATTTGATAAAACTTATTTTTAACCGACTTCAAAAAGAAGGAGGTTATCAATTCGAGATGTTTTTTTTTTTTTTTTTATGTATGTTCGGGCATAACTCCGTCGTATATTGACAGATTTGCAAAATTATTTTTTTATTCGAAAGGGGTTTACTCCGAAATGGTCCCATTAAAATTTCATATAGATCTGATGATGCGTTTCGGAGACAGACAACGGAACTCTTCAAAAAATTACAGCAAATCAACCGCGAATGTTGCTATCGCATATGTATGCATTGTTTTGACCCCAAGGATGATGAAATTTCGAATTGGTGTGGGGTAGGTAACTAAAAAGTGAAAAATAAAAACTTTTTTCAAAAAAATAACAACCGACTTCCAAAAAAACACTACAAAGCGCAAAATAACTTTAATTTCGGAAGGCGGTGACAAAGAATTAAAATACACATCCAAAGTCACCAACTTCCGAAATTAAAGTTATTTTGCGCTTTGTAGTGTTTTTTTGGAAGTCGGTTGTTATTTTTTTGAAAAAAGTTTTTATAATTTGAAGATTGGGACGATATATTTAAAAGAAAAATAAAAAATAAATTATTTGTATCCATTTTCTCCATTAAAAAATCAAATTTATTTTTTGTTGTTTTGAATTTACCGCCAAAACGCTCCTTACGGTGACTTTTTATCACGTGACATCGTGACGTCAGCTTGTGTAAACAGCATCAGTACAAATACTTAGTTTGGCGCAGTTTTAGAAGTTTTGTGCACAGAGGCACCGCACACCAGTGATTTCGCTTTCTATCCATAAAAAATCTTGTTAATTATAAACACGACACTCACTTGTTTACTTACTAACTACTTTAGTTTACACAAAGTTGACGTCACGTGATAAAAAGTCGTCGTAAGGAGCGTTTTGGCGGTAAATTCAAAACAACGAAAAATAAATTTGGTTTAAATCGTTTTTAATTGAGAAAATGGATATAAATCAATTTACTTTTATTTTTCTGTTACATATTTCGTCCCAATCTTCAAATTAGAATAGTTTTTAATAAATTCGAAAATACCCTATTATAACATTGAATAGCTTTCTTGTTTCTCTTCTCATAGTGCAAGATTTACAGATCTGCTGCTCTCAATGGTGCAGGAAAACATCGTGAGGAAACCGGATGTTCTAGAAAACTGTAAAACGTGTGACATCCATTGAGGTAATATGTACTAACGTAAATGATGACATCTATCAACACGCACTGGGCCCGCGTGGTAGATTACGGCCTACTCTCTCTGGAACTGAGAAGGCCTGTGTCCCAGCAGTGGGAACCATAGATTTAAGAAAGAAGAAGATATGCCAAGTAGTTGAAAATGTATCGGAACCTGGTGTCTCCACTTGCTCCCCACTACCGCGCCACAACCACACATGCAATTTAGTAAAACCAATAGATACGAAGTCGCGCTCACACTCGCACTTTATAAATCAGAACGTACTACACAATCAAACATAGACCTTATCCCTTCAAACGCAGCGTGCATTTAAGTACAACTCACTCACACAAACAACGGTTGATACCGTTGTGCTGTGCAAAAGCAATTTATTTTACATATACGCTAGTGATTGACTAAATCGGAAAGTTGTCGATACTTCTATTTATTATTTTACTTCTTCAATTTTCTTTGGGGTCCAGGAAATAAGATAAAATGAAAACGATAACCGTAATACGTCACTAATATATTATCTGAACAATGCCGATAACAATAACGCATACGAAGCGTTTGAAGACTTTAACGTAAGTTAAATGCCAAAACCAAAAAAAAGTAAGGAATTAGCACGAGGATAAGACTTATTGTACGATAATTCAAACCCAATAACACTCCACCGACATTATCTAAAATTTTGTTAACTTTACGACTGTTGTTTAGGCATTTCTCTACTACGCTGTAAAATAATCAAAATAAGAAAAAAACATTAATTCACATCGATGTAGCCATCAATTTATTCGCGAATCGACGTTATCGATAGCCTACGTTAGTGGATCTGCACGAGCACATCACTAGCTCGACGCAAGAACCAGCGGCCGTACTACGGAATGCGTCCGCATAGATACTTTATCGTTTTGTGATTTTTACATTGCTTGTCCAGTCACTTAGCGACAACATATTTAGGTAGTGGTTTAGGAGCAATGTATTTAGTACAAAAATAATACAGTCGCTGTGATATTTGAAAACAAAAATAACATGGTAAACGCAAGAAATGTTTTTCGATTTCTTGTTTTTCATGATTTTAAAGACAAATATAGAAAAATACTTGTAATTATTTATGGTAAATGATTCCATGATTCACAAAGTTTTTGTTTCGGCTTTGGTTTTTACAAGAAACCACTGAACAACACGGCATTCTTATGATTTATCACGACAACGGTCGAAAGCACACTAGTTCGCGGAGACGGCCATTTGCTTTAGGAATGATCATGCTGATCATACCGCGCGGACACAGACACGCCCCTTTCCCACTTCTCCTGCTTTTTCGATTTCTATGGTGGGAACACTACAGGCCGATTATGCATAAGATTCACAGATCACACTTTTGCTAAGTAAGCGTTTCCTACGCATGTAAAGTTAAGGCGTGTGTGAATCCAAGCCCGCCCGCACAGACTCCTTTCCGCAAGTATATTTTTCAAAGATATTTTCCAATTTATTAAAAACTATCTTAATTTGAAGATTGGGACGAAATATGTAACAGAAAAATAAAAGTACAATTGATTTATATCCATTTTCTCAATTAAAAACGATAAACCAAATTTAGTTTTGGTTGTTTTGAATTTACCGCCAAGACGCTTCTTACGATGACTTTTTATCACGTGACGTCAATTTTGTGGAAACTAAAGTAGTTAATAGGTAAATAAGTGAATGTCGAGTTTTTTAATGGATAGAAAGTGATATTACTGGTGTGCGGTGCCTCTGTGCACAAATATGTAGGTACTTCTAAAACGGCGCCAAACTAAGTATTTGTACCGGTGCCGTTTACACAAAGTTAACGTCACATGTCACGTGATAAAAAGTCATCGTAAGGAGCGTTTTGGCGGTAAATTCAAAACAATGAAAAATAAATTAGATTTTAATCGTTTGTAATTGAGAAAATATCTATTATTACTCGTACATTTATTTTTATTTTTCTGTTAACACGTTCAATGCCAAGCAAAAAAATGCATTTTTCCGTTCAGGCCGCGTCGGTCAATGGTGGTCGACAACTAGACTTTCCGTTCGGGCCGCGTCGGTCAATGCTGCCCGCGTTTTAGGAGTGTTTTCGATCCGTTCATACAGGCCATAGGGCAGTGCTATAAAACTAAATCCCATATTCATTGACCCGCGTGGCCCTCTAGTTACTCCAGTTAAGATGGTTTTTGAAAAACGTAAGGGACTTAGAAAAAAATACAACAGTTACTAAAGACTGAAAATTTGTGTGGCGCGAAATTGGAAAGGCCTTAGTCCCGCAGTGGATTTCCCCGGACTTATGATGATCATGATGATGATGATATAGAAATAAATTTAGTGGGATTGTGAGTTTGGATGTAGAAAGTAATCTGTAAAACTACTCATCCGATTTCAAACATTCTTTCACTACGTCTTCGATGACTGCTATCACTAATTATAAATCCACAAGTTTTTGTGTGTGAGTGTGTGTATGCGTCAGTGTCTGTGCGTGTGTACGTGAGTGTGTGTGTGTGTGTGTGTGCGTGAGCTGTGTGTGTGTGTTTGTAAAATATTTCGCGAAAACTATAAACCAGAACTCATTTTGTATTGTTACCGTAAAAAATTTAACATAAAAGATTGTATCAAATAGTAATCAAAGCGAAAACAATCACCATCATAATTTCAGCCGAAAGACGTCCACTGCTGGACATAGACCTCACCCAAGCTCCACCACTTCGACCAGTTCTGCACTTCGCGCATCCAGCGGTCCCACCTTGTGGGAGGCCTTCCAACTCTACCGGTACGCGGTCGCCACTCCAGAACCTTTCGGCTCCATAGGCCATCTGTTCTGCGAGCAATGTGCCCTGCCCACTGCCACTTAATTTTGGAAATTTTTCGGGCTATGTCGGTTACCTTGGTTCTTCTGCGGATCTCTTCACTCCTGATTCGATCATAAAGGGAAACTCCAAGCATAGCCCTCTCTATTGCCTTTTGGGTGACTTTAAGCCTTCTTATGAAGCCCATTGTGAGCGACCACGTTGCAGTCCCTTATGTCAGCACTAGCATCATGCAGTGGTCAAAGACTTTCGTCTTGAGACACTGCGGTATGTAGGATGAGAACATAATTTGCGTAGCTTTCCGAATGCTGCCCAGCCGAGACGGATTTGACGACTGGATAGTTGGTCCTATGTAAACGTACTTGTTCACAACTTCGAGTGCAGTGACTCCGACCGTTTTGAGAGTGGGTGTTGGACATGCGCATTGGACATGACCTTTGTCTTGTCCATATTCATTTTAAGACCCACTCTTTTGGAAGCTTCACTGAGGTCATCGAGCATTGTACTGAGGTCCTCCATAGTCTCAGCAACAACTATATCATCGGCAAACCAAAGGTAGGTGATGTACTCGCCATTGATATTCATGCCAGCCCCTTTCCAGCCCAGAGCGTTTAAGATATCCTCCAGTAAAGCGGTGAAAAGTTTCGGAGAGATAACGTCTCCCTATCTAACACCTCGCCGCAGAAGGATAGGTTTTGATGACCAGTCCTGGAGTCGGACTGAAATAGTGGCGTTTTCGTACAGACACTTGAACACCCCGATCTACCGATAGTTGATCTGGCACCGTTGAAGGGACTTCAGTACAGCCCATGTCTCGATCGAAGCAAAGGCTTTTTCGTAGTTCGCTAAGCAGAGAGACAGGTTATACTCTTCGGTGTTCTGTATAACCTGTCGCCTTAAAAATAATAACTTTTCTCAATTTTTTCCACGAATTAGGTAGGTAACAACACCGGATAAAAATCGCGTGATTTGAGTTGACCTGACACCGGGACCCGCGCGGCTCCCTTGAACGGAAATGCAAGTTTTCGTCGCTAGGAGCCGCGTCGGTCACTGCTGCCCGACATTTAATATCTCAATAAATAATGACTTAATTTGACTTATGTTAATAAAAACATACATTTGGACATTAGATAAAAGTATCTAATCAAAAAAACATTTGTTCTAAATTTGGACAAAACTATGATTTTTGCTTGGCCTGAAGGAACAGTTCGCTGTCGGTCACCATTGACCGCGTTGGCGTTGAACGTGTATATCATCCCAATCTTCCAATTAAAACTTTTTTCAAAAAAAAATCAACCGACTTCCAAAAAAACACTACAAAGTGCAAAATAACTTTAATTTCGGAAGTCGGTGACTTTGGACGTGTAGGTATTTTAATTCTTTGTCACCGCCTTCCGAAATTAAAGTTATTTTGCACTTTGTAGTGTTTTTTTGGAAGTCGGTTGATTTTTTTTTGAAAAAAGTTTTTATTTTTCACTTTTTAGTTACCTACGCCACACCAATTCGAAATTTCATCATCCTCAGGGTCAAAACAATGCATATTTATGCGATAGCCGCATTCGCGGTTGATTTGCTGTAAAGTTTTGAAGAGTTCCGTTGTCTGTCTCCAAAACGCATCATCAGATCTATATGAAATTTATATGGGACCATTCCGAAACAAACTCCTTTCGAACAAAAAAATAATTTTGCAAATCCGTCTATATACGACGGAGTTATGCCCGAACATACATAAAAAAAAAAAAAAAAAAAATATAAACATGTCGAATTGATAACCTCCTTCTTTTTGAAGTCGGTTAAAAATAGTTTTTATCAAATCGGAAAATAAGTACCCTATGACACATGGAAATCTTTTGGTCTCTACTGTGCTTTAGACCCATATTTCACCAGGGCACCAACCACCAAACTGTATGGTGGGTATCTTACCAGGCGTTTAGTCGATTGCGCAACCAACCATACTTTTTTGGCAGTGCGACCATGGCTCCGCCACCATGGTGTTTGTTTCCTCTGCCGTTGACGCGTACCAGCCGTGTGTGTGCACACTTACAGATTTAGGAACGTGACTAGGTTTATCAGCTCATAATCCTATAATTTCAAGGACAATTTATTACAACATAGTGAATGACGTCCAAGCAGGGGCAGGCTTCATAGAGCGCACTTTGACTTAGCTGAGTAAGCGTTTCAAGTGAATATGAACATTATCGTTATTAAAGAATGTCCAAGTCAAGTGTATCAATGTCATAATTGTATGCACCATTTACTTAGGCCTAAGTCAGTGCGATCTGTTAAACAAACTCATGCAAAAGACATTTACTATCTACAATCAGAAATGGCGCTCATGTGTTTAATATTACGCTTTGCTTTATTCAATATAATGGGGATACACATAATATGTGAAACATAAGTAGTTTGGAAATGTCGCGCTCTTGAATCGCGCGCGACTCATCCAAACCACCTAGTAAAATGTTATACTATATTTCAAGCTATCTTTCACATAGTATATGTGTACCTTAACAATTAGTAATTAAAATTTCCACAACAATTTTTTTTAATAGTTTGTCACTGAAGCCTATCAAATGAGTGCTTCACATATTTATACTAGAGAGGTTTTTTAAAAGGGTTCTGGTTGTTGTGATGGTTTGCATGGTTCGGATGATTTGGGTGGTTCTGATGGTTTGGGTGGTTCTGGTGATTCGGGTGGTTTTGATTCTGATGATTCTGATTTTGGCTGGAAAGGAAGGCCAGGTGACCCTTAGGACACTTGTTGGCATAATGCCCTTTGGTACCACACTTGAAGCAGGTGACTTCTTCCAGAGGTTTGTGAACAATTCTCTGCAGTCTTTGGGTGCTAACATCCTCGCTGTCGGTTGCTGGTTTGACGTAGCCAAGGGCGCGATATCTTGCCTCTTCTTGTCTTTGAGCTGCTTCTCTTTGCTGCAATTACATTTAAAATGAAGGATTTGATGCTTAATCAAACAAATAATTCTAAAATTTGGTACTAAGCGATGGTGTTTTCCTACAAAACTATAATTGGGCTAAGAATTCACCCACAAAACATTGATGATTTTAACATTAAAGCTTTTCTGTTACAATAAAGAGTTTTAACACTACTAACCTCTGCTGGTATTTTATTACATGAAGAGGCTTTGTGTCCAGCCTCAGAGCAGTAATGACACACGGGCAGTCTCTTGGCATCCTTGGTTTGTTCAGGAGGCGCAGGCAGCTCAAACCGTGGGTGCATATACTTGCAGGTGGAGCCATCAGGACAGAAGCCAGAGAGGTAGTTCATACAAAACACGCGGCGTACATGTCGATGCCGGCAGTGAGGTCCATGACGACAGAAACCTCGGTCATACCTGCAACATAATATAATTTGCTTGATATGTTACACAGTTATAATTTTCGACCTCTTACAATATTTTAATTATGTAGGCATTATTCAACCGTATATTATTGTAGTAAGAGTGCAAAGTATTTTTTACGACTACAGCTACTATTATTATTACATTTTTAGATGCCAAACAAATACAAATGAACTTCTAAAATTATTTTTACAATGGAAACATGGTATTATTATTGTAACTTGAGGTGGAGTCCACTAATTTACAGCTGACCTGACAAACGTTGTCTTGTCCATATACCAAAACAAAAATCCCATATGAAAACGGTTACACCTTCAGTTTTTATGGAAAGCCTTTTACTAATGTTGCTTTCCATAAAGCCAAATTCGTACAATAATAACAAGTATACAAACTAAAAATGCACTAGCAAAATACTTCTTTCAATGTTTATAATTGACTGACAATTTTGTATTTATTTGTGAATACATACCACGGACAATCCTTAATTTTACTCTCAGGGTCTATATGAAGGAAAGGACATTCTTTGTTGTGACAGGCGTTAAATCTAGCATAGAAGTAGCATTCAGGCATCTTGGACATGTCATACTCGTGAAGGAACTCGCACTGGTCGCCTTTCTTGCAGAGGCCTCTCAGCCAATGCTTGCAGACCACCGTGCGGTCACCGCGGACGTGCCTGTAGGGGCACTGCGGGCCATTACCGCAACCTCCAGGCTGGCTGAAGAATTCACATACTGCCGCAGTTGATTCTAAGAATAGTGCATAGTAATAGTTATTGATTTATTCTTCAAAAACTGAATGTGTATTGCAAAGAAAACAACTTACTATCCATTCCTGGGAAAGGTAATGGTAGCGCTCCATATTGCTCTTCTAAAGCGTAATCAATATCAAATTTTATGTGGTCGACGTTAGCGACAATTACTTCCATATTTTCTCAGATTAATTTTACTTTCTTGTGGCAATAAAGTAAAATACTTCTTGCAAAACGCAGGGAAACACAACGGCAAAAAATCGTAACCACTTACCACAGAACAGAATACATATACTCTTGATCGCTACCACAGAGAATAATAATCTCATTTATGTCATGGTATAATAATATACTTCGTAGACCATGATTTATGTCACCGTACGTTGTGAATACCGTAAAGCCGCGTCCCCACTAGGGCCACGCGGCTCCGTGAGGCCGAGCCGCGCGGCCGAGCCTCGTGAGTGTGGACGCGAGCAAGGCTTGAGCCGCGCGCCCTAACAGAGCCGCGCGGCCAGCCTCGCGCAACCCGATGGATGTCGGTCTACTTCAAAGAAAGCCGCGCGGCTCTGGGTAGTGGGGACGGGCCGCCCCGGCCTGTCCGTGCGCTTTTTTGGCAATAATGGGTCCAACTGTATTAAGTAAAATCTCAAATTCAGAAGTTGACATGCGAAAAAGTTTCGAAATCTTCCATTGCATCTATGTATATTCAAGACTTAGTTGATCTACAACATCTATTATTATATCTTGTGTTAAATTACTAGCAGTGTAAGTTTTTCTGCTGGTTAAACTTGGTAGCACCCAAAAACGTCGTCGCCGCTGTTTATTTCTTATTGGCGCAGCGGTGCTTATTACTATGAATGCTACTGAAGCTAAAAACATGTCCTTCTATTCATATGTTGTATACATCTCAAAAGAAACTGCCGGTAATATCTCTATATAATCTGTGGTATCTGCGTTAGGTGGGCCGCGCCGCGCGGCTCTATAATGTGGATGCGTGGCTAAAAAACACAAAAGCCTCGCGAGGCCGAGCCGCAGTTTAACGGTTTATAACTTAAAGTATAGATTACTATACTGTCCATAAATAGGGTATTTTCAAATTTTTAAAAAACGATTCTAATTTGACGATTGGAACGAGATATTTAACACAAAAATAAAAATAAATTGATTTCTATCCATTTTCTCAATAAAAAACGATTTAAACCAAATGTATTTTTGGTTGTTTTGAATTTACCGCCAAAACGCTTCTTACGATGACTTTTTATCACGTGGCGTCAATTTTGTGTAAACTAAAGTACCTAGTTAGTAAGTAAATAAGTGAATGTCGAGTTTTACTGTGCACTGTGTGAACTAGCTATTAAAACGTTTATTAAGTTAACTCAAAGAAATCTTGTTTATTTAACCTAATCTCAATAGGTTAAATTGTAAATAATTTTGTTTTTGCAGTGACAGTTTGCAATCTCGCGAGTTATATAGATTCAATATAGGGAACGTGCACGAACTATAGATGGCAGCACAAATCGACACGAACGCCATGGGGTGGTAAAAAAAGAAACTTGTCTGAGCTGTCATCGTATATATCACTTGGTTTGAATAGGTTCTATTTATTTTTGGAGATTTAAATGTTTACAATAAATTTAAATCGTTTTTAATTATTAAAATGATAAAATATGGGATCCGGCTGATTAATAATGATCGTCAGCGTGGTCAGAATATGTCGAAAGGCCAAAAATTCTTCGAGTCTGGGCATGTCTTAGATGTTGAAGAAATAGTTAGGAATCACGAAATTAGCGCAGTAATAACTGGCAAAATTGTAGGTCAAACGACAGTTTCTAACGTTTATGATGTCAAAATAACTTTATAGTATTTTCTGATCTTTTTTCTGATCTCATTTTTCACGTAATTAAATTATTTTGTCTATGCATATTATTATAAAAGTTTACTTCGCCTTGTTTTCAGCGTGATTGCAATATAAATATTAGACGAGCAAATTACAAATGTGTGGCAAGCTTACCTGAAAAATGTAAGCTTAGATTCTATCTGTGCTTACTTTATATACGAAGTCATGTAGTTGGCTAAAAGGTCTCTGTAACCAGGCCATAAAACTAATAAAAAAAAAAGAAGTCATGTAGATAGAATTTTATTCAAATTTCAAGACTCCTGCATATGGCAACACTGTTACAATTTTATTTAGATAGAAAATTATTCTGTTGTCAAAAACATAGATTAGAATAATGTCAAAAATTTTATGTAGCTGCAGCAAAGTACTCTGTGGCTGCAGCTCTCTTGAATAAAAGTGTTCTGTGCTGCAGCTTTAGCCAGGCGGGCCTATTCACACAGTACATCAATGATATTATAAGTGTAACATCATTGCAGTACATGTTAATATTGGGCTTATTACTTCTATTCGATAAACTCAATATTGTTTCGTTAGTTTGGAGAAATAATCGAAGATAACTGGTTTCAAAATGTCTATATCCGATTTAAAACATTCTCTGAGGAAGTATGAGTTTCCTGTATGTGCTAAAGAGGCTTTATGTAAAATTGGTAAGTTACCCATCCACCAACCACCAATAAACAGTGAATACCTATTATCTTACCACTTACCTATTATCTTACCACTCGAGATCAAGACCTCATTCAACCAGACTAGTAGGTATCTAAAGTGTTACTATTGTTTTTAGAACAACTGTTAGTAAGCCGTGCGGCTCCATCGAACAAGCACCTAGACATAGCGATGGACATCATATCAGAATTCGTGTTCTGCGAGTCAGACCGGCGCGGCGGCCGGCGGGGCGGAGGCCTAACCCCGCTCCAGGACTTACAGCTCATAGACCTCATATGCGACTACCTGTCGGCATGTACTAATGACACAACCAAGAATACAGTGTTCTTATCACTGTTTGGTGGCATGGAGAGCCAGAGGAGATTGAAAATATTGAGTATACTTGCCAGCATGGCAGTGTCAGCATCTAGTACACCAGTAAGTACAAGTATATATTTTTTAATCAGAGAAACACTTATGTCCATGTCCAGTCAACCTCTATTTTGTTTTATAATCAAGCATTCAAACTGTACTCTGCATTTCAGGTGTTACTTGCAGTTGGTGTTTGGCTTCAACAAATGGGTTGTTACTCAGCACAGTCCCTGCAACTGGTTGAGAATGTTATCCGAGACCATTTCTACCTGAACACCTCAAACCAGCTAGCTCTGAAGTCTCTAGCTAACACGGCTCCACAGTTTGTGTCAAACTTCATCACAGCAGTGACTGAGCTATACATGCGAGATGCTCAAGGAACAACTAAATTGCCACCTAAAAACCTTTTAGGAGTGATCACAGCTTGGGTTAGTTATAAAATTTCTTAAATTAAAACTTCTTCATTCATAGTGTAAAAGCCTTCAATTTCAATAGCTTACCATCGCACCTGGAGATTGATCTATTTTACACCAACACTCACAGTATTAGAAAGATCATGAACAAGAAATATTTTGGGGACAGTCATGAAAATTAGGAATATAAACTACATATAATGTTGTGTGGTTGCTCATATTTGATTTAACGGTTTTGATGTTGCACGAGACAACTAATTAATTAATTAAGTCTTTATTACCTACATTTATAACTTCATTTTCATTTTGTTCTTCTTTTTCGGACCTAACTGACCCGTCAAACTATAGGCCAATTTCAGTCCTGCCATCCATTTCAAAAGTCCTTGAAAGACTTATAAACTCACGCCTAATTAAATTTTACAATAAATATAATATACTGTCGCCGGTTTGGATTCAGACAGGGAAAATCTACTGAGGATGCAGTTCTGTCATGTACTTCAGCTCTGGTAGATAAGGTAGACAATGGCAGCAAATGTCTAGCTGTTTTCCTCGATCTTAAAAAGGCCTTTGGCTCAGTGTCTGTCCCCATACTTTTACATAGACTCGAAAACATCGGCATAAGGGGACCCTCTCTTGAACTATTTAAATCTTACCTGAGTAATCACAAGCAAACGGTTAAAATTGGGAAGTACACTAGGTCTGAAGAAACTGTTACTTTTGGAGTCGGACAAGGCAGTGTCCTCGGTCCAACCTTGTTCCTCATTTATATTAATAACCTATGCCACATGAAGATTGATGGTGGGTTCATATTCTCTTACGCAGACGATACGGCCATTGTCTTTGCTGCTAAGACTTGGGCTGATGGTTGTAAGAATGTCGGCGGAAGATGGCCTGGGTCTAGAGACAAAACACATTTCTGTTAGCGTTCACGCCAAACGCTACACCTAAATGTATGGGAATAACATTACCTGCGGAAAGGACACGACGTAATCTATCCGCAGGGAATGTCATTCCTTTAAATTTCGCGTTGCAGCATTTGACCTCTTCCGATCCCAAATCACTCAATCAAGAGCGGAGTCACTTAACACAAGCAAAAATGTTCCTATTTTGTAATTGAAATAAATCCTGAAAATTGCTGAAACCAGCATAGTCAACGCATAGTACTTGTTACTAGATCTAATACCTTTAAACGAGCAATTCTTGCATATACCTATACATAATCTGAATCTCGGAAACGGCTCCAAAGATTTTCATGAAATTTAGTATGCAGGGGTTTTCGGGGGTGATAAATCGACCTAGCTAGGTTTCATTTTTAGAAAACATCAAACAAAAAATAACCGAGCAACGCTCGGTCATCCAGATATTGATATAATATATGTGGAAGCTTGTAATTTAGCAACTTTTTCTTGTCTGCAAATGATTTTTAGTTTATCTAGTCTGTATAGAATAAATAAATAAAAATATAATACTAATAGTAATCTATACTATAATAATAATCTATTTTAATCTATACTATAATAATAATCTATACTACTAATAGACCGATCACATGTTTGTCGACGGTTTATAAACTTCTTACATCCATTTTGTGAGCGAAAATTAATACGCACATTGAGAAAAACTCGATTATGTCTTTCTCTCAAAATGGATGTAGGAACGGGTCCCGAGGTACTAAGGAGCTAGTCCTCATCGACATGGCCATAAGCCAACAGGTTCGTCGATTCCGCAAGGATTTTTCGACATGCTGGATAGACTACAAGGCCTATGACTCAGTGCCACATGCATGGCTCATGAGAGTGCTGGAGTTGTACAATATTGATGCAACTCTACGTACCTTCCTTGAGTCGTGCATGGGGCAATGGAGGACAGTCCTTCACTATCCGGGGTGTCCACAGATCCAGAGGAATGATGAGCCTGTATGGATCAAACGGGGAATATTCCAGGGCGACAGCTTGAGTCCACTTTGGTTTTGCTTAGCCCTGAATCCTCTAAGCACACTGCTGGAGGATTCAGGTCTAGGCTATCGGCTGAGGAGAGGTGGTGAGGTTATATCTCACCTCCTACATATGGATGACCTTAAACTTTTTGCCCCCAACAAATTGCAACTGATGGTAAGCTACTGAAGGTAACTGAAACTTTTAGTAGTGCCATCAGAATGGAATTTGGTGTGGACAAATGTGCAGTCATGCATGTAAAGAGAGGTGAGATTATGGAATCCGAGGGAATTCAACTCTCGGATTCCATAAACCTCAAATCCCTCTCTTCATCCGAAAGCTATAAGTATTTGGGTATGTCGGAAGCGTTAGGCATCAACACTGCTGACATGAAGCAATCGTTGACGGACCGCTTCTTTGGTCGCCTGAAGAAGGTATTAATTAGTCTTCTTTCAGGCGGAAACAAGGTACGCGCCTTCAACGGTTGGGTCATGCCAGTTTTGATGTACTCTTTCGGCTTACTCAAATGGGCTCAGGCTGAACTCGACGCCTTGGATCGACGGGTCCGTACATTGCTGACTGCAAACCGGATGCATCACCCACGATCATCGGTGATGAGGGAAGTGCGGGGGTCGAGGCTTTCTGAATGCCAAGACCCTCCACAACCGCGAGGTGTGCAGTCTCAGGGAATATTTTATTAAAGCTGAAGTGGGTATGCACCGTGATGTGGTCGCAGTGGACAAGGGACTCACTCCACTGTCCATGGCTAAAGAGAACTGGCGCAAACCTGTAATACTAACTACCGATGATCGCAACGAAATATGGTGAAACAAGGAGCTTCACGGGCGCTTTTATCGGGCTCTTCATGAGTCCGGTGTTGATTTCTTAGCGTCCGTATCCTGGCTACGTTTTGGTGACCTTTTCGGGGAAACTGAAGGTTTCGTCTGTGCAATTATGGATGAGGTTATCTTGACGAATAACTACCGAAGACATATTATGAAGGACGGGACGGTGGACGCGTGTCGGGCATGTCACCGTCCGGGTGAGTCCATCAGACATATTAACTCTGGTTGTTCTCGTCTGGCTAACGGCGAATACTTGCACAGGTATAACCAAGTAGCCAGGATTATTCATCAGCAACTTGCTTTGCAATATAAACTTGTGGATTCTGAAGTACCGTATTACAAGTATGTGCCCGACCCAGTTCTTGAAAATGACCATGTCACGTTGTACTGGGACAGATCTATCTGTACTGACATGACTATTGTAGCCAATAAGCCTGATATAGTGGTGATAGATCGGTTAGCGCGCCGCATAATTATAGTCGATGTTACCATTCCACATGACGGGAACCTCGTGAAAGCTGAGAAAGAGAAACAAATTAAATATCTTGACTTAGCACACGAGGTTGTTGACATGTGGAATGTGGACTCGGCTGTAATTGTGCCGATAGTCGTTTCAGCCAATGGACTAATGGCCGAAAGCCTCGATCAACATCTCTCGAGTCTCGTTTGGCGGCTGGATCAAAGGCCTGATTCAGTAGGCAGTAATCCTCGATACGGCTCGCATCGTGAGGAGGTTCCTGTCTCTGGAGCCCTAACCACCGGTAGCTTGGACCCTGCTCCCAATATCGAAGGAACCCTATTTGATATATTTTTAAATGTTTTTTTTTTTAATTTTTTGTTTTATAAAAATATTTAAAAATGTAATAAAATAAGTACAAAAATGAATAAAGGAAACTAATAATAAAGAGGAAGCCAGAGGTATGGATGCCACTCACCCACACAGCCATAAAGCCGGTACGCTCTACGGTATTGGTGGACATATTATCTATATATAAATACTAATAATAAAGAGGAAAGATTTGATTGTTTGTTTACATTGAATAGGCTCCGAAACTTCTGAACCGATTTGAAAAATTCTTTCACTGTTTGGAAGCTACACTATCCCCGGGGCTATATTATATCCCTTATTCCCACGGGAACGGGAACTACGCGGGTGAAACGGCGGAGCGCTGTTAGTATTTTATAAATGACTAGCAACGCTCCGCGGTTTCAGGCTATTCAATGCATACAAACAATCAAATCATTACTCTTTATAATATTAGTAGATGATATTGAAATAATTTATCTGTTCTTGTTTTATTAGTTGTGAGAGATCAGCAACAGAACATGAGGTATTTTAATTTTGTCATGGTAGCAGTCTCCCCCAGAGGAAAGACTGCCTCAACAACATGAAAACTGCACATGGAATGAGGAATTATTGTGTGTTTTTGATTTTACAGGTATACTCAAACCCCACTCTGTGCATGTCAGCACAACTGAATCCTGCTGCACTACCAAGTGGATCCATACCAATGGCTGCTGTGACACCTTTGGCAGGTCTCATACACTGGTGTGCACTTGCTCCACTTTATCTTGATGAAGGTAGTATTTTTTTTTAAATTGGTCTAGAAAACCTTTAATTAGAACTTTGCTAATAAATAGTAACTCTTTACAGATACTGAAATGGTAGAAGTACCAGTACCAGTAAAAAAAATGAAACTGGAAGGTGACAATGATAGATCAGTTATAAAGACTGTGATGCACAAGCCTCTGTCAGAGTCTGAGCTGTACATAAAGCTCCATCTCGGCGTGTTACATAGCTTGCGAGCCGGCCGGCGCACGCATGGGCCCCCCACGGCAGTGAACGCGCAACACCTGGCTGCGTTGGCGCCGGTGGTGCAGGGCTACGCGCATGCTGTACTCAAGAGAGGAGGCAGATTGCACACTGATTATAAGTTACAGGTTTGTATCACTTGTGCCACACAGTCTGACACTTACTTCTCATAGGGGTAGACATAAACTACAAAATGTATTTGTTTTCTTATTTATTTAAACAGTCTGGCCATCAAGAAATTTTTTTTAGTTGTCACACTGACAGGTGTCAGGAACACATTCTCTCGACGGCCTGACTGTAGTAGATAAATTTTTAAGATTTCTTACTTATCTACAAAGGGCATGTTAAAAGCCTCGAATTTGTTGTTACAGGATTGTCTAGACAGGATCGGGCAGGCAGTCCAAGTGGCCCTAGCAAATGGCTGTGTCTATGGCAACATTAACAACCTCCTTGCTGCATTAGACACATTGCCAGAGAACAGACTGCTGCGTATCATCATCAAAACTCACCAACAGACCATCTGACAAGTGCTTTGACTAAATAATTGAACAGTGAATATTGGGCAGAAATTGTGCAGCTCATAACAATCATAGCAAGTTCCAAGGGCTTACCCATGGGTTTCTATAGTGTTTATAAGGAACTAACTTTTGCCAGCGGCTTCGCCCGTGCGGTACTTTGATCCCCTATTTAACTCTCTTAGGGGTAGAATTTCGAAAATTCCTTCCTAATTCCTTGCCTACATTATAAAGGGAACCTCTAAGCAACATTTCAGCTTTCTAGGTCCAAGGGTTTGGGCTGGGCGTTGATGAGTCAGTCAGTCAGTCAGGACTTTTCTTATTATTTATTTATTAGATAAATAGATACCAACATGATCGCAAACATTTTTGAAGACAAATATGTTGCTTAGATAAATCAAAGTAACTGATTCTACTATAGCAATAATAATATCCTATAGTAATTATATAAAACTAGCTGACCTGACAGACGTTGTCCTGTCCGTCCAATAGTCATTCATACAGAATCCCTACCCTACCTACCCTACTTACCTTACCTACCAACCTACTCTATAAACCTCACGGAGCCCAAGACCTTTCAAACTAATGCAAAACTGGAAATCGGTTCGTGCGTTCTGAAGTTATAGCATCAGGAAGGAAAACCCGACTTATTTTTATATAGTAGATTAGCTATAAGAAATTAATGTTCTTTTTAATTAATTTAAAAGTTTATGTAAAAGAAGCTCTATGAAATAGATGTGCAAATTATGTAAATAAAATACTGTGATAATTTTATAAACTTAATTGTTGTTTATTTCAAAATGGTTTAAATCTCCGATTCTGTTTGATCTGTGCTATTTTCTTCTTGTCTTCTTCAAACTTCTGCCTCAGTGACACAATGTGCTTCATTTTTGATTCTCTTATTTGGAAAGTATAGAAGTTCTTCAACTCTTTTCGTTTTTTGTTCTTCTCTTCCTTCTGCATTATTTTGTTTTCTACTTTCTCTGTTCGTGCAAAGCTCTGGACCTTCCCTCTCTTAGTAACTGTGACCCACCCCTCGTCATCTTCTTGTTCCAATTGTTTTTCCTTCTTGTCTGCTTTTTGTGTATTTTCATCAAACTGCTTCATAAATGTTTCTACATTCTCTTTGAGTGTTTTAGGCAACAAAATAGCACTGTTGTACTCGTCAATCCATTTTTTTATTCCCACGTTCATTTGATGAGCATTTGAGTTCAGCGGTTTTAGTTCAGTTAATTTCAATGCTTTATCTAACTCTGCAACCTTTTTGAAAACTATATAGGCTGCTCTGAATGTGGTTTTGTTTTCTTCAGGTATGAACCTTATGATATGCTTTATGTCAGCAGTTGATGGTTTTAAACACAGTTGAACGGACTGTACAGCGCCAGCTTCTCTGAAGGCATTAATCAATCCTTTTTCATCAGCGTAAGGTGGCACGTTCACTACTAGTAACGTTCGACCCTGAGGTTTGTCTCTTGTATGTTCCCTTACTATATGCTCCTTGAGGTATACTGTGTGTGGTGCGACTGAATCCTCTGTTAACTGGAGCTCTAAAGCTGCAAAGAGAAACAGTATTAATACACCTGCAACTGTTCAACGATACACTGATTAACCAAAACGGATCGATGTATTCTTACCTTTAAAATCCTGAGTACGTTTTGCAGCCTTCATGTTTGTAGTTTTAGTATCTTGCACATTCGACAAGCAAATATAGTGTGTTGTTACTTTTAGAATAACTGTAAATAAATGTAATGTAAAAAAACGTATGAGCACGAGCAGAGGTTATATTTGCTGATGACAATGACAATTGGATCATCGTTCAAAATCTACAAAATAAGGGAACTAAAATTATAAAATAAATAAATATAAACAACTATTTTATAGTTCATGTAATAATGTCAACAAACAGATTTACTAAACATACCCCTTTACTATTACTAGTGACGTATCATTATTATTTGGACATTGAATTGAAACTTAGGTATAACAAGCGAACTACTTTTTTCGTTCTGAAATATGATTTTATTTATTACTCTACAATCTCTATGCGCACGAATTGACAGCCCTTCACAGTTTTCAACAATATCAACAGTGACAGAATGACAGTCGTGACAGAATTTACCATTTTGTCTATGATATACGGTGACTGTTGGCGAAGAGTGTCTGTTTTGCCCGTATTTTTTCGTAAATTTACGGCCATGTGTGTTTACAATTACGTGTTAGACAAAATTTCTAGTGATGATACCCACCACTGCAAACAGTAAAGTGAAAAATCCAAAGGGGTCGGAGGGTACCGACACTCCTGAAAGGGACGAAATTGGACAAGAAAACACGGACGATAAGGTCAGAGGTTATGTTGGTGCGTACGATGCATCCTCGTCATTTGGGGGGCCATCCAGAGATGGCAGGTATCGGTCCCGCGGTCGTGTCACCGAGTTCAGGCCGTCTCGAGGCGGTGGGCGCGGAGGCAGGGGCCGCGGCGGATTCCCGCCCCGCGGCGATCGTGAACCTCTTGATAACTCCTACAAATATCACGAATCGTTAAACCAAGTCTCCAACGACACCTGGTCTCAAGGAAATAGCAGCAACAAGTTCTATGAACGTTCAGAGTTGGTTGTCAACCTTCCCGAAGACCCTCGTATCTCTAAGTTGCTGCGTCGACTATGTGCCGAGATGGACATGGAGAAATCGCTTGTCATATGTAGTAAATTACAAGACGCAGTTATGTTGCCGGAAAACTCGCGCTACATACGACGTTCTTACGATATACTAGTAGAATCACTGCTGGATGTGCTCTACGATGCCCCTGGCCCTGAGACAAAGGAAGGTGCATCCATAGTACTTGGTAGGATCGGCTACGTCATGGGCACTGACTTCAGGAAGCATCTAGATTGGATTGCCGCTAGTTATGCAGTGCATAATTCGACTATAAAACATTTTCTGACTCTCTCATTTACAGAGACCTTTCAGCTGGATTACCAAACTCCTCATCTGACTGATTTTGCTGAATTGACTCTAGATAGGCTTCAGACTATCATTGAGGGCACTGACTCAGCTGATGTGTTCATGTCTGCTATAAATGCTATGATCATCATGTCGAATTCATATCCAGAGCACTTTGCAAATCATTTTGTGGACACGGTTGACATTCTGGTTGGTTGGCATGTAGATAATGCTCAGCCGAAGAAGATCAAAGATTTTGCTCTACAATCATTGTTTAAACTCAGTCGCCACTGGCAAGCAGATGTTGGATTTTCAGTCAACCTTTTGAATCAGTTTGTAGAGGATATGGTGGTTTATTCTGCTGAAATGGATTCAACTCGTACTGACAAACAAAGTGATGCCACCACACCTGAAGATTGTGAGCAGAAGATCACATCATTCCTCAATGTTTTCAACACTGTTGTCAAGAGCTTAGGGACACTTTTGAGTCCTACGGTGTCACAAGTTGTGTCATGGTCATTTCTTACAGAAGCATTTACTAAGATTTTGCAAGTTTTAACTAAAACTCTGAAGGATGATGCTGAAGCAGATCTGATACTGGCAGGTAATGAATGTATTGCTTTGCTTTTGAAATATTTGCAATCAAAATCGTCATCTTGTACTCCAGCCTTGTTTGCATTAATAACAAAAGAGATGAGTAACTTTCTGCAAGGAGAAGAAAGTGTTAGCCTCAGTGTCATTGACTTAGTATCCACTGTTATAAAGGAGATTGCTTCAAACCTTCCCATTGAGTTCATATCACAAACTATTGGACCTGAATCACTTTTGCGTCAACTACGATATTCTGACAGTTCTCACATTTTAAACAGTGTGATGTCAGTATACAATAACTTGTTGAACTTGAAGAACATTCCACTTTTACAAGAAACATATAAATATGTTTTGACAGATATTCAGAACTCCTATTCAGTTATAATACCCAACATACAAATAATAAACCCGGAGTATACGGAAGAAGTAGACAAAGATAATGCAGAGAAAAATGTTATATTTTATTTACAATGTTTATCAGACCTGGCCAATGCTAGTAACTCTATTATTGGGATGTGGGCATTACAACCTAGCATACTAGAACTGTTAGCCATCAAAATGTGTCCTCATGATGAAAACCTAATTAAGGAGAAGCCAGCTCTTCAGTATTCTGTATTATACTTGCTTTATTCACATTGCAAAAAGAACAATCACTTCATTGCTTCCAGCGACTTGGTAACAAATACCCAGCAAAGAGCGAATGATATATTTGGCCTGTCAAACTTGAGCCTTGGTGATGTCTCTAGCTCAAGCCCAACATCTGGACATTTAGCTGTGATCCTCAATACATTAAGCATGGTATTAGATGAAGATGCCCCAAGAGAAACTTTAATTTTAGTCCTTAATTGGATTTCTGATATACTTTGCCAGTTAGACAAATATTTACCCATAGTGAGCATGTCAAAGGGTTTCCTGGTATTAACAACTAATATGTTGTCACTGGCATATCATTTTGATGAAGATATTGTTTTGCTTGTAATGAAAAATTCCCAACATCTACTGAAAAATAAGACCCTCACTTGGAATGTTATGGTGTTGAAAACAATAGCAGTCCTTTGTATACTACACATTGACAATCAAAATAAAAAATTGTCTAATGTTTGCAAAGATGTGCTTTTTGAATTGCCTTGGGATATTGTTCAGCTGGAGTTGGACAAACAAGTTGTTAAAGTGTTTACTGCAAGGAAAATGAGCCTGAATGTGCTCAACAGTGATACAAAGGCTAATTCTTTTAAAGAATATCTCATGCGAGGATCCTTTTGTAACCTATCAAACCAACATTTTAAAATAATAATGAATTGTATTCTGCATAACGCAATGGAGGATAAAAAAGCTTTAGTGGATGTATTTTTAACATCTTGGCCTTTACAAACTGCTGATATTAATGAAAATAATCTTTTGTTCTTCCGGCAATGTGCCACAAGTTTCTCGTCTATTTGCGTCGGTTGGGCACTCTCAGAACTGGCTCAAACGTGTGTGTCATTGAAATTAAGGACTATTCTGGGCAAACCACAAGAGACTTTTACGAGGATCGAAGGAGCTTTGAAAGGAATAGCAATAGAAATATCATCCCATGAAACTATATATACTGGAAGTGACCAACAGCAACTAGTGGAAGTTGTGACTTCAGAGCAAACACGAACGCGCTGGATAACTGAGTTCATGATGTTCCTAGAGAAATACATTTATAATGCTGCAGAAGGGACTGCTACAGTATTGCCTGCTGTCGCCAAACCTGTAAAAACATTCTTTCATACGAACAGGCCGACTTGCCGCGAGTGGTTCACTAGAGTACGTCCTGCTGCGCTTGCCGTCAGCCTCTACGCTGGACATTTCGGTGCTGCCATCTTTCATGCTTCACTAATATTGCAAACAGCTGCTAATTCGAATACAAATATTGACGTCGAAGCAATAGCGATTAGTGTTGCCAAAGCACTTATACAAATTGAAGAGCCAGAAGTGTTGCATGGTTTATACGTCTGGATAAAACAGAATTTTGACAAGAAGTTACTGTGGCTTAAAGGAGCCGCTGAACAGGCAAATTCTAGACATGAATTAGCTATAGATTTCTATAAAAAAATAAACAACTTAAAACGACATGAAGATTCGAAAGAGGGTGAAACATCATCCCATGTAGATACAAAAATTACCAGGTTCATTGACGAACAGGTTATGGAAAGTTACAAACACATACAAAACTGGGAAGACATGCAAACATGGAAAGACAGTGATCAATTTAATTCAAATATTTCACAATGGAGTTCTTTTTCGACGTTAAAGTTTTTCGAAGATACCTCAGAGATCCCGCAAGACCTCACTAACTGGGACATACTTGATAATGAAGCCAATGAGATATCGAAGAATACATGTTCTTATCAAGGTTTATTAAACAAAATTGAATCGACTCTTGTATGCACTGCAGTGAAGATGTATAACAGTGATTACAATGACAAATATGAGAACTTATTAAAACAATGTGACATCTTGCTTAAATCACAAGCAGAAGAATTCTCCAGAACGAATTCCGTACATTTCTTAAAAGAGGTTGCAGTGTTGCAATTAGCAAATCATGGGTTAAGCAACATTGTAAAGAGCGGGAAGGTAATTCCTAATCCTTTTAAACCATCAACAGTAAAGGATTATAAGTACGGAACTAATTTTAAAAACCTAAGCAGAATATTATGGTGGAATCAATATTTCACTAAGCTTAATTTGACAGAAGAAAACGTGTTTTTTGCAGAATGCCTTCGCCTAGACGTGATAAAATGTTCTAGGAAGAACGCTAACTTGATAATGGCAAAAAGGGAACTTTTAAACCATTTCAAACAAAATTCTGCTTTTCAAATGTGTTTAGGCAGCGTTAATAGCTTGGATGATTTAAGTGAAGCACTACTTATGTCTACTAATACTTACGATCTCGAAATTTGGACTCTTAACAACGCCACTGCTTTGGCTGAACTTTGCAAATTAACTTACGCGAAAGAAGAAACTAAAATACGCGCTGTCAACCTTTGTGCAAGCATTTCTTTTTCATTTTCTCAAAGATTGGCAATGAGTGAACAAAGTTATGAACTGCGCGAAAAAGGCACAAGACTACTGCTCACCCTTTCGAAGTGGGTGCAAGCCGAAACGGAAAATATATTGGACATAGATTCACCCTTACTGAAGTTGGTGTCAGCTTTACCAGAAATTGGTTTGGTAGACAATAATATATCGGAGAATGTCATACCAGTATCAGACTCCGCTGTTGGTAAACTGCTGCAATTTGGTGTTAACCAATGCCCAGGACTAGCTAAAGCTTGGGCAAGCTTTGCTGCATGGTGCTTCAGATGGGGTCGTAAAATGGTTGAATTTAGTTCAAAAACTCGAGAGCAATTGACAGAAAATGATAAGTTACAGATAGAGAGCGTTATGATTGGGTGCTCAACTCAAGATTTTGAGCAGGTTTGTGAAATATTGTCAAAAACAAAAGCTACTTGTGACGACGAAGACATTGACTGGAACGAAATTAACACATCTGAAATGATCGAAAGTCAACTTCGGACTGTTCCATCTTTGAGCAATGCTTATCCTGAACATCTTGCATTGTTAGTGGATATTTGGCGACAAGCACAAAAACGAGTATTTTCTTACTTTGAACTTTCAGCTGATGCTTACTTCAAATTCCTGCAGCTTATTTGTGCATCAGATATTATCAATCACAGTGGAGAAAACGCGGTTGTTAATGCTACTTTGAGACTTCTACGTTTGATTGTAAAACATGCAATGGAGTTGCAGACAGTATTAGAATCTGGCTTAGCAAACACGCCTACTCAACCTTGGAAAGTGATAATTCCACAGTTATTTTCACGTCTTAACCATCCGGAAACTTACGTGAGGAAATGTGTATCTGACCTTTTGTGCAGATTGGCAGAAGACACACCCCATCTGATCACATTCCCAGCAGTAGTTGGTACGGTGGAAAATGAACAGAATGATCTAATGGAGTTGAATGCAAGATCTTTCATGTCTAATGACGCTGAAAGTGGAGAAGAAGAGAATCTTGACTTAGAAGATGCTACCAGCGATAAAGTTGTCAATAATGAACTTAATTCTTGTTTCCTAGATATGGTGGAAACACTTTCAAAACAAGCCCCTAAAACGATTCAGCAAGTGAAACTGTTAGTCAAAGAATTACAAAGAATCAATTTGCTATGGGATGAACTATGCCTGGGCACATTAGTCCAACATCACTCAGAGTTTACGAAGCGACTTTCGCAATTGGAAAGCGAAGTTGCCAAAGTAAAAAACAATGCACATTTGTCAGCCGAGGATAAAGAAAATCTGATCAAAGAGAAACATCGCATCATTTTTGAGCCAGTTGTTTGTGTATTGGAACAACTCTATCAAGTTACTTCGGCAAAACCTGAGACTCCGCATGAAATCTCTTTCCAAAATAAATTCCTGTCTATCATCACCGACGTTATAGACAAATTGAAGAACCCTGAGAATCCTGATAAACCCCAGGAGTCATGGGCGCCACTAAAACAACTTCAAATAAGACTTCAACTAAAAGTAAATAAAAGAACTTCATACATTTTAAAGATGTCGGATATCAGCCCCGTATTAGCAGAACTTAAAAATACCGTGATAACTATGCCTGGAGTACATACAAATCAAAGAGCTGTTAGAGTCACGATAAAAGCTGTTGAAAATACTGTGGCTATTCTGCCAACAAAGACAAGACCAAAGAAATTGGTGTTTAACGGGTCAGACGGCAAGCCTTACACGTATTTGTTCAAAGGGTTAGAAGACTTGCATTTAGATGAGAGAATAATGCAGTTGCTGTCTATAACAAATACGATGATGGCCAGGGATTCGGAAAATAACGATAATCAAACGTATAGAGCGCGCCATTACTCGGTCATACCTTTAGGTCCTCGCTCGGGACTGATCAGCTGGGTAGACAACGTTACACCATTGTTTGCGGTGTACAAACGTTGGCAAAATCGGGAAGCTGCTATGTTAACAGCTAAAACCAATAAACCAGTTAATATCTTGCGTCCTTCAGAGTTATTCTACAACAAGCTTAATCCGCTTTTAAAAGAAGCTGGTATATCAACAGATAACAGAAAAGACTGGCCCGTGTCGATCCTAAAGCAAGTTATGCAAGAGTTGGCGGCGGAGACTCCTCGGGATTTACTGTGGAGGGAGTTTTGGTGCAGCAGTGTTAGTCCTGAGCAGTGGTGGCAGATAACGCGTCGGTACAGTTACTCGGTGGCCGTGATGAGTACGATAGGCTACATCATCGGGCTCGGTGACAGGCACATGGACAATGTGTTGGTGGACCTCACGTCGGGCGAGGTGGTGCATATAGACTATAACGTGTGCTTCGAGAAGGGCAAGACGCTGCGGGTGCCGGAGAAGGTGCCCTTCAGGATGACACCCAACATGGTGACTGCGCTGGGCGTGACTGGAATTGAGGTGAGTGTCTTAACGATTACTACCTTGCTGGTTATCAATTGTACTTTGTATTGCAATATTCTTTTTGCATAAAAACAATAGTTTTCAATTTTCCAGGTCTTAACGTATAGTTGCCGTATAAAGTGTAGTCTCTATCTATAGGGTGGATGATAAGTTTAAGTGATCTGTTACATGATGATAATCCGGGATTAATTTGTGCGCAGGTTCTTACTTCGCTTACTTTTCCTCTGTTCATGTCACTCTTGGGTCTCCAGCGGGCCTCTTAGGAGAACACGTAAATGACTCAAACTTCCGGACTTTACGAGCGATTTATTAATAGATTTACCTCACTCAGATAAATTTTGTTCGGACTGGGCTTTTTTTTTTTTGTTGTATTTCTGTTTTGGGTGGCAAATCATCAAATAACTTTTCCCGTTATGGGTGGAGCGGGAGGGCGTGTCAGACTTAAACTGACTAAAACCCACCAGTGTTCCTTCAGTTGCCTTTGTGCCAGGGTCCACGGTATCTCTTACGAACAACCCGCACCCCTGGCAGGCATCGGCCCGTGCGGACCCAACCAGTTGGTGCTGAGATCTCTTTGAGGCGCGCGTGGAACACAACATAATTACATTTTCTGCATACGGTACCTAAACATCACAATATTGTACAAAAGTCAAGGAAATCAGAAGTAGCTCTTAATTACAGCCCGGGCACAGTATAATAAAGTTAGCAGTGTTACGTCTTCATACATATTGTTTAATCTGAAATTGATTGACTGGAATTGTTTTTAACGCGTTTCGAAATCTCGGTGTAAACCAGTATCCAAAAGTCGCGCGTGCGCTAGGGACGGTGCCTGACGCTTCCGCACATTTATTTACGTGAGATATGGCACGAAGTTATGGACTGTTTTGTTCAGTGTATGGATATCATCAATGTCGAAACCAGAAATATTTTTTTTTAATTACCAACTTAGCTTGGTCCCTACCAACCTATGAAAATAACAGTATTTTTACATACTCAGCCTATGACGTTCCCATTGCTGGGACACAGGCCTCCTCTCCGTGAGCGGGAATGGGCCGTAATCCACCACGCGGGCCCAGTGCGGGTTGGTACAGTATTTTTTGTTTTTATTTATTTATGTTATGTAGGTAATATTTATTTATTAAAGCGTAGCAACTCTAGCGAGCAAAACTCCTTTAGCAGGTACTTAGGTCTTTTTCCTTGCAATCGATGCCAGATTGAAGTAGAACAAAATATACACACCAGTTTCTGCTCACGGTTTCGCCCGCGTTGATTTCAGTCTGTCACAGTAAGTCTGTATCGTGCGTCCCGTGATAAAAAAGACACGTTCGTGAAATCTAAACTATTCATCCGATATTCATCCAAATGATTTGATGTATAATGCAATTTTATGTAAAAATGCGAGATCAGCTTTCATTAAATTTGACGTACACACGGCTACACATCAAGCTATACATTTCCAGTTTACGCTGATCTAGCACTGTACGGAAATCCCATACAATGCGAGATTAGCTTATACTTGAAATGTATAGCTTGATGTGTAGCCGTGTGTACTTATGAAGTACATTATAATAACTAACAACCCAAGAGCCCAGAACTAGTGCGTGTTTATTTGCCGAGCAGCCGTCGGTAATTATTCCAAGGACACTGCCGAGACGTAATATTGCTTAATTTATCATACTGTGGCCCGAGTGACGTTGGTTACCTTTTGGCGTAACTTCGTTCCAACAGGCTATGGACATCTCTCGTGGAACAATTCCTATGAAAACTTCATTGAAATTGTTCTACAACATTTGCGTCGCGTTGTCGCGTCGCGTATTTCTGTAGAAGCTTTGAAAAGATGGTACGTCCTTTGTAAGTAAAAGAGATACATACTATTGATCAGGGACTGTTCCCACACCCGAGTAAGCGTTTGTAGCAGCAATAACAGCTAAATCAAAGAAAGGACTCGCTTAGCGACGCTCGCTTGATGGGTTGAAGATTCGCTTAGAGACACGCGTTTGGTACGCATACCAGCGAGTAACCGCTCGTCGCCGACGCCGACGCACGCTCGTTGCTCGTTAAGTCGTTTTTAGCTATCTCTACTGTCTTCTTGTTTATCGCCGGCGGAGGGAGAGGTGTCTAATCTAGGCTTTCGCGATGTTCACCTATTTCGGTGTACATCGCGAAAGCCTAGATTAGACACCTCTCCCTCCGCCTACACCAATATGTAGGCAACGATATTCCGTCTGTGTCCATAGATTCAAATAGTTGAATTCTGCCCGTAGCTTAATTTATGCTCGACTTTATTTTATCAAATTAGTCGTACCTAGGTAAGTACACTTATACCTTTTATCTTTGGTAAGATTTCTTCTACGGCATATTTATGCATACCGGAATCTATAGTTCATCTTTTACGTTTCATACCTTTTTTGTAGTAGTAGTGTCCGTAGTATTTTGGTTAGGTAACAGTCGTAAATATTACGTTGGATACATTTAATGTTCCTTTTTTGTTAAAAATCATAGACGTGTTTTCAATTTCGAGTAATTGGAAAAAGATAGGTCCATTAATCTAATAGCTCTGTTTTCTTGCGCTCAGATTATACCTGGTCTACAAATTGATGTGGTATTCTAGTTTTCTCGATACAATGTTCAGTTAGAAATTCATAAAAATGCTAAATACATTGCAACAAGCCGAGCGCTGGCGTGACTCTCGTCCGTTACTGACCTCTTTAGATTGCGCAATACGGACAAACAGGATTATATCAGTTCTCAACGTTATCAGTCAAACAGTCATGTTCCGTTAATTTAGTTAGGTCACTAACTTCATAATTAATATTTAAAGCACCTCTTCGTATTATTGTAATAAGTAATCGTCCATTCGAATTTTACTTTCAAGTTTTTGCCTCGACATTTTGTGACTTCATATATTTAGTAATTATGTAAATTATTCAGACAGTTGCTTATCCGGTAAGGAAACATCTTTATTAGTTTATGTATTTGCAGCGCCATCTATGATACGGATCTTTTCGTTGTTTCAGTCGGGTACACATTTCTTATGTTTCTGTGTTTAGTCATAGATGGCGTTGTGAGTCTTACTCTAAACATAAGTAATGTTTGGTTGATAGGTCTGAAATAAATAAAACACATTATTTACATACTTTAATATTACATAGAACATCTTTTAATTCATATTTATATTTTTTAAACATCTTTATTTGACAGAGAACCTCTTATTAAAACATCATTATGGCAGGGAACTCATTAGAATCTCTTAATAAAAATTCAACAATAAAGCTTTTAAAAACTTGAGCGTAGATTGGAACAGGTACCTAAATGCGAAAGGGGTACCTAAAGTCACTAACAACTTTAAATACTAGAAGCGTTTCACGTTTCCCACAAAACGTCTAATGATCGTTTGTACACTACACTATGTCCGCGCGCGGGCCGGGCGCGGCAGGCCGGTGCACGGGCGCGGGCGCGTCGGGCGCGTCGGGTGCGTACGACGGGTTGGAGTCGCCGCGCTCCGCCTCCACGTAGCCCGCGTTCTCGATGATGCGGCATCGCGCCGTGTCCTCCTCGTGCTCCATGTACAGCAGGCGCGCCGGCCGCCCGCCGCCGAGCCCCGACAGCGCGCTCGGGGCGCTGGACCGGGTAATAGAACCTTCGCGGAGCGCCACGGAGCCTCGCTTCCTCTCCGGGGCGGGGGAACCGCGATACTCCGACGTGTCGGGTCTTTTGCATCGCAGTAGTTTAGCGAAGGCGGCGCGGAAGCCCGCGTTCTTCCACGCGTAGATGAGTGGGTTGATGCCCGAGTTGGACATGGCCAGGGACGACGTGACCCGGTACGCTATGTGGTTGTGCAGCGGCATCATGGGCAACGTCTGGGCACATGCCACCACCACGAACGGCATCCAACATATTGAGAATGATCCTAGCACAAGCAGCACCACCTGCGAAAATATTATCTCGTGTTAATGTCAGGTTTAGGAACCAGTTGGTTTAGGTAACGTTGAGTTGTTTGGAGTTGTCACGTTTGTTGAGAGTTGTCACGGTTCTGGAATTTGCGAAAAATTGTTTGATACAATATTTATGTGATTGAAATGGTGCATTCCTCTCATGACAGAATATATACACTTGGTAAATAAAATATCAATCTAAGCGCAATCGCTATAGAGAAATATTATACACTTATCACGAAGCAATTCAAATGTTTACGAGAAAAGCGATTAGTCTGTTATTAATACACCGAAAACTTCCTGATAAAGTATTTAGAAATGAGATTGTTTTAGCATTAACTAAAATGAACAAACTAGATCTAAGTAGAGCGTTAGCGTTTTGGCTTAATTTGCAGTTTTGGATTAGGTTGCTTACTAAACTTACTATTCTATTAGTAACTGTAGTAAACAACGTTCTAATTTGAAATTTATTTATTTAAACTTCTCGCACACAAAAGGTACAAAGGCGGACTTAATGCCTTAGGCATTCTCTACCAGTCAACCAAGGGTGGTGAAGAGATTAGATGGCAGGTGCTTTGGATGAGAGGAACACTGATGAAAAAAAAAAAACTAGAAAGATATCGTAATTAGTTATAAATAAGATTAGTACAAAAATTGGTTATAAACTTATAATATACATACATGCATACATATCTACTATAAAACTATTTATACTACATATGTATATATAAACAAATTCAAGGGAGAGCGGTGTTAAGATGACTCTACGCTATCTGTTAAGAAAATACCTCTGCAGTTTCCGCTTAAATGCATACCGACTGGTGGCCGTCCTGAATTCGAGCGGTAGCGCAATCCAAAGAAGGACGGACTGAATATGAAAGGATGAATGAACAAATTCAGAGGTATGAAAAGGACAGAGTAGAAGATTCTTAGAAGAACGCAGATTCTTAGTGTGAAAAGAACATAGATGTTGGAAATGAGACACAAGATAAGGAGGAGTAGGAGAGTTGGGAAGGGAGAAAAGCGTAGTCAAAGCGCGCAAACCTATTTAGCGAATGGGCATCCATTTGAGCTTAGACCTATAACTCGACACATGGTCATATTTCCTGAGGTTGAAAATGAAATGGATACAATTATTGAGGAGAAATCTCTTCTTTATTTCCTCACTTTAAACTCCTAATTTGGAATTTCTCGTGTCTTTTATGTAACTTAATTATTGTCTCTGCATCACCCAAAGATTGAGTAATAGAAAATGCCCATGACATTAAGTTCGCCACTGTACATTTGTGTGCTTGAATTATTAAATAAATAAGTTGGATTGATCATGTCACCTGTATGCTCTTCCAATCGTTGGCCCCGGTGGGGCAGCAGGTGTTGGCTCTCATGCGCCGCGCGTGGCACGTGGCCTCCCTCCATATCCGCCAGTACAGGATGAACATCACCATCCAGATGAGAGAGAACATCGGTGCCAGTATGCTGGTCGTGTAGTTCGTCGGCACTACCTGCAACATTTATAACAATTCGGTTAAAGCATTTGTTTTTAAAATCAAGCATTTTTTATTTCGTCTTTGAGTTTTTTTTTTATTGTTACTGAGAGCAGGGAAACTTGTTTATTGTGTGAGGTAGGAATCCGATACGAGATTGTATTGCAGATAGCACTTCCAGATTGTTTAGAACGGTTTACTCAGTCTTGAACAAAAGTGCATGCTCAGAAAACTGCCTTTTTATTTGGTTTTTATCTTTCGTGAAAATTGACTCGGCGATGATGGCCTGGTATCCGTATTAGCATACTTAAATATAGTTTGAGGAAAATGAAATAATCACACGTTAGCAATATTTGCGCGTGTATATTAAATAGTCGCTTTGTTTTATTTCATTTGATCAACAAACGGAATTATACGAGATAATATTTGAGGGTAAACAGGCCGAGTTGAAAAAATTGGAATACCAAGGTCGTATCCGCATCTTAGCTGTAACGACTATGTTTAGCAGCACCTAGTTCTAAGATTAAGAGTTCCATTTCTTTATTTACCTACACCTCTGCTAAATCCTTCGACGAAAACAGGCTTAATGTTATGTTTACTTCGTATGTTAAGTAGTACAAATCTCATCTGTACCTACTTTCCGGTTTTAAATGAGTTTGGCAATTAACTTTATATCTGGACCAGATAGATCATCTACGAGCAGCATGTTTATTTACTCTTTAATGTAATGTTTACATATAATACATATGATTCTAACGCCGAATATAAACTGTAGTAACTTTCTCATAATAATGTCTCGTGACTTTATTTCTTAGTGCATAATATCAAACCGCATTAAATGTTGTGTGTATGGTTACACTAATACACGAATGTTCATAATACATTAGTGTATTAATATACACATACCACCTCGAGCGAACAAGTACGTACTTGGTAATAAGATATTCTTCCCAGAAACAACTGTATTAACTATTTATGTTGTAGTGGGTTTGCGGAGCGTGCCTCGAAAATACAATTTCTTTCCACTATGAATTTCGGATAATGTTGTCTTATTACGGAATGTGTTGACAGAGTATTCATCCCTGGAGATATATATATGCTCCATACTCCCAGGCACTAAAAAGGTTAGCATATTCAGATTCTAAAACAAGCAATATCAAGTTTTATGTGGTGCCTTTAGGTATCTAGACGACGCTAATGCCATGAAACTGCCATAAATATTCGTATCCTACCATATATAAGCTACCATAGCGAGGTATAACAAAGCATAGCATGCTATGAGGGATTGCGGTTGGTATTTCAGTATAAACAAGACGGATAATCTGCTCTGACATTAATTTGCACATATGTGGATTTATTGCCGTACCTTAAGTTTTCTCTGACCTCTTAAGACTAGGGTACGTGTCTAAGGCCGTCCAGGTACATACCATGTTCATCTCGCACGCGACGCCTTCGTGCCAGTCGTTCCAGAACACGGGGATGCAGCTGATGCAGACGGCCACCGACCACGTGAAGCTCATCATGAGGCGCGTCACCAGCTTCGTCATGTACCGGCTGTAGTGCAGCGGGTGCACTATCGCTATGTACCTGGAAATATAAACCATTTATGTTAATATAACAATGGACGCGGAAAACAAAATTGCACTGGAGTTGAAGTCATTGATTCTCAAAAAGCAGTTATACAGAAAACAGTTAATAATTCCATACTTATTCAAGTTCACATGGCGTGACAAAACCACGACATTGAAGTTTCTATTTCTGTGAAAAGATTTCTTCGAAATAAAAATTTGAAACGGAGGGCATTTCACTTACCTGTCTACAGCTATCGCTATGATGTTGTAAATAGACGCCAGACACGCTAGGATTATGAGGATGAAGCGCATCAGGCACGACCACTTGATTGTGCCGAAGTCATCGTTCAGGTAGAAGACCAAATGGTAGGGCAGCGTGAGCCCCACCATCAGGTCTGATATGGCCAGGTTGAGCACGAACTGGTTGGACACGAGCGACGACAGCCGCCGACTCATGGTCACCGCCAGAATCGTCAGCGTGTTCCCGCTTACGATCAGCAGCATCAGTGAGCCGTCCACGATGCTCCATCCCCAGTGATTGTAGAGGTTCGTACCCTCCCTCTCCTCGGTCGCGTTCCACCCCAAGTCGCTATCATTCCCGAATACAACGTCCATACCATCGCTGGCCGCGGACGCCAGCGCCCCCCACTCCGAGTAGTCCGACGTTGTGGTACAACTCACGCGCACATGCTCTTAACTGTTACCCTCACCCGTCACTCGTGATACACTAGATAATTTCACAGAAGTCTTTTCCCGTTTGCACCTGTCGTACATTTTATTTGCTCTATATTGTTGATTCCGAACTCCTGGAACAAAGTGTAGATATTAGTCGAGTTAGTATTTAGGGCATATGCTGTGCGGGGTGCACGTGCGACGAGGTCCTTGTAAATGCATAGCGGCGTGCGCAAGTAATGCATAGTGGCGGTGTGCGGCGCTCAGTATTCAGGGGCACGTCACCACATAAATGAGTCGCCAGGACCGCCCCACTTCGCACGCCTCTCTAAATCACATTATCAACTTTTTCAAGGGATCGCTTGCGACATCGTCGGAAGTCCCCGCTCCCGCTACCGCTTCTGAATTATTTATGTAGCAGTGTGAGGCGAGCCAGTCTATCTGCGCCCAAATCGACTACTGTATCGTAAATGAATTATTTCCAGACGTCGAAGGCCACGTAGTTCATAAACTCGCGACCGTGTTGTTACAATTATGATCGGTAATGTTTGAAGGTAGCGTCCTTCAGGGGCAGGTTACTTATTCACGTGCAGCTCCGTCAAGTTGGAAACTCGATAAATGATTCTGAACACCGAGTGCGACTTATTTTTGGGTATGCACAAGTAACGAACGAGTACTTTCAAACGTGAAAAGTTCAGCCCCTGGAACAATGCGAGAAAAGTGGAAAGGAGACGCTTTTGAAATAAAAGTAGTAAAACTGCAGAAAGAGCTCGAGATTGTTTTCGATAGACACGTTTGTGTTAAATTTTAAGTAGGTCTAGGTTACACAATCGCCCTTTTTAAACTAGCACTAGCTAGCAGTTAATACCAAGCAAATTAAAGTTACTGGATTAAAACGATAAGATGGGGGAGAACAGAAGCGAGATTTTTTATAAAAAAAAAAATTGCCCTTTTTCAGCTTCTTATAAATTAATTCAGTGGGCGGATTGTTTATCGATGAAATATTTAGCTCAGCTGGAACTGACAACGTCAATTATATTCGACTCATCTGGACCAACCGGCGACACGGGCATCTGAATTACAAATAGGCACGGATCAAAACACTTTGCAGACTCCATTAATTTTAATCCATCAACACCATTTTGCTCATCTTGTGTCGTTAATCTACTTTTATAAAGATAAATTGGTTGTTGAGGCTTTGTTTAAGCTTCCTAAATCTTAAAAAATAAATCGAATATACTTAAATGAATAAAATCTGATATATTTTGTAATAGGGTATTTTCCAATTTTTCAAAAACTATTCTAATTTGAAGATTGGAACGAGATATTTAACAGAAAAATAAAAATAAATTGAATTCTATACATTTTCTCAATTAAAAACGATTTAAACCAAATTTATTTTTCGTTGTTTTGAATTTACCGCCAAAACGCTTCTTACGATGACTTTTATCACGTGGCGTCAACTTTGTGTAAACTAAAGTAGTTAGTAAGTAAATAAGTGAATGTCGAGTTTATAACTAACAAGATTTTTAATGGATATAAAGTGATATTACTGGTGTGCGGTGCCTCTGTGCACAAATACTTCTAAAACGGCGCCAAACTAAGTATTTCTACCGGTGCCGTTTACACAAAGTTGACGTCACATGTCACATGATAAAAAGTCATCGTAAGGAGCGTTTTGGCGGTAAATTCAAAACAACGATAACTAAATTTGATTTTAATCGGTTTTAATAGAGAAAATGTGTATTAATAAATTTATTTTTATTTTTCTGTTAAATGTGTCGTGTTAATCTTCAAATTAAAATAGTTATTATGAAATCGGAAAATACCCTATTGAAGATTCAACTATAGGTATATATTAATAAAGCACGTTTGGTACTACCTAAACGTGCTCTCAGAATCCGAAATATCTTTTTAATGCGTTTGAGTATTAATGAGTAATAAAATTATATCAGGTCCATTTATTTCGATTTCGTATAGATGGAGTCGATCGTTTGAAGGCAATTTATGTCCGGACAAATAACGAAGTAGCTACGCGGTAGTATTCGTAAATTTCCTGAGATGCGGAAACGCCTTTAGAATTTTTGCTCGGAATCGGTCTTTCCTTACGCAGATTTCAGAGTTCGACAGCCTTATTACGACAATTCATTGGCATTTATTAATAAAACGATCAATTTGGAATCGAGATTGGATGCCGTATCTCGGTTGGGTGTCACTGATGGACGCTTTACTAAAATAAAGAGAGCAGTGAGCCTCATCAAAATCAGATTGCGATGTGACAGAACGATCGTTGCTACGTAATTGCTGAGTAGGTAAAGCCAAACGAAGTTTTGATGAATGAAATGTCAAAAGTGGTTTTACAATTTGGTTGCATGCCTTTGTGTGGGAACGATGACGAATACCAGATAGCAATTTGTAACGCGATGATTTCTACGGCTAGATTGCATGGATGGATTTATTCGCGTGTGATTCTGGCGCACGTTCGTACGCGTGTCGGCGAATTGTAGTCTACGTATTGAATTAGTTTGTAGCGTTAAAATATTTATGGATATCTCCGAGAATACGTTAATGCTTTTAGCTCTATAGTGTTTTGATTCGATGCTCTCGTTTTGTTGTTCTTCATGAGTATGAATTTAATTTAATTTTAAATCGACTTCTTAAGGCGCGTCTTTTTCAGAAAATATTAAATAGGAATATTTATTTTGTTACTCGGCTTCAATACCGCCGTAATTAAGCCAAAGTCTTGTTGATTAAAGTCCCGATGCCTTAGAATTTGGAGAGGAAAAAATTCTAATGAAATATTGATTCATAAAACAACAACGTTTCCTTACGCAACTCGGTACGCAAACACCAAAGTTTTAACGAAGCCATAAACTGGAGAATTGTTACGTATTACATCGAGGTAGCTACATCAACATACCAACTGTTTTCAAAGTGAAAATAGACAATGTAGATGAAACAAATATGTTAGTAGCCATCGTCCATACAGATGCGTGATTGAGGTTGTATTCTGGTCACGGGCGCACAGGGCTACTACAATGCCCTTTTGCCAATGCTTAGTGCATTAGCATGCACTACGATCATCGTGACTAATGTCGTTTGTCTATGCTTCGCTCATGGCGCCGGTTTACGGTCTCTCGATTATGATCGCTTTGGTCTGATCGCTCCTAATGCTGCCCCCACATCCCCACTTTACAGTTGAATATAGCTAGCCTAAGTCGATTTTATCGGTAAACAGCGCTTAGTGTATCGAAGCTATATGACAAGTTCAAAAGTGGCAATAACCGAAGCTATAACAGTATTTCCCTAATATAATTTTATTGGGAGTTAGCGCGGATCCAAGGGCTACTTTTTATTCCAATAGCTTTCGAGCTTTTGGCATAAAACCATTGGGCATATACTCTTACCTACGTTTAGTCACTCAACTGAATTAAGATAAGCCTAAAATAAAATAAATTTTTCAATAACTATCAGATGTTCAGGCAACAGACAAATAATGATTAATGTAAAGTGACGTGTGCTAATGCGAGCGCGTTGATTGAGCTGCTTTACAGCCATGTTTGTGACTATTAAGCTATTTGGCGCCAAGCGCCATATTGATCACACGTAACAACTCACTTCACTCGCGGGACTAGGTACTCGTTATTTATTACTTCACACTGAAGCTATCTTGTGATACCGTGTGCTGGATTAGGGGAAAGAAAATTTAATTGAAAGATCACTATCACGCTATTATTGAAAGAAGGTACGTGATTATTAATCTTGTTATTAAAAAAAAAACACACACAAGTAGGTACGGCTCAAATGTGATTAAATTAAACAACATTAGTACCTACTTTACTGTTTCAAACAGTAGAGTCACTTGTATTCTATTAACCTAGTCGACTTGTTGTGCCGTAATTTAATATCGGAAAATAACACTGTGATACTGAAAAAAAAAAAATCGAGAAAATAGTAGTTTATGGTTCAGTAATTGGTATCGATCGATTCATAAATATTTTTGGGTTTATATCTACGATCGTCCTTTACGTAACGTGGCGTGCGAGCGTCGCGTGCGACCTCTGCAGTTCGATTACTAACTATTGTAACTATTTTAATTGCTCAATTTTTCGTTACATTTCGATTTTAATGAATGTTTAATTTTTCTTTGTAGTGAGTAAGTACGTACATTAGTGAATCAATGTCACGATTAAATTTATATGTAGAAAAAACGAACGCTGGTTAACTATTTATTACTGACATGGAAACCTAGTTTGTCAATGCTGCCAGCCTTTTGGGCACTTTTCCCATTGACAACGATGCGGACGTATTTTTTGAAGCCTTATGATTATTTTCTTTTTATATTATTTTGATACACTTTTTTATTTTATTTTTTATATACCTGTACATAGTTTGAATAGTTGTTTTTCCAAATAGAATAAACGTACGGATGTTTAAGTAAATAACAGGGCAATGTTGCAATATCATTATCTGGAACCTAACATGCTTGTCACTGTTCAATTCATGGCACCCACTGATTGGTATATCAAACAAAATGTCTATTAAATAATAAAACAAGGTTTTGAACAAATAAAGCAACGTCTCAAACTTACCGGTTTCTTTACTAGCCCCGGAGATATCGACAACTATTAATACGTGCAATCTCAATCACTCTCGCCAAATAGAGATTGTAAATCCAAACAACGGCCAAGACAGAAAATACCACAAACATACTATCTTGGGTAAACTCCCATTTGATTCGGCAAAGGTTAAAAATGAAGACAAATGGCCCGGCTATTACTGGCCACAATTCAATCAAGATAGCCATATTCATTCTATTTCAGTGGCTCTGTAGCCGGTTAGGGCAGCCAATATGTTTGGAAGTCAACATTCAGACGTTGCAGACTGTGCTCTAGTACATTTTGTTGTCTTTGATCTACTATATCGCTACATATACTGCGTTATCAAATGACGTGGTTAGAGGTCGCGCGATAACGATGACTTCTGTGACTCATTGATTAGTTGTTATTGGTAGTCTCACATGTAAAAGAATTTCTTCTAGCAGTATCTACGTAAGTATAACAGAGCACAAGAGCAGACGAGCTCAAACATTCTTTTAAGAATTGTGTTGTGTAACACAGTAGAATACCAGGGACTAAGAAAGTTTCGTGACGGCATTGTTCGCGTTCCGAAGAGCGCGCAGAAACGAAAATGTCCGTTTTATTGGAGAATCTCGCTTGTCAAATAACTTTGATTTATACTCGTGCTTGCCGGGTCCCGCTTCATTTGAACGCCTGAAAACTTTATCACATAATCCTTCTAAATTACACGAAATGTTTAATAGGGCGGGTGCCCTCGAAAGTATGAACTCATTACTTCGTTAGTACTTTAGAAGTAATGTTACGAAGTTGTGGACGACCGCAATAGTGGGATGCTCTAAAGCCAACGTCTACGAGCGAGGAAAAACTTCTATCCAATTTCATGAATGCTTCCGCCGAATTAAGTTTAGGAGTTAATTGCGTGATAGAAGTGAATAGCGAAATGGAATAAACATGAAAATAAAAACGGTTGCAGAGTCTCGTTGGCCTCAGTAACAATATACGACGTAACGTGAGGAGCTGTAACTGGAGCTCTGCTGGAAGTTATCAGCGAGAGAGGAAACCAGTGCCGCCCGTGCGAGCTCCCCGACTATTGCTACTACTACTTACTGATACTAGTCACTATTACAACTACTCATATTTTTCGCAGCACGTGAACATCGCAAACAAACAGAGAAAGTAACCAAACACGTGGATGGTACAATGACTATTTGTCCAAAGCCGGATGTACAGCCGAGGCCGAGAGGAACACATAATAACGCCACCTCGTTAAAGACGGAATAACCACAAACATTTCGAAATTATTTACTCGAATTAGAATTGCGAAAACTCTTAAATAGGCACCGAGCACTTGCTCAATGCGTGCAAATATAGCGAAATCTGCGTATTAGTGACGTCAGTTATATCCTTTAAGCTGAGAGAAGATTGTCGTTACGACATCATGAGTGCAAAGAACTGCCCAAAAGTAATATCTACTCGCCAAATAAACATTACACTCACACAAGCATCGACGTTAGTGAAATATTTTGTAGACTGGACTAGCAGTCGTCTGAATATAGATTGTCTCCAGAAGCCCGTGTTTTCCTCATCAGTGAAAACAAAAGTCAAATTAAGAAGCTTTTTTTTCTAAACTGGAACTCGATTAAAAAGTCCTTTGACTAAACCTTAGTTCGGCCCTTTTGGAATTTGAAAAGAAAATGTCCAAATTGATTATTCAATTTAATGGCAGAGCAATCAGCTAGTGCTATAGAACATTTGTTCATGGAGTTATATTTTAACGTTATCGTTATCTTGATGATAGCACGACGGGTGATTATTGCGGTTCCCACATGTTTGATGGACTGTTTTGCATGGGGCAAGTGCGGCCATCGGTCATGTCAAACATAGGCTAGGGCGAACGAAAGGTCGTCGGCCGGCGAATAAACCTTCGCCCTTTCATAAACCCTGTTTCAATACAGTTTTTAGATTTGTATTTTTAAGATATCATAACGTAATATCTAAATTGATAACTGAAAGTTAATTTTCGTTTTGCTGCGGTTGTTTTACAGTACGTTTGAAGTGACGTCAGCAAAAAATTGTTTGCATTAAAAATAATAATTTAGATAACCTGAGAGGGCTTTTGGTATTTTATTAATAGAAGCTTCAAATTATATTTGAAATTGGTACTAAACGAACTGCTGCTTACAAAAAAAGCTTCTATAACATTTTCATTTTTTAGGGAACAAAAACAAACCCCAATCGAATTAACAAGTCACTTAACAAACAGGAAACTATCTGAGAGACATTCCGGAGACGTCTAGTTTATCGCTCTGATTACTACTAACTTTTAAGTGTTCTTCGTGTGAGGTTGTCGGGGTTTCTCTCAACATGTTCCTCGATACACTCAATAGAAAGAGTACAGTAGAAAGGCGTTGCCAGTGAATCTGTCGACATCAGCCATCTTTGATTGTCAATGTTTACAGCAGCCATCTTTGATTGTCAACGTTGATCGCAGTTTGAACTGCGTTTGCAGTTTCATAAAGTAAAACTTTAACACCCTTCCCTCTCCTCTCTTTCTCTCTAGTGTAAATCTTTAAGTTGTAGTACAGTTTCGTTGATTTCAATTTCGCAGATGTTCAAAAATATATTGCCAGTATGCTACCCACAAATTTTTGGTCGTAGCGAATATCTTGTTATCACGTTTGCGCATCATGGAGATACACCTACCCGTCTCATATTACTTGGATTAACCTTTTAATAACAAACGCCACGCGACGATAAATCAATTTACAAACGCGACTGAACGGGGAACCTTAATAATAGTCTTCAAAGATGTTTCACATCGGCGCGCCTCTATAGCCCGCGTCCTAATTGGCCGGTGATCTCAGTGCCGTCATCGTGTGACAGGCGACATCTCACACGTTGCCACGTTACGTAGGGTTTAGCGGCGCTTTTCATTAAGATCGCTTAATTGATCAGATGTGACCGCTAATTCCCATTATTTTGCTTACTTTAAACACAATCAATTTAGTGTCTGTGTTTGGTGTGATAAAGCTATGGTCGCGGTCGTGGCGGAAAATGTTGAACCCAATGCCCTTTTCGGATGGTTATTAAGTAAAAAATTATCGAAGGCGAACTAGGCTCATTATTAGGGAAAATTAATTGTTTATCTATACCAATAATAGAGAGGAAAGAATTGATTGTTTGTTTGCTTGTATGTTTGTTTGCATTGAATAGGCTCCGAAACTACTGAACCGATTTGAAAAATTCTTTCACTGTTGGGAAGCTACACTATCCCCGGGTGACATAGCCTATATTTTATCCCGGTATTCCCACGGGAACGGCAACTACGCGGGTGAAACCGCGGGGCGCTGCTAGTATTTATATAAAGCGGTATTGAGTGTTAACTATCTTCTTGGAACTGTCAAAAAAATAGTTTTTCGTTCCGTGCAATCCAATGAACAGGAAACAACAATAGATTTTAGTCCTTTGAACCAAGGTAGGATATAACTTCGTTAGATTATTACAGACCTAGCGAATCCTTCTGGTGTCAAATATAATCACGAGTTTTATTTCCACGGTCCTATATAAAGCAATCTAGAACAGATATGTTTGGCACAAGTCTCTGCTCTTGGGAGCTTACAGGAAATTGCGTTAACGCCCCCGAGACAGCAACGCGAATCTTTTATTTGTATAGATATAGTACGCTTCGTTAATGCTGAAACAAATTGACAAAACATCAAACAGGGTCCGGTTGTTTCCCTTTGATGTGCAGATCTATTTCACCGTGAGGCGTCAGTAGGTCGACAAGTAATTGATACAATCAGGACATACTTCTGCGTACTACCTAATGGACAAGATAACTGATTGAAGTACCGATAATGTGTTTATCTGAATTTTATTAGGTCATCTACTAGCTACATGAAAGAGAACATTTTTTATATTTTCTGCTAACGTCATTTGCATAGAGTTGTTTGTACACAACTTTGGTCTCTGGACTCTGAATAGAGTGCATAAAATAATTCCCAACTATGTACATATAACTTATTTTACAATTATGGCCGTGGAAAATGTTTCGCTTTCTTTTCTACTTTTTCTCATTACTAATCTCTTAAAAGATTTAATGTTCTCGACAATAATAGTGCTCCCAGCCGGGTGACTGGTACCCTTTCAGATTCACCGCCATCTTTATTATAGTGATAAAAGTTACATTGTGTGTTAAGGGGTGCGCCGGTCAATGTGTACCCTGAAAGCAAATAACTTTGTGATGGACAGCGTTTTAAGAAAGCTTTTTATTGTATTAACTCTAATAATAGACGCTTTTAATCTTTTGTTGAGACAACAATTTGGCTATTAAGATTTTTGCGTGATTATTTGATTCTTCTAAATTAAAAGAATTCACTTCGTTGCCAGAACAGATCTTGTGAATGCCAACGAAGAATATCTGGTTCTATAGCTGTACATTATACAGGTCACAGGCCCTCTTTCTTATCGAGCCCCTTTTTTATTGAAGTCTGCCACATACGCGTCATATGGCGCTGATGGATTTAAAAGGTTTGCCTTTCTTTGTCAAGCGAAAGTTTCTCATCTGGAAGTTTACGTAGATTTTGTTTTGTTTATAGATTTAGAACTTTATTTTCCGAGTTCTACTAAATAACTAAACAAGGCACCGTGTACCTCAAAAGCGATAGGCTGCGATATTTAATTCATAAGTTTCATTGTTTCTTGAGTGAAGTTCGCTTTGTTGAGAGTTGTTCAGCTGTTGTACGGCGAGCTAACACAACGTAGGTACAGCTAAATATTTTACAATGGTGGCTTGTTCTTGTATTAAATTACACGACACGGTTGTGTCCTTGAACTCAACAGACTACCTTGGTGAACTTGGTATTTGTACCGAGGGTTGGTTCGAGGTGCCGCGGAAAAACAGTTCCTGGAAGGACTTGGGGAGGCCTTTGCCCAGCGGTGGGACAGTATAGGCAATTTTTTTTTTTTTTGAAAAGTAGTACCAGTTAATGCTCATCAAGTATTAAAAATATGTGAAGAACGACTCCATAAAGCTTTCCATATTATTGTGCTTGAAGTATTCATTCATAAAACAACTCCAATGCAGATTGCACACAAGTTATGAAACAGTTCCGTATTATCTAACTGTTATTAGTGTTAGGTGCAGATGGGTAGGTAACATGTTGATTTACTAGTGTTGCAGTTAAAATTTGTAGGTAATGTCCTGGGATTGCTGCATTGCATTGCTTAATTTAATGACTTTGTTCTCGTAAACAGACTTTCGTACAATGGCCAGAGCTTTTACATAGAAAACGGTACGATCATAAAATAAAGTATTTGAGAGTGTAAGACTGGTCATTCTGCGCACTGTTACAGTCAGCACAAAAGATCAGTTGGACTTTATATGTGAATGTGGTCGTATTGTGGAGTAGGCCGCATCAGAGACAGCTCTTACGTTTCATTAAAACTTTACTGTTTTTCCAACTTTATTGTCTATAACATTTTTCGTTATTCTTTCTATCTTCTAACATTTAAGTGAGGTACTTATTTCATGTCGACTGCTGATAAATCTCTAGCTATAATTAAATAATTAAAACGTTAATTGACACACAAATATTGATGTTTATCAACCTGTAGTATCGTGCCGTGCGTAACGACATTACACGCCCGCGTTGCTCAAATTACCCGAAATGACCCGGCTGCGTTTAATTGCCCTAACATTAACTTTTATTTTATTATGAAACAGCGCCAATTTCACCCTTAACAAATTGTGGATGTATTGTACAGGATTACGACAGGGGTTTGTAGTACTTCTAGGGGATTTACGATAAGATGAATAAACTGGGTACCTAGTATCATCTTCGATAGATTAAATTGACTATACAGTATTAACCTAAAATTCTTATCTATATTTAAAACATTCCTTTATTGTTTGGTAAGTGTACCACCCAAGAACGATTGAGGCCCCGACAAGCTACTATGATAGATAGTCGAGAACCTTTTTCAAATTTTCTAGGTCAAGTTCCACCAGGCCTAGGCATTATGAATTTGCCTAACTGTCGGCAATATGTCTAGTCGCCATCGAAATTAACGATCGAGCTTCATAAGTTGAACTCTTACTAACTATCCCTTGCATGCATCAATGAGGAATATATTTTTATTGTTATGTTGTTAGGTAAAAGGAAGGTTGAGCAGCTTTTTTTTTTGGGTGGTAAATCATCAAATATCTTCTCCCGCTCTGGGTGGAGCAGGAGGGCGTATCAGACTTTTACTGACTAAAACTCACCCGTGTTCCCTCAGTGGCCTGTGTGCCAGGGGCGGCGGTAACTCTTTCGAACAACCCGCACCCCTGGCAGACCCGCACCCTGGCAGAAGGTTGTGTAGTTCATCCATCATTTTGTTTTCTAGTTGCTTGTATCCAAAAGAAGATCCTAGATCCTCCTTCTCAGCACGACATCTCCACTCCGCCAACTTCTACAATACTTGCCTAATCAGATTTTAATTTGCTCTGTGTCTTGTTCAACCAGCTCTTTGTGTAATACAAGTTTCCGCTCTCTACAAACATGAATACCAAGTACATGTGCTACTTCAAACATGTTATCATTATGATGCTATCGATATTAATCTATTATTATCGATGTTATTATCTATTCAATAGTATTTCTTTAGCTATTTTTATCATGAATTATGATGAGTAGGTACGCCTGTAGCCGTATATTGTAAGTTGTTATTCATAAAGTTTGGCACAGATAAGCTCGTGCGGCGGGCGGCGCGAGCCTGCTTGATGCGACTAATGTTGAGAATTTTACACCACGATAAAAAGAAAATTTATTATTTTAGGCTTGTTCCAGATACCTGTAATATATATAAACGTAACATGTAAATCGATGTACTATCACAAAATACTCAAATAACGTGTCGATGAAATCAATTTCGCTCCTAAAATGTCGTCTGAATTTTCAATTGAAGTGTCAATTCTGTATCGATAGTTCATTTTTCTCTATCCATTGGAAGAGTCGGCACAGAATTCAATCATAGACTGGTCGTAAGCGTCCAATCCAAAAGCGTTAGTGTTCTCTGTTGACCTACTGGATAATGGGTTTTCAAGCCCACCCCACAGATATTGGCTATTTCTCTCATCAAATTGACAGTGAACGCATCTTCCATCTATATCGCATACCTATATCGGGTATGCAGGTTTACCTTCTTATGGTTTCACGTTGTAGCTACTGATGCGCTGTTTTAAATGTTTTCCTTTATAACTGACTCATAAAATTTTATGGCACTTCGCCCGTGTAATAAATAACTTCTATCTTCTAATTGATTCCTAATATTTGTTAGGTACGATAAAAACAGCTTACTCATGTTATGTTGTTTTTTTCCATCCATATCTGCATGAGAATGGATAAGATATTATTTGATGTCAAATTATATGACAGATATATTCAACGTGAGTGTATGTTTGTCACTCGGATCACGTAAAGTAAAATCAAGAGAAATGTTGAGTCATGACTAACCTCTGGAGACCAGACCCTTCTCACACATTTATTTGGCTTCATAACTCCGTGAAATTATAATGGACGTACTCTGTGATCAAAATTGCCGGCATTATAGGTAGTAATCATCGCACCTTAAATGGTTTCTGTAAAGATATAAATGGGTACTGTTGAAAAAAAAAACGAGTTTATTGCTTTAGGCGACTACTGCCGAAAATATACGATGAAACTTAGCACTCTGCGCAAATTTGTTTATTTCCCCCTGAAAACTCCTTCACTCTATACTTTTATCCAATAAAATAACGTAGTGTGGTAGTAACGATACATGTTTACGAGGCAGCACGTATGTAAAGTGAGTGCGGTCAACGCACCGTGGTTTAGGCGCACGACGCTAAAGTGTATCTGAAATTATACGAGGTCATACAGAAAGCTTCCCCTAGGGCAATATTGATGTAGGCCATCCGGTGTAATGGAATAGATAATTCGAAGCTTCTTATCGACCGTTGAGCCTCAGTTGACGCCTTTCGCATTTTTTGCGTCATATATTTCTTTATTTAATTCTTAAGTCCTTTGGCAGTCGACGGTCGACGGATTGTGATACCTTACCTGTCTAGTATTTCTCGAGGCGAATACTTTTAAACATTCTACTGCCCATTTAATATTTATTTAATAACATTATCCTGGAACAGCCTACATAAACGATAATTTTATTTGCCGTTTAAAACACAAGGTTAGCTCCAGGAGGTCGTAAACTGACACAGCTGATAATAAGTCTCAAATCTAGCGAGATTTACCGGTTAATGGCACCATCAAATGTAACCCTTTCTAAGCGCCTGGATTACAAACACTGGAAGCCTGAGTTATCACTTCCACTATCCTTGAATGTTAATTCGATTGCTTTAGAATCCTCATTGATAATGCTGCTGAGATACTCGTTCAAGGGCACAATACGATTGCTTTAGCCCCATTAGCTCGCGTGCATCGAATGTCTGGCTCAACACACGAACCGAATAGTGAACCAGCCGCAACAATAACACCAAGTAACAAGGTTCCAGCGACCTATTTACCGAAATAAGTCTTCCGAAGCCTATTCACGCCTGACTCAATTCGCTACTCTTATAAAGAAACAAAATCTTTTAAATGAAACGATTTTAGCCACATACAGAGCAACGCCGAGCTTGACAATTTACTGAGCTATGTTCTTCGAAATCGAACTCACGACCCGGCAGATACAATCAACTTTGAGTTATACTTTTAGATAGCAATTTCAATATCCCCTAAAATTTAATCCCAAAAAGATAAAATTCCAACCAAATCGGGTAGTTACATAAGTGGGGGCGGGGAGTCCGTTGAAAGCTTACGTAAGCTCGTTTGGAACTTTAACACTGAAATATAAAGAACACTTAAATTCATATCTTGTGGTGGCGCAATGTACACACGCCGTGCGTGGTTCCGTGCGGTCCTGCATTTACATATCGGACGCGGTAAACCAGTAACAGCATTAAAACGACGTGCTAAATTCTAAACGCTTGGAATTAACTTGAAATTACGATTGCAACAAACTGCGAGAATTTAACGTGTGTCCGTGAAACGAGTACGAATCTTATAGTGTTTGCTTCGCTGAGGAATGAATGAAAGAACGTCCGAACCGTATTTGCTTTCAATGATCATGCAAATATGCAAATGACATCGCGGGGAAATGGAATGGACGCCGTTCGAACGTTCAGCAAATACTTATCTGGCACCGGACAGTGGTCGCGAGGACTCACCAGTGCCGGCTATCGGCTATCGTCAATATTTACCTCCACGACGATACTGCCATTGGCGCGAACAGACTACCAAAGTGGTCTGATATGGGCAAACATCACGCTCCTACATTATAAAACAACACTCGCACTTGAAACTATGTTTGTTCACTGGATGCAACTTTTTCGTGTTGGAGGGTTCTCTCTGAGGGTATGGGAGTGTATTGGGTGACGTACGTTCGCGTCGGCGGTCGGCACGCAACTAACGGCCGCGGTCGCCGCCGCCGGCTTCCAAACACGAAATTCGAGGTCTTTGGAGGCATTAGTGGACAAACACCAGTGGCAAAGGTCATGGTTTTTTCGTGGTTGCTCTATGCTACAAATACTTATTTGAAGCGGATTACTGAGATGATATACGCAGCTTTTTCAGTAGCACGTTATTGTGTAATGATGATATAGGAGCGCTACTCGAAGTTTTTGCTGACCGAAGTTTGTGAAATGTTTTTCGCTATGATTCTAAAAGTTAATATTTAATTGCCAAAATGGAAAAAGTTTTGCCAAACTCTAGCATATTCTCGGTTGTTACGGTGTATATAGTTGCTTTTCTTAGTCCCAAGAATAACTTAATTTTCTTAAGATTCTGAATCGTTATTTCTAGAAATGTTTTGTGATTTTCGGGGGTGAGCTACTTTACAGGCAGTATCGATGAATACTTCAGAATTTTACATCCAAACATCTTCACAAACTTTCACATTTATTGGTGACGGGGTCAAGCCGGCGAAAATCTTTAGATGAACTTTAAATTACATTAGAAATAAAGTCTTTCCTTTCACCATTGAAATCTAAATAAAACCTATTTCTGCACTCTGCAGCTCTCGGTTTATCTGAAACGAAATAGGCAGTAGGTTCCGTTTGCCAATTTAACGGTGTTTGACAAGCTGACGACTGACAAGCTTACTTTTCACGCTTGCTTGTTGCCACAGCTTGCTCACATGTGTTACCTGTGCCTCTAATTCGTACGACTTTATTTTTTGTGTCTGAAATAGACATTGCAGTTTTTATCTTAATTGTTGTGTTGTGACTACATTTCATGTTAGGCCCACTTTGGTAATAACACTTGCGAGCAATATACCATAGAAATACACTGCTTTGTAGTATATATTGCCCGCAAACCTAAATGTTGCCTGTTGCCATAGTCTTCGTGTTCGCTTTGTTCTTTTTAAGCAAGTTATCAAAGTCTGTCGACATAGTTCCCACCATATTATTTTAACATGTATTCCACTGTACATAATATTGTTCGTCAATAAAGTACGCAGCTAACTACTAAGTGAGATTCCTTTTTGCTCGTTGTTCCCGGTGGAGAGCTTAATCCCGTGTGTCCGAACCGGCACATAAATTGTCGCTAGGTGTCGCGCGGCGCAGATTACGCTAACTAACATTATCCTATTGTGCCACCCAACGAATATATTTTGCACAATACTTACACTTTGACTCGGGGAATAATTGTATGTTCTTGCTTGGAGTGGAGTGCGTGATAGGAATAGTGTAAAGTTTGGGTGAAATCGCAAGTTGAACTAAGTAGAAGAATAAACACGTGGGAATCTTTTGTGTAATCTGTGAAGGTACCTTTTTACTTACTGCTTCTAATTAGTCCTCGGTATAATATAAGCTACTATTGTAAACACATGCTCCTTGCTTGTTAGAGAAGCTTTTGGAAACTAGAATCAGTTATAGGTACCGTGTGCAAATCTGACTGTGTAAGATACATTATGTGGTTAAGCCCACAACCATTGCACCTATTGCAGATGATTGTGCAACCCTAACAAAAGATAAACTTGTTTAGTATAAAAATTCTGATTTAATACTTGATGAAAAACTTAAGCTAAACTAAATCACGATCTTTAGTTTTTCATCAGCACGTGCGCAATTTTATCCACCTCAAAAATGCAGATTCAAAACGTCGCGACTGTGTGTTTAAGAGAATTCCGCAGAGTAATGAAAGAATATTGTATAAATGACCCGCTTTGTGTTTTCTGCCTTTAATTTCTTGTGTTTTCTCTTGAAATATTATTTTCTAGGTCCTTTGTTTGTGCTTTTGTTCTTATTTAGCAGTCTTCAGGCGTTTGATGACTTTTTCATCTGAAATTAATCAAATTCCTTGAAAACGTTTTGGCATGATAACAGATCAAGAATGTTCGGTGTTTCCGCACACAAAGATTAATAGTCGTGGTTGGGATTTTTATTTATCGTTCACCGATAGTCACAGGTTTAGTATAGTATCATGTGAGTGGCTACGTCCAGTGACGTCATACTTTGTGGTCGCAGCCCATTTGAATCGGATAGAACCGGTGAAAGCTCAAAGCGCATTCGTTATTTCGGGACACAAGTGCGTCTGGTTTGCAATCTTTAATATCGACCATGTCTTTATCGATAAGCCGCGATCGGTTTATTTTTATCTCTTGAATCATCGCCTCAATCCAGATCTTTGGAGACATCTTCTGAATTAAATTTTTGGTACTTAATCGTTTATTTTACCTTGATATAAGTGTTAGCTTTTATATAACAATTAAAAGCCATTATTAAATATCTAAAGTAATTATTTTGTCAAACTAGCTTGAGGATCACAAAATGATGTAATGTCTTTGAATGTCAAAATGATGTAATTTTGCGGGTGTTTTGGGGGATCCTCTGATACATTATATCTATATAAGACACTCCTCCAAAACGCCCGACAATCACTTCCTCCCAATTTTCTATGACATGTCCGAGCATTTCGAGTGGTATTTGGCGAATAATAACATTAATACATTCCGTGTATACTTTGGACAAAAGAAATAATTCTAGAGTTGAGTTTAGTATTAAACTTTTATATTCAGCGTCATTTTTAGCAATATTTTTCTTCCTAGTACAAAGCTGTAGCTATCTCACCGGCATAGTTTACAAGGTTTATTCCCAAGTTACCACTATAGCACTAGTTACTTGTTCTAAGTGAATTCCGTCCACGCTGCCACCTACGATTTTTACTTCTCGCCAGAGTTTCATTAGTTGAGTAAACCACAGAGGTGTGCTGTGTTCTGTTGTTTAATGTTGGGTGGTACTAGCAGAAATGAATCTTGGTTTCATGTAAAAGTGACATATCTGGTGTTGAACCTTGGCTTTAACATTTTCCATAGTCAACTGTTGTGAAAAACGACAGCATTTCAGTTTTAGTGTACGAAAATCGCAGCTGCATCCATCTGGATTATAATTATTACGATGGATAACGCCCACAATAACAATGAGTTTGTCTATTCATAGCTGACGAGTACTGACGACTCACTTCCCCAGGCGTTTCTCGTCCGTAGTATCATATCAAGTTTTTGCATATATCGCTCGATAATATTCTGTATTCAGTCTGTTTTTATTATATACTAGCTGACCCGACAGACGTTGTCCTGTCTTAACTATGAATATTGAATTCGCATTATATATAAATGTTACGCGTAGCTTTCTTATTTTTTCATTCATAAGAACCTTCGCCTGACAATAACGAACACAACAAAAAAAGAATTATCAAAATTGGTCCAGCCGTTCACGTGTGATGCTGTGACCAAGGGAAACAGGGATTCATTTTTATGTATATGGATAGATTAGTCAACAAATAACGAAAGTGGATTTCATTTTTTGGTCCCGAGGTAGAATCTCTTGAAAGTGTGAACTCAAAACTGCATCATGGCTGAGTTTTCGTAGAATGGACCTCCTGCACTTAGATAGCATCCACATGACCGCGAAAATAGGCTAACGACAGATCAGTATACTTGTATATGGACCTTTGAGTGCCGTAGTCTCATCTATCGAAAACGTAGCCGGCAAATAGGTCAGTATGTTAGTAGTTCCGATTCGGTTTGGCGACCTGGCCCCTAAATTTCGTAACGCCTGAAAGTTTAAGCTTGCAATTTGTTCATTAGGAGAGTATACTTCGGTTGCCTGTTGTCCCGTGTACAATTATTACCTACTCACTCATTATTCACGTAGGTGTCGGCTTTTTCGTTTGAAAAATAAACTTGGGTGTAATTTGTACCCTGAAAGTACATTAATATGTAAGCTTGTAACGCTCCGGCGGGTAAAGCAATTATAAAAAGTGTGTGGTGCCAAGCACTGCTACTGGGAATACGTTTGGCATAATGTGGTTGGTTGGAAGCTGATAAAATTGCACTTGTAGCGAGAAGTGATATGAGCAGTAGTAGGATTAGTTTTGCCAAGGCAAGCTATGGCCTCAGTACAATACGGAAGCATATTTAACCCTTATCAATCGTACTACAAATTGGAGAAATGTTAACTAACGTCCAATATTTTCCCGCACGCACTGAATAAATAAAGGCTACAGTGAAAAAAATCCCGTTAATAGTCTGTTCGGATCGTGCTGCAACACCTGCGCTATTTGTGCACTCATCAATCTCATGTACGTGCTCTGAATGCTGCGATGTTCATCCCACAGCTTCACACGTAAATATTCCGCTTTTAGAACAGTTTTTTGCAAGGATGGAAGGTGAAAGTAAGGATGAGAGTAATATCGTTTGATGTTTTTATTACTTGCGTGATCGTTATGGATGACATACATTCAGAGTAGCTTTCTAATCAAATATAATGAATAATGGAAAAAGGCTAGGTTTTGACATGATATTTAGGAAATATACAAATAAACGATAAAGGAATCAAATTAATACTATCATGCCATGTAAAATGTATTCAAATAGGTTAATTTAGTAGCCGTTTAATTATACGTACCACCTATACTGAAATGGCACCAAACGCGAGGGTTGGGAGCAGAAAGGGAAAACTAAAACATAAAGAGTATGAAACGGAAAAACTGGCAGTCCTGAATAAACAGCCCACATAGGACGAGAAACAAAGCGAAATTTTGACATTCAGAATATCTTACTTTCATGATATCATGGTGCCCACACCGTGAATTTAAATGAATGTGTGCCTTCGCACTGGTCTTGGGAAACTGCGCGTTCTGGCTCAGCAATTCCTTTTACTATGCGTGTCCAAATCAAAGCGAAACCGTTGTTGAGGTGTTGTACGGGATCTACACATTGTCAGATATTTCTGCTGTTGTACAATAGGGTATTTTCCGATTTCATAGAAACTATTTTAATTTGAAGATTGGGACGATACATTTAACAGAAAAATAAAAATAAATTTATTAATACACATTTTCTCAATTAAAATCGAGTAAAATCTAATTTATTTTTCGTTGTTTTGAATTTACCGCCAAAACGCTCCTTACGATGACTTTTTATCACGTGACATGTAACGTCAACTTTGTTTATACGGCACCGATACAAATACTTAGTTTGGCGCCGTTTTAGAAGTATTTGTGCACAGAGACACCGCACACCAGTAATATCACTTTATATCCATTAAAAATCTTGTTAATTATAAACTCGACATTCACTTATTTACTTACTAACTACTTTAGTTTACACAAAGTTGACTTCACGTGATAAAAAGTCATTGTAAGAAGCGTTTTGGCGGTAAATTCAAAGCAACGAAAAATTAATTTGGTTTCAATCGTTTTTAATTGAGAAAATGGATAGAAATAAATTTATTTTCATTTTTCTGTTAAATATCTAGTTCCAATTTTCAAATTAGAATAGTTTTTGATAAATTGGAAAATACCCTATTGCTAGATTTGATTAAAGTGATCAACTTTTGCTATTATTATATTCTTTAGTTCTCTATAGACTTGTCTTTTATTAAACATTATAACAGTATAACGACCTTAAGTTGGCTCGTTATCATTTAGTATCTTTAACCTGTTGATTATATGCTCTTCTATCAAGGTTCCCTGAAATATAAGCTCAAGGCCGCTAGTGTCGTGGCCTTCGCTGCAACAATATCAATAAGGCCCAATTACTTGCGTTTTTGATGTCAGCTTCTTTCCTTAGGGAGGATTCCTTGAGTATAAACCTTGGGGATTGACCAAAATGATTGCAATAGCATTTTCTGTATGATACAGCAAATAATGCTCGTGATATTGTGCTTTATGAAGTGAACATTGCAGAGGGAGTTTCGGTGGTATAGTGATGATAGATTGAATGATTGGCTGTCGAAGAAAACACGCAGGCGAAATGGTGGGCTAAACGCTAGTGTCCAAGAAATAGAAACAATATTATTTCTTTGAGGATCTTATATTCAAAGGTAAAATACATACACTGTTAAAGGTTTACGTGTTCTTCGTAGCAAGCAGGAATATAGAACACTAGCAGCGCTCCACGGTTTCACCTGCGTAGTTCCCGTTCCCGTGAGAATACGTGGATAAAATATAGCCTATGTCACCCGGGGATAGTGTAGCTTCCCAAACAGTTAAATATTTTTCTAATCGGTTCAATAGTTTCGGAGCCTATCCAATGCAAACAAACCATCAAATCTTTCCTCTTTATAATATTAGTAGATAAACACTTTCAGACCACACCTTTTTATGAATTTATAGCTATATATATTTGTTATCCTCTTACACTAAACGCAGACAAGTCAATGTTACGCTTTTAACCGAAACTCAGGCGTTCCTGAATACTTTTATTTTACTTATTTTTTATTTTATTCTGTTAGGGTGGCTTACAGCTATCAATACAAAAGTAGTAGTAATATAATTTATGACAAGCCATTTACAAGCCTCCACAGATAGCAATGGAGTATTGTTGTACGCGTTATCGACTATGTTCAGATTAAATAATTAATTATGTAAGTGATAAACTAATTTATTTATTTATATTTATTTCAGGCACATTACCCATAATTTTGTTAGTATTACTTAAATTATGTTAGTATCATTACATTAATTACTTTTATTACACAAACAAAAACAAAAATAAATAGGTACAGTATTCCCCAAGTTGCATTGTATTCAATACAACTTAAGGAACACTATATCTACCACGCCACGCCACGCCTTCTGGACACACCTGGCAACAATACATGCACTGCGCACAGGTGGCCCATCAGATGGCCCTCAGTTTTGTTAGCAACAATGCTCAGGAGACTGTTGTCGCTGTCTCGCACTCGACGCAGTAATGAAGCGGAGCTTAAAACTAAATAGATACATAACTAAATTATTACATTAAGTATATTACATGGGCATGGCATACAGGGGAATGCATGTTCAACCACGATTTGGATCAATTAGAAACTAGTTTTTAGATAAAATGGTCACGATAGACGCCAAGCAGCTTGCAAACAAATCAATTGAGGGGTGTTCATCTTTACAATTCTGTTGAATGCTTTGACTGAGCGAATCATAAAGGAATTACTGCGATAAATTGTGCGAGCGTATGGAGCATGGAGAAGATCTCTCAAACGAGAGTGCCGAGGTGGAACATTCAGAGACAGCTTTGAAAGAAGTTCAGGACAATCAATCCTTGATTGTGCTATTTTCACTAAGAACCGTATGTCGGATATATTTCTCCGAGTTATAAGTGGGAGTAAGTGGAGTCGAGCACATCATTCCTTGTAACTCAGATAAGGGATTTTAAATTTTTAACCTAAGTATCTAGTGAATTTCCTTTGTATTCGTTCCAATCTGTCTGAATGCACTGCATAATTCGGATTCCAAATTTGACTACCATATTCAAGATGACTGCGGACGTAAGCACAATACAGGATTTTTAAGGTTTTCATTTTGTTAAACGAACTGGTATTACGGATAATGAACCCCAGGGCCTTGGATGCTTTTTTGGCGATATGATCGACATGACACTCAAAACTGAGTTTACTATCCAGCAGAATTCCAAGGTCTCTGGTGACATGACTTCGAGATAAAGGCTGATTTGCAATTGAGTAGTTAAAGACGACTGAATGATTTTTTCGAGTGAAGGTTATAACCAAGCATTTAGATATGTTAATATCTAGTTTATTTCTGCTACAATAACTTACTAACCTAAAAACGTCTGCCTGCGTCAATTAAACTTTTAACTGACGTATATATTTTCATGTCATCTGCAAATAATAGGTGTATAGAGTGTTTGAAACACTCGCCGGTATCATTAATGAATAATACAAATAATAAAGGCCCCAGGAAGGAGCCCTGGGGCACACCAGAGGGGATGCTTGACCAGGAGGACATATAGCCACTGAGGACTACTGCTTGTGTCCTATTTTGCACATAAGACGAGAACCATCTACGTATATATAGGTCTCCCCTAATGCCCAAGTCAAAAAGCTTCCTCAGTAGAATGTCATGATCGATTCTATCGAACGCCTTGCTATAATCAGTGTAGATTGCGTCGATCTGGGATCCATTATCCATATGCTCTGAAATATAATCTGTAAAGAGAACTAGGTTGGAAACTGTAGACCTTCTATGAACGGTCGCTATGTCAATTTCAATTGTACTTATATCACAGCTTGAAACAGAGCCGGTCGAACCACAGCCGTGACTTGCGGGGGAAGAAGTCTTCATCTAGAAATGAAGTGAGGAAGTAATTAGCAAAGAGCTTACAGAAACCTTCCCCTGAGTCATTTCTATTATCACCATAAGACATACTTGATGGGAAATTACTATTCATGCGTTTGCTTTTCATATACGACCAGAATAGTTTTGGGCTAGTACCTATTGAGGCCTCAATCTTTGGCATGTAGGTCTTAAAGCAAAGCTGTTCGATATCATTGGCTCTGTCGCGGAGTAATTGATATGATAAGCGATCAGAAATATTACCGTACACTTTAAATTTCTTATAATATGTATATTTTTCTTTAAGTATCTTGATGAGCGCCGAGTTATACCAAGGTGGGTATTTAAAGACTTTACACCGACGCTGTGGGACATGTTGAATAAAAATTCCGGACAGCTTCGTCAACAGTTCCTTTCAAAATTATGTCGTCCCACTTAGTGCCTCGCAAGTCAAATCGAATACAATCGTAGTTTCCTTTATTATATTGATAGATCATGCGTGCACTGGCATTAAGCGCCTGGGGCTGTTCAGTAACAAGCTGAATTGACAACGCTGGGTGGTATGAGTCCTCAACAGTTAAGGGTTCCGAACATGCCGAGACGGTGACGGGGATATTCGCCAGGACTAGATCTAGAATTTTGCCGTGCCTGTTATTAATATGATTAAATTGCTGTAAACTACAAAGATTTATGGTGTCAACTTTTAGTGTAGGCATAACGTTTAGTATCAAATATCTCCGTCACGTCTGTTTTCGAAGTGTTTTTATACCTTATATTTTTGGTTATTCAATAAAATCTGTTTTTAGAGTAGGAAGTTTTGTAAATACAGGGGGCCGTCGCAATGTATGCTGTTAGAAAATAGCCTATATTTAGTTGTGGTTAGAAGTCAATAACTTGTAAATAATATAGAACCCTGTAGAATTTATTACCCCAGAGAGTACAAGTTTTGTTAATTGCTTCGTGGGTAGTTTAATAACAGAAAGACAGCTACCAAGCTTTGGTTCAAAGTAGAGGATCGTATTAGATTTATGAAGTAGCTGATCTTTTTAAAACTGTGATGAATGATGGTGCTTCAATTAAGTTCAAAGTATTTCCTCCGCAATTAATAAATCTTTGTTAGTTTTCGAGAAAATATTGTGTAGCTTCTACTTCTAAGTAGATGGCAGTCACTTAATTACTTTCCTGTTTTCAGTATAGTGTATAGATTGGCATTGTTAAAGGTGATGTAGACAAATAGGCAATTAAAAGAAGTAAACGATGCTTCCCTGCTCGAACAGGAATGTCGTATGAATTTTCTATTAAATCAGCTGGGTATGTATGGCGCAGAGGAATGAGATCCACTTCTTATTTTCTCCAACGAGCTCGCTCGGCTGACCGCTAATCTATTCAGGATTTTATTTTGTTTTAAAATAGAGCACAACTTTTCCATACTGTGTTCTCGTGTTTTAGCCACTAAACTTACTACTTTTAATTACGTTACTTTAGTAGTAGGTACTGGGGTCTGACTGGAGCAAAAATAATGTTCCTAATTTTAATACCGAGTACGAAAAAAGGCTTTTAGTTAGCAAAAGCTAGCCTTTACCTTCATTATTTACGTTCTTCATTCCGTGTCAAACCTAACCTTTAAAATGTATTTGCAAATATTTGTCAAAACACCTGCTGCAGGTGTACAAAACGAGAGTTATTCATATTTACGTGCACAATACGCTTCCATTCATCTCGCGTTACTATGTTTTATCAATTTACGTTAATATTTAATGTAGTGGACCATCTGTGGCGCTTGGCATTCGCTCCCTGGCTGCCGTCCAGGGGCATTCGATGCTAATGTCAAGAACACTGACACTCGCGTGATTACACCCTCATATTTAGGGAAGATGATAACATGCACATGGATTGATGAGATGTACCTATTATAGTAGTTGGACGAGAGCTTCGATACGGATGAGTTGTATAAAAGTTCCGGTAGAAGTTAGGACGAATTTGGCCCGAGAATGGCAAAGGATTGATGCATTTGAGATGTGGTGCTGGAGACGAATGTTGTAAATACCGTGGACTGCCAAACTAATAAAAACCTGCTTGTCAACCACATGTCAACAACGCATTCTTTCCTATTTCGGCCACATAGTACGCAGAGGCGATGAAAGTTTGGAAAAACTGATTGTGGTTGGGAACACTGAAGGCAAACGATCGCGCGGTCGTTCACCAACACAATGGACCGATCAGGTGAAGGAATCATCGTCCTCTAAATTCTACACGGTGGTGAGGGATGCGCTGGACAGAAACCGATGGAGGCGGATCATCCGCTCCAGATGCAACTCCGAAGCTGACCACGATTCTCAGATATGAGGGACAGACTACAGAGGGAGAGAGAGAAGTTATGTGGTAATCATCTCTTGATGTTTCAAGATTTTTCGTTGGAAGTCTGCCCCTAAAAGTTAACAAGACACACAAATATGCAATATGGTAGCTTCGTACTTTCAGTTAGATTTGTGTGAACACAAGTATGCGAAATTCGCGCTTCGAACGTTTTTTATGTCATGTTTCTTTTGTGACCTAGATGTGTCGGATAATATTTCATTTGTCAAAAGCGGATAAACTTTGCCGAAAACTATTAATATTTAATCCTACATGCGTGTCTTGGTATTACACTTGACATTTACAATTTGTCTAAAATGTTTTTGTATATTTTGTAAAAGAAAATGAGACTATAGACAATAAAAAAAGCTACGTTCGCTGCTTAAACTTAAACTTGAGCTTCAAGGCTGGCTGGCTGGCTGGCAGGAACACGCAAAAACAATAAATATTCCGCCATAACAAATAGCCTCACTATCCTTTGGCTTCGTCTCAGAGAAATAAAAAGTGTGCTCCAGCAAGCGTGGTCCACTTATGTTGCCAAGTATCACCATAATAGGTCAAGAGTAAACTTAAGTTGGTTCCGCCGGAGAATGGCGCCTCAGCCGAGGAGGATGGAGGATAGATGGAAACTACACCTATCCCGCTAATGTTGTCAGCGTGATTGTTTTACTTAAACATGGAACTGAAACTTTGGGATCTCAAGAATCCTCTTACATATATGGATGAGAATTGTTTCGCATATCTCCAATTTATGATTCATCACTATCAAAAGGGTTTTAACAATATTAATGTTGTATTAACTTTTATTTATTTAGGGGGAACGAAAATATAATTGAACAAGATATCTTTACATTTACAGAGTCAGTAGTATTGATTCGATACAGTTGACCTAGCATAAACAAACTAATCTATCATAATCATATACATATTCAGTAGTTCATTGTTCTAAGAAAAAAGTAAATTGGTAAAATAAGGGAATACCTGAAACATACCTTATGAATATTTACGAAGACGATGCTGTAGTAAAGAAATGTAAGTAAAGTGCGTCTTGTCTCGGAATTGTTTGCTTTAGTGAGTCAGCGTAGTTGGAATTCTTTTTTTGTGTTATTGCCCTAATTGTGCCTCAGGGCTATAAGATCACGAATTTTGTGATTGTTCACAAATAAAGCTGAGCTCGAGCGTCTTTAATGGCTCATAAACTTTCTATGCTACCCACTGTAGTGATAAGGTCGCCGTTACAGTGTTTTCTTTTAATCTTTTTGTTTTATTCACCATGCTATATATATTAACTACTTAAAAATAAGTAAACTCTGTCTTTTTTGCTTCAGGTAAGTTTCACCATTAAATCAATACGACGGCACAAAGCAGGAGACAGATCAACATTGAAGACAAACCAGGTTTGGTTGCTCGGTGCACATTACTCCCGGGGTTGTTCTCGTAGGCACGATAGATCATGTTAAGCTAAAACTAGTGCTAGTTGCCTACCGTTTTGTACTAGCAGTGCTAATATGCAATCATCAGTGTCCGTTAATAATCCAAGTAAGCTTTAAGAGTGTTTATTTTGAAAAAGTGCAACGTCAAATATTTCAGTGTTTTGATTAATTTGGCAATATTACTCTATGGAACCGTAACGTATCGCTAACTAGTAACCTAAAATATTGATTATGAAATGCAATAATTAATATCTTAATACCGAAAATTTAGTTTTAGATGTAAAAAAAGAACTTGGAAACTTTCAAAATGCCTTTTTACACCTAAAGCGGTTACAACATCAAACCCCATAAAACCTTAGCTTCAAGTCGTCATTACAAGCACTTAAGTTCAAAGATCTATAATAAATTAAACAAAAGCCTACACATCTACCCATTTACAAAGAGCAAATGCAAAATAAAACTTGATTCCTGGTTAAAATCACAAAATTATGAGGATACAGAGAAACTCGTGGAAGTGTAAAATACTCATCACTCCCTCACACACCCTAACAAAACCACACACAAACACATGCCACAAACACCCCTTCATACATCAGTTCAGTAACACTCACCCATTCACCTCACACTCACCACATTAACTAAACGTCATAATACATCCCAAATCATTGTCCTGTACTGCTTATTTTTTACCGTATTATTTTGTTTTTATTATTAATCTAAAAAATAACTTGTTTACCTACTAAGCACTTTTCTGTATGGAACATCACTTCCATTCTGTATCTGGAGAAGGGCGTTGTTAGCTGCGCTCACGGAGTAGGCTGCGCTGCTGTATATACTTTTGCAGCTACCATCGTTTTACTTGTTGTACTTAGTCTTGTGTTATTTGTTCCGAAATAAACTTTTATTTATTTATTTATTTAATTCAGTGTTATAATTGCAAATCATTATTCATATTTTATAATAACAAATAAAAACAGGTAAATATTTGACAGCTCTTTGCGACGTTGCCAACTTTCAGAATAAACGCTCTTAAAAGTCATAGACGAAGTAATTAAACTTGTACTATAAGCTTAATTAAATAAAGACTTCTAACATTACCTACAATGTAATTTACTCGTAAACAAAGTCGTAAGTTACTAATTAAGATCAACGACTGTCCAAAGTGCTGAACATTTAATAGAACAAGTAAATACACTTCATAAAGAGCACGTGTTCGCATGCTCCCGGCGGCTGTCATTCGGCTACTATCCCGAATGAACCGGACCATAAACCCCACATGTCTACCGGACACTATTAAAAACTTGCCTAGTAAGCCGCGACACACTCCGCGAAGCAATAACATTTCACGACCACAACCTTATTGACGAAAGCGTTAAGGCCGAAAATCCCATGGTGAAGGTGTATGTGGGAATGGTAAGACGGCGACCTCCGGCGGGCATGGTGTTCGCCCTTGGCACGGTGCCAACCGTTACAGCCAATGTCAATGGCATGAGCCAAATGCCATGCTCACTTTCAGCATTTTATCGCGCCAGGCGGGGGTCTGGGGGCTGGCAGAATTTGAACCCTGTTGTTACAAAATTTTCAGTTCTGGTAGGGTTACGTTTGTTCGTCCTTCGAGTGCTGAAATAATGTTCGCAGTTTTAGTTTTGCCTAGCTAGCCTAGCCTTGTGGTGTCGTACAAGTTAGAAAACGTAAATCTGTATACATAATATTTAAGCTTAGTTTTCTATTAAATTCTGTTGAAAGTGTAAACGGCAAAACTGATATTTTCACAAAGTCTGAAATTCTAATGTTTTTTCCCGATATGCTCTTTACAATCCTGAGCGTGTCTTCGCAGACAAATGTAAAGGCAAATTCTCATTGCAAATTGACCTATAGTATGTTGCACGTGCTTCGAAATATTCAGTAAATCCGAAGGCTCTATTATGTACAAGTTCCGTTCGATTTCTCTCGCATCTGTGGAGATTTATTTGTCATGGTTTCAATTGTAAAATAGTAGCTGAAAATCAATGATTTCGCGGAGAAAAGGACCAAATGTTGTGGTAGAACATGAAAGTAGCCGGTAAGTTCTGGCTGTGGACTCCGGTAGTTAGTCGATTGTTTTAGTCCAAATGTTAAGTGTGACTGATAACATCCATAACGTCGATCTGAAGAAAAAAAGTTATTTAATAAAAATCAGAACTGCTGCACCTATTAATTCTATTATTTATAGCCAACTAGTAAGCTTTAACTCACCAGGAAACATGTGAAATACAACAATAGATTCACTCATACCAGAAGGGCTACGTGAAATCGATAGCCAATAATAATTTTATCAGCATTGATTGATAACTGGAGGTCGTCCATCAGAAGGTCAGGATGCTTCTGACATTCCCCGTGTATTTGTCACGGGAGCTACTGCGAGCGAACGAATTTTATTACGACGATATCTTTATTGTTGATCGGCAAACCGTCATAAAAGACGCGATAATAACTGTTTATATAGCTGCACAGTATTTCTGTGTGCGTATCATAAAAACGTTATGGGTTCTGAATCTGTTTATTGAGTTTTTGGAAAAGTTTCCGCACTTTTTCGCCAGTGAAATATGTGGGCGTGTCAGCCTACGTACGATGTTCGCTTGGCAAACTTATCGATGTGAGTTCGATTGCTATATCGGTTCCAATATCTTTAGGGCATACTTCAAATATTTGTACAGCCATTTTTTCCTACTTTATGGATATTTGTTCCAAGCTCAGTGGTTTGTGTATTAGATTTGTTTGTTATGCCACACGCGATCGAGCGACGAGGTGAGTATCACAGATACTCACATTGTCACGAGTGAGCCTCGTTCATTTTTTTACTGTCTTGGGAAATTGCAGGTCAACGACCTTTTTTCTTCCTTTTCTTTAGTGTAATTTCTGAGCAGGTCGGTATGAATAAGAAATGCATGTCGGTTACAGAACTGTAATCGTGTGTTCGTAGTAAAAAATTGCGCGGCCGCATGAGAGCTGTGACCTATTTCGCCCGCCTGCCTCGACACTTGCGTGTGGTCGCTATAAGCGCATACATTCTATGTTTATTGCAGTACTCGTATTAACAGCCAAATAAGAATATTACTCGCATACAAATCTATTGTCGCTCGTTATGACTGCATTTTACTAACCAGACTTAGCCAGAGTTGTTTTTCCTAACTTTTAATACAGATTCCTGTGAAACAAATCTAATTTGGTAGCCATTTAATTTTTCCATCATAAAACCGGATGGGGGTGTTTTTTTACACAATATTGTCTCACCGGAAGCCGGCCGCCCGCCCTAATCGCCATCAAACGGCTGTTTACAGTCTGCCCAGCGCCATTTTCATCAAAATATCTTTTGGTCGTAACTGCTGCTCTTTTGATCTCAGTATTTATTGTGTTGCCATATTAAATGAGATGCGAAATCAGTATGGTGAGTAAGGTGGATTTTCGTAAATTATTAAATTATCCCGTTTATGGAACATATTTGTAACCGCCTATTGAAGGGGATGAATATAAAGATCCCGTTTATGAGATGTTTTATGTAAGACGCGTGTAACTTAAACGGATCACATGAATTGAATAACGTCTCATTTGTTAAACCGAATGTGGGCTTCACGTAGCGTTCTTGTACCTAAGGACGAGCATGTTAATGTGCTTTTTTGTACTTTTATTTTGACAGTGAAAAGTGTAGACCGTTCCTCGTTCTTTATTTATTGCCTTTACGTTTGTTTGTAATATAAATTGTATATATACAGGCGTTAAGCTCGGTCGGCTCTTCAAATTATTCTTGCAGTTAAATTAGCTACTTCCCAACAAGTGCAAACCTCTAGAATCTGGCAAGTTCCACGTGTGCCAGTTAGCGGTTTACTTTACGTAATGTTGCCACTAAGTTGGGCGCGCCAAACTCTGTTGGTTGGAACAGCCTACAATATGCTTTGCGAAAATATTTCGTCCCAAAAATAAACTGTGGCAACAGTCGGCTGTGTGGTTTTCTTGTTTCGTACTAACACAGAATTTTATATAAAAATGGTGTGACGCTAAAATTGTCACATATTATATATTCTGTCCAAATTTAAAGTAAATAATGTACGGTTTATACTAGATAGGATTAAGTCTGACCACTATTTATATAAGTATTGAGTATTTCGCATAATGATAAATGAAAATTAAGCATAATAACATTACGTAACATCGCGCCTGTATCTCCCGAAGGGCAGTCCAGAGCTGTACCTATAGTACGTCCACATTGCGCCAGTTATGTTTAAGTCAAATGTAACAGAGAGCGAGCCAATTGTCTGTTCTTACTTCTTCCTTATCTTTTTCCAAATGGAAAAACCCTAAACACTCTGCTTGAACCGGGAATCGAACACCTCATGCTATGTAGCGCTTTCAGACCACTACACCAACGAGGCAGTAATGAAGCATAATATTTAGAGGATAAAACCTTTGCACGATTTCCTTCGATGACTTTTATACCAAAATTTTCTTGTCAGAAAGATAAAACTATACGCGCGATATGATCTCTGAAATGCACGAAGGTCATTTTCTACGACACCCACGGGAAGAGATGGGATGGTGCTATTCTTTTACGCCCGGACACCACACGGGACATAAAATACAAAACGTTGCAATTGCCTCAAACGTATTTCTAGAATTGTCGATTCGCCCTCAAATAATAATCGTGAGAATCGAAATACAAAAAATAAAATATCCCGGTAGCAGACTGGCCGCGGCAACAAGAACGTGCTACCGGGACAAAAACTAGCGTATAACATCAGCTATCTGCCAGTGAAAGTCGCGTCAAATCGGTCCAGCCAGCATGTCCTGCAGATCTGGTAGCGTCTTGTGATGGGTCGTTGAGCTCCTTAAAATAGGGTTGAGCTACACGGTGACTGATACATACATGCCGTATGTTGGGACAGGTCAGCTCAAAGCTGCAATGGCTTTTTCTCCAAAAGATCCTTCCAGACATTGCCCTGCATTGTTACTCACATAAAATTTGAATAATGTAATGTTTGGACTTTAAAAGAGACCTTGACCTCTGAGTATGTTTCGGCTTTTCTTCTCAGGGAACAGTCAGCTAGGAAATGCAGGCGCCAGCTAGTTTTTAAAATATTGACGTGTACAAGTGTCTTATAAGATCTACATAAATAAATAAACATTTCAGCCATTTCGGAGATTAGCCGGAAAAGACAAATTTCTAAAGAGTGCTTTTGTGCTTTAGGCAGGTAGGTATATACTTTCATATATGCATTAAATATAAAGTTATTATTTTGACATTACGCACCGACACTTCAATTTTATTTATTTGTTGATATACATACATACATTGGCATTCAGCGGGTGAGCCTCCTCTCGTTAGTCGCGGCTGATTTGCTCGTTTTTGCACTGAACATGAATGTTTGAAGATTATAGAAATGAGGGAGATGTGTTGTCAAAATTGAATGGAACTGGAACCTCCACACCTATTCTGGTGTGATATTTGGTAATGAGTAAAAATATTAGGTCAATATTCTTCTGGCACGTCGCACGTCGCGGTGCGAACATGATTCAGTTTTTTTTCGCGTTATTCGACACTCACTTTTTCGTGTCTGGGAAACGACTTTAAAAAAATCATTTGTATTTATAAAGTCCTCCTTATCGTTTTTATCCTTGTCGTTTATATCTGTGTTGTTATCATGTTTTTTTTTCAATGTTATTTCATCTTTTTATATACTACACGTTTTCTGTGACAAATAAATCCATTTTTCTTTCTTTCTTTTTTATAACGACGGCCCTTTTTACCCGACTATGATTTTGATCGCCACGTATGTAATTGTTTTGTGTGTATGTTCATCTGTTGCCTCATAATTTCTAAATTTCTTATCATAATTTGACAAATAAGGTATTTTTGGAAGCGTCTTGATCGCCCTCTAGAGGACATAAAGTGACGAACAAATACTTATATAATGAAAAGAAATCGAGGCATATGTAGGTACAAAAATGGTCGGGGTAAAGCCCACGGTGGTCACACGCCTGTACCAGGAACACCTACAAAATTGTTATTTATGGTATGCGACCACGGCTAGATATACCCTGACCATGGTTGTACCTATGCCTTGATTTGTCTGAAATATTTTCTTGTTTTGTACTTTTTAGACCGTGATTTTTGTTATTATAATTTCAATATGACTTGCCAGGCCGAATTAAGTTGCACCATACACCATTTATACTTGGCGTGAATTGGTATAGGCCATGGTACGGGGCGAGAGTGCGTGGGTAGCAGTCACCTTCTGCGAAGCAGTAATGCTTGCAACAGGGACGCGGCGCACGTGAGGGAGAGGCAGTATATGCGCCCTCACGGCCCTAATTGCCGCAGGGGACGCCCTAGGCGTCGGGAATCCCAGGCTGATTCCTGGCCACCGTAGGCGCGGGCTTGCGGATGGCGACTAATGGGTAGCTCGCTGTCCGGTAAGGATCAAGCCCAGGTCGACGGCGCGTTGAGTTCCACGCGCGCCTTAAAGAGATGTCAGCACCAACTGGTGGGGTCCGCAAGGGCCGATTCCTGCCAGGGGTGCGGGTTGTTCGAAAGAGATACCGTGGCCCCTGGCACACAGGCAACTGAAGGAACACGGGTGGTTTTTAGTCAGAAAAAGTCTGACACTCCTGCTCCACCCAGAGTCACGGAGACACGGAGAAGTCGTTTAATGATTTCCCACCCTATAAAAAAAGCATACTGCGAAGCATCCTTTGGCATATCAACCTTATTTCTGTAATCAACGTCCATCCCACGTCATCACAGTTGAAACAGCGCCTGCGGGCTTTTTGTTCGGTCCGTTGCCGCTTTTATCCTAGTATTTTTTCCAACCCGCAATGTATGTTTTCATAATACTTCGTAGTGATTACTTAGGCCACAAAATGAAGTAACAATGGAAGGACTATTATTGAAAAGATCATTTATATTATAACGTTTTTAAATAAAATATTATTCAAGGTCGAGGAAAAAACAATGCCGATAGAAAGATATCCAACTGAGTAGGTAAATTGACCATTATTTAAAACTCAAAACGGTACTTAGACTTATATGTATACGTCAGATAGCAGGTTAACACAAAAATAAACACAAATTATTAATGTTCTTGATTTAGAAAGTTTGACTTAATACAACATTGCAAAACATTATTACTTGCTGCAAAATAAACATTTAAAATATCAGAAGGCATTCTCGTAACTAAAAACGTTCAAAATCTAGTCGCAGTCTCATTTCGACGACAACCAAATATCAAAAATTTATGGAAAATTGAAGTATTTTTGACAGATTGAGACTGAGATCAGACTGTGAATGTTTTCAAAATTACGAGAATTGACCCTCTGATATATTTTAAGCATTCAAAACACCGCACAAATGTCAAAAGTCACTTTTCTATTGGTTGCCAGAACTTGTTAATTCGAACGGCTAGGTCACTTTTTGAATTGGCCAATAAATAGCGAACGGTTTATTTCCCGAGCCATTTATACACTTTTTACCATCTAAAGTTCATAATTTAAATTAAAAAAAAAAAAAACATTGTAAGTATGAATGCATATCAATAAGGAATACAAAGACCTCTCTCTCTGGCCTTATTCGGAGGCCTATTTCCAGCAGTGAACGTCTTCCGGCTGAAATGATGATGATGATGAATTCGGATGCATATTTCCTGTTATTTTTATCGTGATGAATAAAAATCAATCACCAGCGCTCGTGTCTTTAAATTGTCGCACGGTTTAGGAAAACGGGACTATTTTGCATCCCGGAGCTTTGTTTGGGGGACAACAGGACAGTTTTCCAAATAAAGGGACAGTAAAGGTCAGTTTACATACATTTGAGAACTTTTTACAAGTATATATATTACGGGGATCAAATGTAATCTGAGATACAGGTTTACCACCTAGTTCGGATGCAGATAGTCCCAATATTTCAAACTGTAAGCCATTACTTAATATATACCTACTGTAATTCTTAAATTTTGTAATACGTGTTCTTTTTCCGGTGAATAAATATTGTATTGTATTGTATTGTATTTTACAAGTATAGGTACTAAGCGCTATGCTATTCCACAAATAACGGCAACTAGCATTTTGTTACATTATTTGAGCTTCCAATCCAACTTTTATACAAAAATTAAGTGTCATTCATATTTGATAAAATTTCAAATCTATGACGTAACTTTTGGAAAGAAAATCAATGTATTCGGCAAGCTTCGATCGTCCGACATTCCTCCGTGGCTATGAATTCATAACATTACTGAGGCTGTGAGCCGCTGCTCCGAGGCATTGAGTATGCGCGACTCGGGGTGGCACTACAATCTGTACGAACATTGTCTGTCTTATTGATATTTCTGCCCTTTGGATACAGCTCTGTTATTTACATTTAATGATTCACTTTATTGAAATTGTTTTGAAATAATTACTATTTTCCACAGTTGTTTAAATGTCTTCGAATATGCAGTTGCATTTAATGTTGTGTACATGATTTTGTATATGCTTAAAGGTGGAAATACGATTATTACCGAGTTATTAATGGATATATAGTTGGAACATAAAGTAACTTATTACAGTGTCATATTCTGGAGGTTTGAATACCTCTTTTTCTGGAATAGGACATTACGTAAGAAAACAAACCAAGCCCAAACAATTTTCGTCCAACTACATCTCATAAAATGTCTAGTTTCTTTATTCACCGACAAAAAGCTGGCCTTTACCTGAATAGCTTTAAACAAGTCATCGACCTTCGTCCATTTCTCTCATACGGTACTGAGGCACACCTAGGGCTATTTCTGCCTGCCCCCTAACCCCTTTAGGGCGCTCAATATAACCCCTAATAAAGATAACGAGTTTCCTTCAAAACAACGCCGGCGATGTTTTTCTTGTCTGCGTTCTTTCACTATGGAAATTTCTAGGTGAGCTGCTTTTGTGATATTAGTTTTAATGAGTAGTAAAATGTTTTATTTTAGTGATCTAGATTTATATTAATCGTAGTTTGTTCGATGCAATTATTGCAATCGACCACGTTTGCTGACCTAGCGATACAATGCGGTCGCACTAACTGCGCCGCGAGCTCAGTGCATTACCGACAGCAACCGGGTGCATTCATTTCCATCATTTCGTTCATTTTAGCGATAGTGCCTAACGTACATTGTTATCTCTAGCAATAAACCTCTTAAACTTATTTGAGTGTTTAACTTAGCAGCGTAAATAATCCCACCAGGTACCACTTAGGTCGCGCCCCCTACATAGTTATTAACCCTACTGTTCTGGTTTATAATGTAGCATTATGTTATTGCAATTTTTGTTTTAACTTACACATTTTTTTTAGTCAGTCGTCTACCTTATTTCTTTAGCAGATGAACGACGCAATGTATATGGAAAGAGCTTTTTAATAAAACAGTCCTCTGAAGATATTGCAAATTTATTATATAACACGAGATGTTAGGGTGTTTTGTACCTTACAGTAACGTGCAGAGCACGTTGTGACCGTAAAATAAGAAAGAACATAGGTACTAGGTACTATCTGTCCAAAACGTGATTAAGAACTCAGTTTCCGTGATCATATTTTCTAATTCTGTACACATCCAACTGCTTTAGCGGACCGATTTTTGTTGTTGTTGTGTAACATCGACTATTAAAGAGCTTAAGGTCTTTACCTATGAAATTGCCGTTCTGCAGTACTGGCCATTTCAAATCAAAATAATTTTTGTTTGGCTAAGAATTCTAATTTCAAATTAATTTTATTTTAAAAACATGGATTTTTTTTTCTAAAAGTAGTCATTTCTTTATTGATTAGTGTTACATTTTCATCGCATTTCAATCTTTTTCGTCATCATGGATACGTTAAAAATTCGAGTAATTATGGAATATGAGTACCGTCGTGGCAGCAACGCGGCACAAGCGGCACGCAACATCAACGACGTTTACGGAGCTAACACTACAAACCAACGCACCACCTGTTATTGGTTTGCTCGCTTCCGTTCTGGAAATTTCGACCTGAAAAATGAACCTCGCGGTCGTCCGAAGACTTTGGTCGACAATGACGAATTAAAGGCGATTGTGGAAGCTGATGATACACAATCTACGGCTGAATTAGCAGCAGCTTTCGACGTTAGCGTCAAAACAATATTGGTCCATTTGCGTCAAATTGGCAAGGTAAAAAAGCTTGACAAATGGGTGCCCCACGAACTCAATGATCGCCGGCGCGAAGTACGCGTCGAGACGTGCCTTGCACTGCTCAACAGACACACAAATGAAGGAATTTTGAACCGCATTGTTACCTGCGATGAAAAATGGATTCTGTTTGATAACCGTAAGCGCTCAGCAAGTTGGTTGGATCCTGGTTCAGCACCTAAACAATGCCCTAAACGAAAACTTACCCCTAGAAAAGTGATGGTCACTGTTTGGTGGTCTAGCGCCGGTGTGATTCATCACAGCTTCTTACCAAACGGGGTGAGCATTACTGCAGATGTGTACTGTGAAGAACTGAACACAATGATGGAGAAGCTGGCGCATCTCCAACCAGCATTGGTCAATCGCTCGTCTCCGCTGCTCCTGCACGACAACGCGCGACCTCATACTGCACAGCAGACGGTCTCCAAGTTGCAAGAACTGGGGTTGGAAGCTCTCCGTCATCCGCCCTACTCACCAGACCTTGCGCCTACAGACTACTACTTTTTCCAGAATTTGGATAACTTCTTGGCGGGAAAAAAATTTAATACCCGAGAGGCAGTACAAAATGCCTTTGAAGAATTTGTTGCCTCCCGTCCAGCTGATTTCTTTAAGAAGGGCATCAATAAACTGCCACTGCGATGGCAAAGATGCATTGATTGCATGGGTGATTACTTCGATTAATACAAAAGAAAAATTCATGAAAAAAAATCGTTTAAATTTTTTCATACAAAACGGCAATTTCATAGGTAAAGACCTATTATAAACCAGTGTGTATTTGAATGAAACTTTACGATATTTTAAACTTTTGCTTTGATAAATGATAAAATAATTAAGGGAATTCGTTCGAAATTATTTTAGTTTCATTAAATTAAAACAAAGACATCAGACAAACAAAGACAAAGGCGACGTTAAGTTCTTTTTCAATCGAAAATATCAGGTTTGAAAAAAAAAAACACAATAACAAGTGCATTGGAATTTCACAAAAAAGAAAAAATATTTAGTGTGTGTACAAAAACTATTCTGTTATTTACTTTTGATGTTTTTCGCAGTAACTTGTTGTCCTTCTGTACGTATATCTGTATTTTGTTCTCACTCAGATGTTTCGTAACAGAATTTGTTCTAAGTTACGTACAACCCTTCCTGCCCTTCGCACATAAATATTAGGTTTAAGACAAGTTTGTTATATTCCATTTGTTTGTATGTTAAAACAAACATTGATGTTTCCTCATACGTACGTCGCACCTACTACAATTATTCTTAAAAGATGAAATCAAAGATGAAATAAACAATTCCAAAGTTTCTCGCTGAATCGTACAATTCTAGTTTTGTAATAAATATCTTTGCCCACTATTCGTTCTGGTTCCCATTCCAATGAAAGTTCTTTAATTCTCTGCTGTACACCGAATAGTTTGCTACCTAGTTCGTACTTTGAAATTTACCTTTTTAATATTTCAAGCGTGAAGTTTCCCAGTTGTCTGGTTTTTGTTTGGAATCTAGCATATTCATTATGTAGGATATTATTGAAGTATTTTAATAAATTACCTTTGTGTAGGAACTTATTTCGATACTTTGTGAGTTTATATTAAAACATTCTCTGAAAAGGGCATGTTTATGTTTTGTTCGCTTCAGTTGCTCTTTTATGTACCTTGAATAGGAAACCAAAACACAGAATTATTTATGAGTGAGCTATTATTACGCGGATTTGAGGTAAGCTGTAATATTGGACTAGCTTTTACCGGCGGCTTCGCCCGCGTGGAAGTCGGAAAATATCCCGCGGGAACGTAACTAACCGGATAAAAAGGATCATATGTGTTAGTCCAAGTTATGAACTACTAGCAGCGCTCCGCGGTTTCACCCGCGTAGTTCCCGTTCCCGGGGGAATACGGGGATAAAATATAGCATATGTCACCTTTGGATAGTGTAGCTTCCCAACAGTGAAATAATTTTTCAAATCGGTTCAGTAGTTTCGGAGCCTATTTAATGCAAAGAAACAATCAAATCTTTCCTCTTTATTATTAGTATAGATATAGATTTAAATTATTTGTAGCATCGCTGAAGATCTAAACTATGACATTAAGATAAATGGTCATATATTATGTGATTGTTCCATAGTTAACATTTTGAAGTGAAATGTGTGCGTTCAGTGGCAGTAATCTAGAGTTTAATGTAGCGACTAATTTTGTCGTATTTCAGGTACCAGTTGTGCCTGTACTTATGTGATAAATGGAGTAATGTCGTTTGCAATTCCGCATCACGCAATTAAACCTGTGTGTGATACTCAATTACTCACGTTTAATGTACTTACGTCACCTCGTATGTGCCTAGTTTGATTTGGGTCGGGTATAATATCAACTTTATTACGTTTTGATGCACAAAAATCAATCTCGAAGCTTCGTTTCACCTATCGTGCAATAGGACTGTGTCGTAAGCCAGCGCGGTAAGCCACCGGTATTCATCAACTTCAGCACTGGGCTTACCTACTAGCCCGGCGGTACACAGGCTTTATATAGGTACGGGTATATGGGACGGGTGTAGCCTAACTTTGAAGCAAACTTTACGTAATCGAACTAGCTGTAATTCCGCGTGTCGACTACAACTGGGGAAGCGTAACTTTTTGGCAAGCTATAATTGTGAGTCTGCCTTTAGGGAAATGCCCAAATAACGTTACAATTTATTATTTTCTACATACGGTCCTGAAATTATGTGATGAGCAAAGCAGCCCATTGCTCGCCGAATTTGAAAAAAAAAGTACGTCTTTCATGACTCTTTAATATGCGCCTAAAGGACAGTTTGTGAGTTTTCGTGTAACAGACAATGTGAATAAACTTGGAAAATATGTCTGCCGTTACCTATATATAATAGCAGACATTTATCGAGTTTTACTAAGGTTGTTACATGAAAACTCACTAAGTAGTACATTTTAAATCCCTTACGTTTCATACGGATAATTTACGTCCACCCTTTTAATCCTTTGAACAATAATTTTATTTAAGATGCTTCTAATTCATGATCCTACCCTTAAAACGCTTTATTTCGTTTGACATTCCAGTATGCAATGCATGAACCCGGAGGTTACGGTTGCTATCAATTCAAACTGCACGGTGGCACCTGTATACCGTTGCCTGTTCACAAGGCTGTATTTCAACACAGCCCGTGGTGGAAAACTTGCTTTGACTACGTCACGGAACACAGATCACTTGGGGCTTACTTGCGTGTGCTCTCGTCACTGTAGTCATTTAATAGTTTTTGCGATCTTACTATAGCGCACAGTGCTATAGATTAGATAGTACTGTGTACACAGTACTTCAATGAGATCTGTCGAGTCTGCAGCCGACGTGGAGCGCGTTCACTGGTTTCTGCGACTGTTATGTACAGACAACAAAGTAGGCACGAACAAATCGTTCAAAATTGTTTGATAATTTTATCCAGGGAATAAAATTGATGTTTGACGGTTAGTAGTATAATAGAACTGTCAAATATATTAATTTCATAGTGTTCAGGTGATTGAAGGAAATTGTGTTCTGTACTTTTTATACCCCTTGCGTAAATAGATGTGTTTAAAAAAAAAATGCACTGTTGAATGAAAATTTGTAGCTTCGTTTCGTTTGTTGTTGTGTTCATCCCCATATTTTGAACCATTTGTTAATCCCTATATTTGGAACCATTTGAACCTTTAGAACCGTCCGCGTCAGTCCATGCCTATATTTCGAACCATTTGTTCATTCCTATGTTTAAAACGTCTGTTCATCTATATTTTGTCTGTTCATCCTATATTTTGAAGCATTGGTTCATTCCTATATTTTGAACCATTTGTTCATCCCTATGTTTTGACCTGTCAGTTCATCCCTATATTTTGAACCATTTGTTCATCCCTATGTTTTGAACCATTTGTTCATCCCTATATTTGGAACCGTCAATGCATCCCTATATTTTGAACCGTCAGTGCATCCCTATATTTGGAACCATTTGATCATTCCTATGTTTAAAACGTCTGTTCATCTATATTTTGTCTGTTCATCCTATATTTTGAAGCATTGGTTCATTCCTATATTTTGAACCATTTGTTCATCCCTATGTTTTGACCTGTCAGTTCATCCCTATATTTTGAACCATTTGTTCATCCCTATGTTTTGAACCATTTGTTCATCCCTATATTTGGAACCGTCAATGCATCCCTATATTTTGAACCGTCAGTGCATCCCTATATTTGGAACCATTTGATCATTCCTATATTTTGAAACATTTGTTCATCCCTATATTTTGAATCATCTGCTCATCCCTATATTTTGACCCGTTTGTTGATCCCTATGTTTTGAAACGTTCAGTGCATCCGTATGTTTTTTTTTTTTGCCGACTGTACACCGGTTATTCGGATTGTGTTAGATTGTGAGTGAGGCTCCTTTCGTGTGAAAACAGAATGTGGGGTTTGTGAAGTATGATAAAGATTTTCGTTCTCAGTGTATTTGAACTTGTTGCTAGCGTGTCTTACTGGTTAAAACACGTTCTGCACCCACCCACCCACAGCGGGAGAAGTTATTTGATAATTTCCCAACCAAAAAAAAAAAAACCATCCACGAAAATGTTTTTGCGATTAAAGAGAAAAAGTGTTAGGGAATTTGGTAAATCTATAAAATTAATGTTGTTTAAAAGGTCCAGTTTTATTTCTCTTATCTAAATAGCACGTCAGTAACTGCGCAGTTTGTTATTTATTCCGTGAACAATTAATTCAGTTGACCGCTTTTTCGAGCAAACAATAGATCCAACGTATCGAAAACCAACAGATTATTTCGATTGAATATCGAATTTATTCCATTGAATTGAGCAATGTTTGTTTTTAGTTAAAATGCTTGCGATAAAATACACATAGGTACTGACTCAGTACTAATAACTAGTCTTCTAGGTTCTAGCTTGTTAGTTGTAACTTGATGAGTGTCGGAAATTCTAGTTCTTAATCGTTCACGTTATACTTGTAGACTAGTGGGAATTACTAGTGTAGTGGCATATAGAGGTCTTGAGGTCAATATCGCAGTTATCTCCTGACTAATATTATTAATGTGAAAGTGAGTTAGTATGCTTATTACGCTTTTGAGTTTAAACGGCTGAACAGATTTGTATGAAATTTGGCTTCTTTTTTTTGGAGGGTGGGAAATCATCAAATGACTTGTCCCGCTCTGGGTAGAGAGCAGGAAGGCGTGTCAGACTTTTACTGACCAAAACCCACCCGTGTTCCCTCAGTTGCATGTGTGCGAGGGGCGACGGTGTCTCTTTCGAGCAACCCGCACCCCTGGCAAGCATTGGCCGTTGCGGACCCCACCAGTTGTTGCCGACATCTCTGACGGCGCGCGTGGAACACAACGTGCCGTCTGGTCTACCACTTTTCGGCCGCAGGGGATAGGGAGAGCGGCCAACGCTATACCGACACTCCTCTTCCCCTGCGGCCCCACCGCGTCCACCATCAAACGGTGGCGGCCCCGTCCAGGCCACGGAAGGGAAGAGCGCTGCTCAGAAGCACCGGCACTCCTCCTCTACCGCAGCCCGTAACCCTCAGCCGCGATGCCTCCCATTCGACATCGCGGCCCACCTCAGTTGCGGTGCACCTCACCGCAACCTACTTTTTGGCCGCTTCGTCATCGGCTTGAAGGCAAAAGCCCTGACGAGCGGTCCCACCTTTGGGTTCCTCTTCGCTTCACCGTGGCTGGGAGACCACGGCTACTGAGCCCCCCCGCAACGAGAATGCGGGAACCCACTCGGGGGGGCGGGCTCATGGGTAGACGATGACCTAGGTTGGATATAGGATACTTTAAATCCAGGTGCTATGTTTCCGTGAGATAATTTCCGAGCACCACGCGGGCGAAGCTCCGGAGAAAAGCTAGTTTTCCTATAAAGTATTTTAGTCAAATAACTATTTCTAGTGTAAAACCGAAAGTCAACTTTTTGTGTATTTTTTACAAGTTTGATGTAACTAGACGGAATCATACATTCCCGAAATATGGTAGAGTTGTTGTTATGATGATATAATAACAGGGTACTACCCGCTGTAAGCTGAAGTACTACAGTAATCCTGAAGCCTCTTGTGTACTTCCATTGTTGTTGTAAGAGCATTATACTGTAACAGTCACTTGGCTTGGCTTACAATAGTTTCATGAGGCAACATGCAGGTTCATGAAAAAAAATACTTTCTAAGATACAAAAATGTTTTTTTTTTACAATATAAAATAATTGCTATGAATTCAGTGATGTCCGGAACTATACGATACGTACATAGTGACATAAAGACATTTCCGTAATGGAATACGAAGCCCGTATTTATTTAACTCACGTAGACATTGTACTAAACTCGTAGCTCGTAGCGCTACGAGATCTCGTAGCGCCTCTACGAACTACTACGCGGCTTTCGCTACGTAACGTAGCGTAGCCCGTACAAATTGTGACTAGGTATTTCTGTACACATTTGAAAATTATTTTTGTAGTTGTTTGTTCGTTCCCTTGTTATCTAGTCGTAATGATATGGTTAGTACTAAATATTCGTAAGTGTTTTTCTAGTAGTAATTGCACTGGTAAACGAAAACCGCCCGATAATGTGGGAGTTATCTTATCTGCGCAAACATGCAGGTTTATTTATGTAGGTACTCAAGCACTCGGTGTAATTGTAATATAAATACTTGGGAGAGATATTGAATATTGATGATTAGTTTACCTAATAGGTGCGGACCTTATTTGAATATATTAGCTTTCAGTAGAACAGACTCGCAGTGCGGTAATTAAAGACGATCACTTTATGATCTCTAGGCTTAACCTCTATATCTGAGGATTTTTTTTTAACCCGTGCAGTTTGATAGATTGAGATTGAATACTGCGCCGATAGTGAAATTGAATGCATTATTAGTATAACGAGAATATTTATGGGTAATACGTCGATTTTATGGTATTATAGTAGGGAATGTAGGTGTTTGTATGAACAGGGTGAGTCACGGTGAAGAATGAATTTGTTTGCACTAGATTGTTTGGCCAAAACATAGCAGTTATATTTATGAACTTATTGGGAGCTTTAGGGAGCACTCACAAAAAAGGTATCGAGTCACGGTGATAGTAAGAAATAAGAGTGTAGTCGCAATTAGTGGTCACTAGACAAGGTGTGTGACTACTGGCAGCTATTCATACAAAAAATAAATTGAATGTCTGTTGGTAAAATAGCAGCGATTTACTAAATGCTTAAGAAAATATAAACGGTATTTGTAACAAAAATAAACGTTTTGTCTGTCTATTTGTTCCGGCTAATCCCCGAAACAGCTGGACCGGTTTTGACTGGACTTTCAACGGCAGATAGCTGCTGTTATAGGAGTAACATAGGCTACTTTTTATCGCGGTAGCACGTTCCCGTGGGATAATTCTCAACTTCCACGCGGGCATCTGTAGTTAATATATAATTAAACAAAATGACGAAAGACTCAATAATGTCTATCACAACAGCCTCTGTTCATACATTGTTGCAATTGCTGCAGTTGTTGTTGTTAGTGCTTGCTTTTCTAAATTCATACGTCTCGTGAATTGAATTAGCGACATGAGACAACCGCGATAAGTGTGTTCGAAACGTTTATCCTGATTGACCTGTTTGGGACTTAAAGTAAAGCTCGTGAGTTACCCATTAATTTTGGGACTAAGGGTCAACTCACACCGAAAGAGCGGCCAAGGGCAGCGAAGCGCAGCGACCCGTTCGGTAAAGAAGGCTTCGTTAATGGAATTCGCCGGAATTCACGCGGCGCCGCGGGCATCCGCGCGACTCGTTCGAGTTTCTCATGCGAAAATAAGTATTGTAGTAATGAAAATAAAGTTAAAATTCAAATTACACTGAATCTGCGCTCCGCTTCGCTGCGCTTCGACGCTCTTTTGGTGTGAGTTGAACCTTATAGCTCGTGAGTTACCCATTAATTTCATAGTTTCACATAAGAGCAGTGGCCCAGTGGTAACGGCCGCGACTTACCGAGTTGCAGCTCTTAGGTTCGAACCCAGACATGCGCTTTACTTTGTGTAAATTATTTCATCAACACTGCTCTTAAAACGGTGAAGAAAAACATCGTTAGGAAGCATTCTAGAACCAAAAGACATGTGACATATACCAACCCACACTGGGCCCTCGTAGTGGTTCACAGCGCACTCCCTGTCGCCGAGCGGAGGCCTGTGTCCCAGCAGTGAACTTTATAGGCTGATTAAGAATACATAATACTCAACTATTCATCATGTTTGTGTACAACTGCCAAGGCACACAGCCCTTACTTACAAAATCAATACCCGTGCCCATGCTTGTAAACAAACTCGTATAGATTTGTTTACTTATTCACTTAGAGCTGAATTATCCGCGAGTGCTCGACTGTTTTACAGCGGTCGCTTTGAATATGAAATGTGGGGCTCCAGTGTTGGCGGAGCGCCAGGCCAGAGGTATGAGCTGGGATGGTCAGGGTCTGTCAGATGCTTTGCTTTATTTCTTGGAAATATTGAAGGGTGGAACTGTGGTTTTGATAGCTGGCTAGCTCAGTCCAGACATTTAAATTGAACCGTTGGGATGTGTTATTTCATATTGAGTAGCGTCCCTTTTTGGATGGCCTTGTAAAGCATATTGATAGATTTTTGCCCTATATTTAGGTTTTCAAACTGGTTTAGTGATTGTATTAATTAACTCGGTCATTTAATCACAATAGTTGGTTATTATAATTTTTTATTTCCCGTAAGTACCTACTTTCAATTCTCATGGTAAAATAATGTAAAATGAAAGCCTGTCTCAGCTAAACTTAGGGAAAAGTTAAAGTGTCCTGAGTTAGCAGCCCCTATTTGAATATACTCTGTACCTACTTACTTTGAAACTTGTCAGGGACTTTGACCCTTATGTAAGTACAATGTACCAAGATAAGGTTTGAATTTAAATTTTTGCATGCGTCCAAATGTTCCATTAATTGGTCTTTGGTTTCAAAATTTATTCCAGTTATTAACTATTTGCTCACGTTCAGCCGAAAGACGTCCACTACTGGACATAGGCCTCCCCATAGCTCCTCCACTTCGAACTAAATATGTTAACCTGAAATTAAATCCTTATATGATCTATGTTGAATTAAACATATGTTGTGGACCCACTTTTCTTTCATCTTCCAGTAAGACCTAATCAATCCGAACGAATTTGAATGTAATGAATACGGACCAGACTGGGAAATCCGCACAAAGATGGGGGCTATTTGCAATGTACCTGTTGGCACTGCTTGTTTATTAATGAGATTAATTAAAATGTACGGACGGAGGTGGTTATGATTTTGCGATAGTTACTAAACTTTGGTCCATTCGCGATGTTAATTGGGTTAGGATTTGATGTTGATTGTAGTTCTGGAAATACCTACTCAGCGTAAATGCCGCATACCAATATACTTTCTTTTCACAAATAGTCACAGAGGCAATGTTGATCCAAAAACCACTCTGATCTTTTCATTCCATTTCTACTATTAATTATCAATTTAGGGTATTGTTATGACATTAAAAACGAGTAATTTAGCATTCCTCCTCCTTAATAAGATATAAATAAAAAAAAAATGCAAACAAAAATAATTATAGTAAATAAATAAAATGAATAGATTATTGTTAATTAAAAATCAGTGATTATGTAATTACAACAAATGCATGCTACTAATACATACTTTTATTGAGATTTAGTGTGTTATAATATAATGAAATACGTTTTTTTTTTTGTGATATGAAACAAATGAAATGTACCTATATATATATATTAAGGAAATAAAAGGCTATAATAATAATAAAAAAGAAATAGCATTGGTGGCGTTATTGTCTTTACCTTGGTCAATGTTACTGCCACAGTAGTGTAACTACGAAAAATAAATAGATAGAATACTCTTTCTTATGTATACTACTCAATAAAAATTACAGATGTTAATGTAGAAAATAGGTGGCATTATGAGAACTGACTTTCCACCTAGGTAGGTAAAACGGGCTGTTGTCCGCAACTCCACGTCAAAGCGCGTATTTTGCGTACGGGTGGGAGAATCGGTCATTCGATCCACCCCAGCTCCTCGAGAAAGGCCAGCAACGCCTTGGTGTTGCTGACAATCTCACGTAGGGTACCTGGGTTACCGAAGTATTTTGCCCTGTAATTAGCAACCGCCGGGCAGTTTAACAGCACATGAGCCGCTGTCTCGTCGTCCTCCATGCAGGCCCTGCACAGCGGACTGTCTGTTACTCCTATGACAAAGAGATGTTTATTAAATGACCCATGGCCAGGTACGGCTGCTGTAACTGTACGCAGCTGTGGTTTTGTTAAACGGAGAACCTGTTTCGTGAGGCGGACATCGAACGCAGGAATCGCTTCCTTAGCCTGCCTGCACTCACTTAGGTCCATCCATATTTTGTGATGATGATCCCTGGTTCGTTTCCTTACCAGAGTGCGTAGATACCCGAAGGGAAGTGGCGCAATGGGTTCTGGTCCCACTGGTGTCATGCTCGACCCCCTCCTGGCAAGTTCATCGGCTGCATCGTTGCCTAGCGAGCCGCTGTGTCCTTTGATCCACTGAATGGTAATATTGTTGAGGCTACCTACCTCGTTGAGGCGCTGGTGGCACTCGTATATCAGCCCAGAGTCAACCGTGTGACTGTTCAGCGCTTGTAGAACAGCCATGCTGTCTGAGAGTATGCGAATCGAGTGATCCTTAACTTCCCTGGCCATGATAGCAGACGCGGCAAGGGAGATGCCCATGCATTCGGCCTGGAACACTGTGTTATGGACCCCCAGTGGTGTGGCTATGTGGATGTTGAGGTCCTCCGAGAAGACTCCAGCCACTACCTGTTTTTGATCCGTCCGTGAAGATACGCAGCTCTGCGGGGCGCAAGCCTTCGCATCGTCGATCCTCATGCAGTTGGATTCTGTATTTTTTATCGAAGATAAATTGTTTGGGCACCCGGTCATTTATTGCCTTCGTAATGGGGAACTCACTGTTGAGTTCCTTAAGCAGCCCGGTGTGTTGTGTGTCTTTCTTACTCCATAGATTTGTAGCCTTTAGACGCACCGCCGCCATCGTTGCTTCCTGCTGTATGAACAGGTGGAGCGGCGGCAGCCCCAGCATGGCCTCGATCGCTGCAGTCGGAGTAGTCCTCATGCAGCCCGTGGTCGCCATGCAGGCTAGTCTTTGCATGCGCTGTAGTTTGTTGGTAGCTGTAACTAGCTTGGTGCGGGGCCACCAGACCACGGCCCCGTAGGTGATCATGGGGCGGATTACTGCAGTGTACAGCCATAGTATAATTTTGGGGGATAGGCCCCACTTCTTACCAATCATTTTCCTGCACTGCCAGAATGTGATGCAGGCCCTGTTTAGCTTGGTGTCCAAATGACTGCTCCAGTTTAGCTTACTGTCCAAAGTAACCCCGAGATACTTAACTTCATTGGCCAACTGAAGTTCCGTGTTGAACAGTTTCGGTAGGCAGAAAGGGCCTAATGCTCGTTTATGGGTGAACATTACTAGTTCAGTTTTGGTGGGGTTAACTGATAGCTCAAATTCGCTACACCATCTCTCTACGATACGTAGTGCTTGTTGTGTGAGGTTACAGATCGTTCCCGTCACCTTCCCCGAAACAAGAATTGCGAGATCATCTGCATAACCTATTGTAAAATAATGGTTGGCGTTGAGTTTGGTGATAAGATCATTAATCACCAGATTCCATAGGAGCGGGGACAGTACCCCTCCTTGGGGGCAGCCTCTGGCTATCATGGCCAGCTGCTGCTCGTCCTCCAAGCGAACCACTCGTTTGCTAAGCATGTTTGTAATCCAGTCCGTTAGTACCTGATCTACCCCATGTCTGGAGAGGGCGCTTCCGATGCTTGAGAAATTGGTTTTGTCGAAGGCTCCTTCGATGTCTATGAAGGTGCCCAGGCAGGTGCCTTTTTGGTGTATTGCTACTTCTATCTGACTTTCCACCTAACAGACATTAAATGAATTTGAATTAAAAGGCTGAATAGGCTTTTTTATTAGTATGTTTTTATTTAATGTACTTGTTATTAATTAAGTATAGGAGAACAAACTCGCTAAGGGCTATTTATTTCTTTGGTCGTAATTCTATAAACTTTTGTGTTTCTGATGTCTCGGAAAGATCTTAAAATAATAAATAGTGATAAACAATCAGTTTTAACCGTAGGCAGTTAAGTAACCGCAAGTAATTCATGAACCGTCAGCTGCACACTTTGTTGTGAAAGAGACGATTGTGTTCGGAAACAAAAGGGTCCGGATGCATTCATAATTGCATTTCTTTACAATAGTACAGCAACTTTGAAAATAGGCTTTGTTTTCATTTAGTTGCCTCTGTGTGGTGTACTTTTCTCAAGGATATTGCAGAATTTCGATTGTAGTTCTGTTTTTAAGACTGTTGTCCAGAAAATCCCTATTTAATGTTATAAATGCAACTCTGTGTGTCTGTTACGCTTTCACGTCTAAACCGCTAAACCGATCGTCATGAAATTTAGCAGAGATATGGCCTGGGATATGGAGAAGAACATAGGCTATTTTTACGCGATAGCCGCATCCACGCGGGCGGAGCCGCGTGCAAAAGCTTGTCGTAAATAAAAGTGGGCCAAGTACTCATACTAATATTGACTCCATACTGCCAACAGTAATTCCGTACTAAAACAATATGTCATGACCTTGATAGAAGTTCATTTAACGACAATAATACAGATACAATAGACACACACTGTAATCCATTACCTCAACATAATTATCAACCTGTAAATTAATGTCCTAATGGAATTCTACAATGAACATTTGTGTCCTAGGGGAATGATTTCTGTTATTTCCCTAACAAATTGCTGATAGAAGCAGTGTGTTGTTATTAGAGAATATGATTGTTTCTAATTGCTCTTTGGCCACTTGTGCCCGGCTTCTAAAGTTTTACCCATCGTGACCTAGGCTATACGGATATGTTTATTTTTCTTCATATATATTTTGTGCTTCCTTCTATTCTTCAGTATTCTTTTATTTTCTCTTTCGTTATATTTGTATTATTTTCGATATATTATTTCCTTGTTATTCTTTTAAGTAATCAAAACGATCCAGTTGCAGACCCAAAAACAAAGAGAAATAAGTGATCACCGTGCACGTTGTTATTGTATGCACTTCTGTTAACGCTTTTTTACAGTAAAACTGTATTTTAATATCACCATCAGCGTGAATGATAATTGAAGGCGCATATAATCTACTGATATCATCCCCAATTTCACCGCCTACCATATACGTAACACTTTTTGAGGATTAGGACATGATATTTTTGTTGCATTTCCAGGTATAAGCGACTATACTATGTAATGTCATGTTGATATTATGCGGTAACTAGGCTTAGTAGAATTAAAGCAAAATTAAAATGAGATTTCTTGGTTGAAACTGTTTATCCGTTGAATAATTAAAATCTTTTCTATTGATCACATCAACACAGTTTCTATAATCAATCTGGAGTGGAAATGTAGGCACTAGCTAGAATATAGTGAACTGATACTCATTCACATTGTTTCTCATTCTGCTTTATATTTAGATTCAATCACATTTGTGTGTAGCCGAAGTAAGAGCTGCACTACACTATTCATCACTCATTAACATTGGCCGTACGATTACAATAGTTTATTTGCATCAGTGCGGAAGGGACCCCCGGGGTGCGCTGGAGCCTTCTGTTTCGATGCAATATTAAATTGGAGCGCTGTCGTCTATATCAAGCTGTTTTAGGACGTTAACTATTCAGTTGGTTATGTAATGCTAATATGGCAGTGGCGGGTATTGTTCTATTCTAGCTAAACATGGGAATGACGACAAATATTGGAACTTGGAGTTGATGAACATTAATTATGAAGGTAAGTATAGCATTGCTCCTACTGTAAAAGACTTTGACAGATCTTAATTGTAATTTCATTTCAAATGAACTGAACCGTTTGAACTCCATTCAGCCGCAAAAAGTGCCAAAACTCGCAAAGCAATCCATCAAACCGCAATAAAAATTATTTTATCTCAAAAAAGGTAATTGGCAATTGTGTCCAAATGGGAGAGAAACGTTGACTAATTTTCCACAATGAAGAACCCTCTCAAAAGCCGGAACAAAGAGAGATTACAATGCTAAGTTACCATGAAACATTCGGCGAGTGTCGGGGGCGCTCGGTTGTCTTCGGAACAACAAATTATACGTAACGGGCAAACGAGCGTGAAAACTTGACGGAGCATTGTTTCTTACGAAGCAAGTTGGCTTTGAACTCGGATACTGTTCTATGTTATTATTTCAGATGAAATAGGTCCCGAAATATTGGGTTTCTTGGGCACTGAACTTTGTTTAATCAACGCTACAGACTTTGTTTAATCAAATCTTATGCGGGTCCAGTACAGCTGTTTGATGCCCAAGTGCTTCTAAATCTTTTGAAGTGCCCGTCTTGCTGATTTTCACATTATGCAGATCAAATAATGTTTGCAAAGTTTCACAAAAAGATGATATACAAGGTTTCAAGGTTATAAAAAGTTGTTAACGTGCTGAAGCATGAGATGAAGATGATAGTTTTAGCTTTAAGTATTATAATGTTAATATCTGCAAGTTCTTTGATAACTTTCAACGAACTGTTTACTAATGACTTGATCACGTTTACACTTAAAAGTTTTGTTTTAATCTTACTTTTATTGATGTTTTCAACTACGTGATAGCGAACTACACTGATGATGGCTGTTCCAGGCGTCTGAAACAAATAAGTTAAGATATGCGTTACAAATGAATGTGTGCAAGTGGCCCTCGTGTCTGCATTTAATTGCACTTGAAAGACACGCTCTCAACGAGCCGGCTGCGGAGCGACACACACAGCTGAAACGTAGATGAATTGTGTCCCTATACAGACAGTGTTGTGTCTGTACTGTTACCTAGGCTTGCAACAGACAGCCAATTATGTCTGATTAATAGGCAAATTATTAGCCAGATTTATTGGTACATTTTGTTCTGGGATTGCGTTTCCTGTAATTGAACAATCGGTACAACTGAATGTCGAAATAATTCAGATTCACGTTCAAGTAACTGGACGTGGAGTTAAAGTGCCGTTTGCTATGGCGTCTTTTGAACCCCCGACGCAAAAACGACGGGGTGTTATAAGTTTGACATGTGTGTGTGTGTGTGCGTTTGCGTGTGCGTTTGCGTTTGCGTGTGCGTTTGCGTGTGCGTGCGCGCGCGCGCGCGCGTGTGTGTGTGTGTGTGTGTGTGTGTGTGTGTGTGTCTGAGGCAACGTAGCTCCCGAACGGATGAACCGATTTTGATTTTGATTTTTTTAAGCTATTGCATAGCTTCTATCGCGGGCCTTGAGCGTGGAGACCGAATCCAGAAATTCCGTAGCGAAAATAACCTAACACCTAGCAACAGGTCGGACTGTTGCATAGCAACGGAGGAATGACATGTTAAAATTGCAATATTGACTGCTTTATCTGAATTTTCATACACAACATCGTATATTTATGGATAGTTTATGAAATTTTCTTACCGTTTTAGCAGTATTTTAGCCATTACATACTGGGGGGTGTTAGGTTATTTTCGTTATAATTGCATAAGTTGATAAAAAATGCTATGCAATAGCTTTACCGCGGCAGTCTCCGAGTGCCACACGTTTTTTTTTTTTGAAAGGTGTATTAGTCGGGAGTGTTCTTAGATATGTTTCATCAAAATCGGTTCAGCCGTTTGAAGATTATCAGCTTTTTCCTGGTTGATGAAGGGATTTGAGCATCTTCCACGGGTCTGATCAACTCGAAATTTGGTATTCTATTACTTCAATGATATTAGACGAACAAAGTCAACTATGTCATTTAAAATGTAAGACCGCATTGATGCGAAAAAGTTTTTTTGGTATGGCACCTAAAGTGTTTCATAAAATTCCTGATGACATCAAAAACATGACATTGTATAAGTTTAAAAAAGCTCTTACTAAAATATTTATTGACAAATGTTATTGTAGACGAATTTTTGAACGACCAATTATTATAATGATGCATTTTTTTACCTTTTGATAATAAGCACTATGACAATTTTTGATTTTTATTGTAATTGATCTTTTGTTTTTTTTTTCTCCTTTCATGTATTTAATTAATTACATTTTTTGTTTTTAAGTCTCATAATCTAATGACACCTAATGGGTCACTTGAATTTTGTATGTCTAATTATGACAAAACATAGCGCACCCCCTATTTATGTAAACACCTATGTTTTACAAATAAATTGATTGATTGATTGAAAGTAACCTTGAAATGATGCTGGAGCAACACCTGGAATTTCCAGGATGCCCAAGTTACTCACCAACAAACAGCAAAAGTATCGTGTTTGGGCTCATTGAAAAGGTCTCAATGAATAAATTATAGATAAAAAGTGATCAGGATGAGGAATGAGGATAAATTAGTAACAAACTTCACTATGGGAAAAATACGCAACGATGCGCAGATTTAAGCGAGCGAGACATTAAGTTTAAAAGCAGGAAATAAAAATTAAATTAAAAATTTAAAAAACCCCCGACCCTAACAAAAACTCTAGAAAGTAAAAATAATAATATTTATAGGCCCTTTAAGATGAAGGTAATATTTTGATCAAGGCATTGTCAAGTCGGGGGACGGTCAGTGAAAGCGCCAAACAGAGGCCTAGCATTTTCATTAGTCGTCCCCCGCCTTACAATGCCTTTATCAAAATATTACCTTCATCTTAAAGGGCCTATAAATATTATTATTTTTTCTTTTTAGAATTTTTTATTAATATCGTCGCTTTTCGTCAGTATTGCAAACACAGTCACAATATACAAATCTTTACTTGCTGGAGTCCCTAAGATAGTAATATTATGGACTCAAGCAAGTAAAGATTTGTTGTTAAGATTTTAGTACAATAATTGTACTCATTTTGCTAAGTATGTATTTGTTTGCGAGTACTTAACCCGATTCCGTTGCGATCATTATTTGGTAGTTCATTCTTGAAGCCATCCGATAGCCGATTTAGACAAGTTTAATCACAAACACGAAACAAAGTTTTATGTTGTAACTGTCTATTGAAATCATAGACAAAGGGCAACTCAAAACTTTTTTGATTACCATTTTAAACAAAAGCACAGAAAACATTGAACTGTTTGTTTTCTAAATGGTGAATAACCCGTCCATTTTATTGAAGCCGATAGGGGATTATGGGCGAAAATAACTCCATTGCGATCACTAATCAGTTAGTCAACTCCGGCGATAATAGATTTTTACGACCGCTAATTATAGTGGCCCGTTAGGAGCCATATTGTAAAGACTTACCAACTTATTTATAAATACACATTGACATTAATGAGTAATGTTATGAATATTTATTTTGTAAAGTATTATATTATTTAAATTAATGTGAAGACCTACCCAAATGTCCTTTCTATGTGATTGTTCGTCGAATCGTTGAGCTCCTTGAGTCATGAGTTAAGCTACACGATTACTGACAAATCCGTGCTCTGACTGGGCAGGTCCACTCAATCTGTGTGGTTCGTTCCTCAAAAGACCATTTCAGACATCAATATACTTGGTCTTCATGAGACCAATGTTATGCGTGAACTTTAAAATAGACTGGTCTCTGGAGTTTGTTTCGGCCATTCTTCTCATAGTCAGTTAGAAAAAACTGACTTCAACTAGTTGAAAAAATATGATTGACGAGTAAAAGTGTTTGTACAAACCCACCTGCAAAAATCTTAAAATCATTTATCTAAACTAATATTATAAAGAAAGATTTGATTATTTGTTTGCATTGAATAGGCTCCGAAACTACTGAACCGATTTGAAAAATTATTTCATTGTTGGGAAGCTACACTATCCCCGGGTGACATAGGCTATATTTTATCCCCGTATTCCCACGGGAACGGGAACTACGCGGGTGAAACCGCGGGGCGCTGCTAGTCATTAATATGAAGAAAAAACACGTGTATATGCTGTGAACAAGCTTTATTTCGTTTTAGTTACAGTTTCACGGTCAATGATCCTACGCCACCCAGCCGTAAAAATCACATCGAGTCTACGAAAAAGTTCGGTTTTGTAGTGTCGTCTCTCTCACTCATATAGTAGTCTCTTTCTACTACTCGATGTGACAAATTAAGGCCGAGTACTGTATCTTCTACTCATTTCCCTTTTTTGTCCATGTCGTACTAGCTGCCACTTTTTTAATAGCTCACAACGGTACCTGTTTGTTCGACACTCAGGCGTACCCGTTGCGTAGTCGTTTCGTAGCCGGCTCGCGCCGCCATTGTTCTACTCTTAGTACTCTTACACAGAACAGAACAATAGAGTCATGTTCACCCTGTTAGCTGTGTTGCTGTTTATGTTTTCTATTTTGTTACGAGTTCTAGAAAAAGTTTGTGTTTATTAGGTTGGGTGAATTTTGGTCTTATGTTTTATAGATGTATCTGGCTGTATGGCTTTTCATTTTAAAATGGGGTCACCGAATTTTTCCGCTAGTCACTTCTGTCTAATACTGGTAGGATTTGTTTGATTTACCAAAAGCTGAGAAATGGCCATGTAAAGCAATTTGAAATAAAAAAAATTGTAGAAAATTAATTTATTATTAATAAGTGCTAGCTGTGCCTGGGGGTTAGTCCACGTGGTATGTTTTAAATTATCTTTATGTAAATTATGTACTTTACTACCTTATCCAAGTACCGAGCTACCTTTCTTAATTCATTTTATTTTTACAGGTATTTAACCGTGAAAGTGTACCAGAGTCCCTTTCGTGTTTGTAACATGACTGTGGCCAGCTAAAAGCTGGAATGTGTGACTGACCTATGTAGTTATTATTTGGAATAGCGACTGAGTTTATTTTAGCATTTAATTTCCTTTATTATACTTATTACGCGAAATGCTGCGTAAAGCAATCTCAAGTCTAGGCCTCATTCAAATTTACTATTCCGCTTAGAAGTTTAGAGCAAATCCAAAAATTTGAATTTCTTAATCGTCACTTATTTAGAAACGACGCCTCATTTCGGAAAATGATTGTGTTTATTTTCCCGCGGCTCCTTTTGTCTCGACTTCGTTTATATCAGAGCTTATCTTTATCTGTTCAATAGTTAAAATATGTCTTCCATTACATTACCGGATTATCTTTGAAAAAATGTCTTAGCTTGGAAAGCTAATCTGCAAGATAAGAATTTAGTGATTTAAAGTAATCGTTGTATCATTTTGAGAACAAATACACATAACCAAATGAAAATCTTGCATTGAAAATTGTTGTAACGTTTAAAAATTGAATAAATAATTACATAAATGATCAAATATAAAATCTATGAAATACGAAAGTTGGTACTTTGTTACGTGTCTCCTTAATACAATTGTCTGTGGTCAACCTAGCATGCGTGACTACTGTCTACGTTTTAACCTTATAACTTAAACCACATTCCTGTCACACTACGTAACTCCGCCCTTAAAATAAAACATTAAGCTTAAATAATCACTGCCGTGCGTAGGCTTAATCTCAGACAGAACTCAACTGAGCGACTCATAACCAACAGTTTTCAGTAACTACATAAAACAACCCGAGGTTTACATCCCACGTTAGACATCAAAGCTTCGCACTGAAGATTTAACACAAATGGCCTGTGACTGACTGATGGAGGTCTAAACTATGGCAATTAAGGAATTACTCACAAACTGCCGACCTGTCTGGATGTAACCACGAGATATTAGTTTTGACCACACAGTACGAGTTTCGGAAAATTTTACGTTGATTAAATTCATTTTATAGGATGTTGCGTCACTTCTGAAAATGTTGAATACGTTTTCAAAGTTGTATCTACGCTAACAAACGGTATTTAGTCTTATAGGTACAAGGTGTAATTGAAAAAATGAACACCTTAAGTGGTCATTGCACTCGTCAATATAGACTACTACCGTACTATGGCAACGATCCTAAAATCGCGAAACAACAAAAAGACAAACTGTACGAGTACCTACTTTTTGTCAAGTTACACACAAACATACACGCTTACGCTTTATTCCATGGGGGAGGCAGAAACTGCAGAACGCCACCTGATACGACCCTGGCATGCTCCTTTTGCCTAGTTTACGTTCATACATCTGGTCATCCCCGCACGCCGGTTGCGGGTACTAGGCACCTGGCCTTTCTGGAGAACTTCCTTTCTGTCAAGTTATACCAACATAAATGTATGGAGCGACTGACGTTTTCTTCGAGATTTTAGGGTTGGTCCCACTGTAAAAGTTGTTCATAATGATCACTATTCTTTTCAGGTTCTGAAATATTTCAATTACATTTGTACAAAAGGGGACATATTTATCCACCAAGTATCTAGTATTTCTAAATTCCCAGACAATCTAGCGACCACTAGACCAAATACCATTTCTATCACCAAGCTGTAATAATGTTAGCAGCAGAACTGCCGGCCGATTACACACCATTAAACTGCCGTTACAAATCAGTTGGCAAGGCAACGTTAATAGGGCATCGGGTAACGGGTCGTCGGTTCCAATCCCGGCTGGTCGAAAACCGGACGTGACTGAACAGGCCTGTTTGAGTTTATGACTAGATCAACATTATTCAGTTTATATTAGTGTTGTTATTTGGAGTTACAAGAAAATTACTCACGCTTTTTGGTATTTGATTAAGTATAGCTTTGTGTACCCGTCTTGTGTTTCAAATCAAGTCTATTTTCATCTTGCAGTAAATAATAAGTTCAAAGGTGAAGTAGCTAGTGTTCAGTGCCATGTTCCTCTGGTAGATATGTGATATGGTTCGTAATGTTTGTTATTTAATTACCTACTAAGAAAGGAACGTACGATATGACTTCTTCAAATATAAGCTTATCACAGTTTGTATTTGAAGAAGTCATATAGCAGGATCTGACTCGGAAGTTACAATGAAAGTACTTTACAAGTACTCTCGTCATGTGTTTCACAATCTAGACGTAGTGGCGTTAATAGGCAATCTACGCAACGGGTCGTCGGTTCCAATCCCGGCTGGGACGAGGTGTCCGTTAATTAACGCGAGACTGAATGACGAGCTGCCTGTATACTAACGATGTGTTCATAATTCAGCGGGGAACTGGAAAATACATGAGCGAAGGTCAAAGGTCAGGTGTCAATATGACGCCTAAGTGGGCGGAGATTCAACGCATTATATGAGTTTTATTTTAGTCAAGAAAAAGAGAATGTAAAACAGCACCTTTAGCAAATTTTAATAAAATATTGTTTCGAGGAAATCCTTAATACATTTAGCTTTCGAAAGCTTTGTTTTCTGGAGTTTTGAAATTCTAGAGGGAAGAGGCTCTTAAAACAGAACTGTTCATAGAACGGAATATAAATCGGATTTGTTGTTGTATTATTGAAATCAGAACCGGAGTCTTATTTGGTACAGTTAAACATAATAGTTTAATATCTTTGGGTACAATTCAGTTCTGAGATGAAAATGTTGTTACATAAAGCTGAGAGTTTCACATAAATCGATAACGCAAGAAGGGCTAAAAATAGAATCGGAATCCGCATCAAACGTGCAGAATCCAGAATACACAAGTCAATACTAGTGTTAGAACATTGACCCAATTCGGGAACATCTGGCGAGATGTGAGATGTGGCCAGATATGCCCGGAGGCTGCCGTAACACAGATACCTAGTGCTCTGGGTTTACTAGCGAGCTATCTGAAACATTCCGGCCCGTTTCCGTGATATGTTCGGCCTTTTTAGCCATCGCAGATTTGAGGATTAGGATTGTTTTATGTGTTCTAGTCAGATTAGCCAAGGAATATCAAGATCTGCTGATTTCATAAAACGATATTGATGATGAATCCAATAAGTACTCAACGGCGCAGGTTAGCATATACTAGATGGTTTAATCGTATTAGGTTTAGCATCTACAATATCATCAGGATTGTGCCGGGATATAGCAGTTTTTGTGAACCTTGTACGACAGCGGCTCCCCTGACATCATCTTCTGTCATCAGAAGACTTCCGCCACACAACCATCAATGCTTAGTGACACTCTGCTAGATGACTGTCACCAGCCAGTGTCACTCATACTTATCTGACGTCTTCGGTGATTACCAGTAACTTCGTAACAAAACGGGGCGGCGCTACTTGTGTCGCCGTCATATTATTTTGTAAGTTTGTGGGTACCCAAATATTTTCTAACCTGTGTAATGTAACTTCACCTTCGTAGTTGGCCATTGTTTCACAGATCACTACAGAGACCGTTAATATGTTATGAAACCGGTCATAAGAGCAATCGAAAAGAAATGTTTCGCTAAAAGTATTTCCTCACAGCGACGTATTTGATCGATGATCCGTCCCGCTGATCCATGCCTTCCAACTCCCAACTTCGCGATCCCTGCAAAACTTCGCGAGAAATTTTCTCAGATGGGTTCGCCTAAATGTCTTTGACACAAATACTATGTAGGTAACTGTACAGTTATTTTCCGATATTTTCTTTTATGTTTACTGAAACAATAGATATCTTAATCTATATTACCAGCTTGATGACTTAACATGACATCACGCCTGTATTCTTCTAAGGGTTAGGCAGAGGTATACTTACTTTCAAGTATAGTAGATACACCCACATTTTGTCTGTTACGTATATGTTTAAGTCCATGTTATGTCATCTAATGTGACTTTTATCAGTGTACGACTAAACGCCCCAGACGAAGTGTCCCGAAGTGTCCTGTCGGCGAAGAGTCCCGTCGAAGTAAAGTCTTGTCGGTGTTGTGTCTGTCGGCATTTATTCGTACACTCGACTTTTATACCGCAATTATTTTTCTACAGAAATTAAGTCAGGATTTTAAAATCTTTTAAGAAAAGCTCCTAAAGATTTTCTTAAACCTGACATGAGGACTTAAAATTTTGATACGGTTGCGTAAAAACACATTCCCCGGAGATTAGTAAGGCGCCAGAACGGAGGTCTTAAAGGGAATTACGTCATATTGAGAGGGCCATGTAATTACGCGAGTGTTTCACTCCGACACAGATTTTGCACGAAAATTTCGGTTGACATTGTTAGAAAATACGAGTAAAGTATAGTTATAGGTACCATTCGTTTCATGTACCTTTGAATTTTCTTTCAAAAAAGAAAATGCTCTTATAATAATCACATCATCTGCATCATATCAGCCGAAAGACGTCCACTGCTCGACATAGGCCTCAAAATAATCACACTTCCTGTGAATGGGATATTGACTGTTGTTTGTATGAAAGCAAAGGGTCAGTAAATGATCGTAAAAATAATAATAAATTAATTTTACACGTTATTATGTAAATCACCTCCGTTTTATTTCATTCAGTACCATTTTTATAAATTCTATAAATCTTACATTTCTCCGAATTGGAGTGAATAAATAAAAATGAAGTATGCGACCGTTTTGAAGCGACTCACTTTACCGAATTCTTATTAAATGTAAGGTATTCCGTGCCAAAGTTTTTCCGTTGAAATGTTCGCCGCTCCTGGCGTAAACAATGGATTCATTCAGAACAACTTAGGCAGAAGGACGGAAGGCATTATATTGAACGATTAAAAACTGTGACCATCTTTGTGATCACTCACAGGCTCTCTAGTCGGAGTAGCTGGTCATCACGTCAGAAGTAAATTATGCAAAATGTGTTTTTAAATTCATACATTTTTGTTCTGTCTATTGCCGGGGTTGGCGACATAGTGATTAAAATGCAAATAATCTCCTGTCCCTCCTAGCCCCTCGGTGGGTCCGTGACACACAATGTCCGCCGCGGCTGCCTGCAAGCGTGATAGTACGCAATCGTTCGCTCTTACTTGCCAGTTTTTTTGTTTATTAATATTAGCTATTGGTTCGCTTCACAATCCTATTAAAATGAAACATTTTAGTTCCCAAAATTAGTTTTTCTCTAATTTTGCGTTGTGAAGGTCATGTAATATTTGTTCTTAAAAGTACTTTCGAAAAACAGGCCCTGAAACAGATATTTTAAGAATAAAATTTTGTTCAATCACTCGACTACCTTGCAGAGGAAACTTGAACGGAATTTAGATTCAGAGGGAAGTGTCTAACGATTGAATAATACTGGAAATGCTGGCGTGTATAAAAATGTGTGTTATCTATCTATTCTGCAGGATTTTCTTCCCACGTAGGAAGAAGAAGTTCAAGTGATTTACGCGCCCCTGGGGTAGCGGGGTTAGTCTCCAGTAACAAAATGAATTAAAGACCTTGAACTTAAAAACACAGCTCTAGAATACTGAACAATATAACACAGAATTGCAAATGGTCATTAAACATGTCAGTACATTACCCGGTTTCGCAATAATAATTAGAAAATGCTAGCTAGTAACAATAATAGTAATAATACCAAGGAGAACAACAAAACTTTCCTCAACCTATTTTAAAATGTTCTTAAAAATCGTTGCGGTATACAGACAGTATACTGAAAACTAAGTATGACCACAAAAGCAACAGCGGCAGCGCTGGCGGCGCTGGCATCGTCCCCCAATAATAAATGAACTTGCACTTGCTTAAGCCGGGGCAATAAGCCCCGATGTGGGGCAACTCCCAAAATCGATAGCGGTGAAAGTGGGCAAGGACGACCTTTGGCAGCGCGCCAGCCCCGGCCAAGGTCCGCCATTGAGGATGTTCCAGTATTGATGAGCTAACATTATGGATATGTGGAAGTTTTGGGAGCGTGCGTGTATTAGCCGGGGTTCGACGCATGACATATTGTGATTGAGTGTGTTAGTGAGCTCTTCGAATTAGTTCCTGCTTATTAAACTGTAAATAATTTGGTACTTACCATCTTAAAATCGGTGCAAGAGTTCTATAGCAAATATTGAAAAATCTGTTCGAAAATGAATGGTTTATACAATAACAGATAACGACGAAAAAAAAAACATTGCGGAAAAGTCCACATTTAAACTTAATTGAAAGCTCTTTAAAGCCCTTTTCACGTTAAAAATAAACGTACAAGTCACGTAACAGTCCTAGGTTTATATTCTATAATCCAGTTACATAAGTCTGTAGTATGCGCGCATTCGTTACCCCTGCGGCCTGCCACGTAGTCCACGCCCGATATTTTGAACCAAATATAGCTTCCAAGGTTACTTGAACATGTACGATACAAACCTAGTGTCCACACATTTGTTGCTCGCCAAATTGTAGCATTTTGAAGCACAAATGGACACTGGGTCGAAACAAATATGTACTCGGGGTAAAATATCGCTGGATAAATGGCGCAGTGCTAAAGTTGTGTGCATGATCGAATACGGCTATTTAAGTGACAGCCTTCGGGCATTTTAATTAAGTTGGTCTGTGAAACAATGGAACTGAAGACTGTTTAATGCAGTGGTTGCGATTGAATATGATAGCTGGAATTGAAAGTCCCTTTTAAGCAGCAATTTTACTAATCATCTACCCGCAATTTTCCCTAAATTATCACATAAAATTGTTGAACAGACCACCAATAATGCATCTGGTTATGGAACCACATTTAAATTGGGACGCAGCGATCCAACAGCCGGTACTCAATACGAGCGGGCAATCATGTGTGAAGCGCCATTAAATTTGGGCACAAATTCCCGGCGGTGCGGCGGAGGTTGCAGGCGCGAGGAATTCATCTGTGCCGCTCGAGAGTCTTCAAGCTTGCGGTGCAGATGCATATCGGGGTTAAATAAGGTTTAGAGACGTATTTGTGGTGGATTCCATGGATGACGGTGTTTCATGAAACTGATTGGGTTGCGGTGTATCCTGGATAAAAGCTCATGTCCATGTAAAATTATGAAGTACAACTACGCATCTTGCTAGACCGAGTCGATGTCAATGTATTTAGTCTTTGGGTTGGAAAGCACAAGCGTTTTGTTGTAGCTTTGTCTTCATTCAAGAGTTAAACTGATAACTGTTTCTGAACAGTAGCACGTGCTTTTCTGTAGTCAACGCCAACCGCATACGAGTTAACTTCACTTAGTTCAGACAGAGGGTTCAGCTCACAATGCAAGTGAGCGAGATTTCAAGTAGGTCACCACTAAGTGCATCAGACCAAGTTCCCGAGAGCAGTCGCGTAGTTTTGAGCCTGAGTTATTGAAATTGGTAACTCGTGTTAATGTTGCCTCATATGAGTTTACAGGCTACCAACCTAATCTCCTAAACAAGGACCATGCAATTAATAAGTTCACAGCAATAAGCGACGCGGCTGTTTTTACACATCTGTATATTAACGACGGACTAGCAAATTAAAATGCAAATTAATAGGGCGCCTGTGTCCAGCGTCCGGGATCCGTGTCCGGGATCACCGTCCGAACTGTCAGACCGATCCGGACGATGCGTGCCTAATAATGTATTCGTATTTATGCGAGGCTGTCACCACGATCATTGTCAGGTTAACCGTTATGCAAATGGGAGGAAAAATGGCCGCTGTGGACAGTGCGATAGAGAGAATTAACGAGTGTTACCAAGGATTAGCAAATATAGGTTTTATGACCGGAATAAAGGTTTATTTGATACCATAAACAAACTTTCATAAAGTATTGCTATTTATGTCTGTACATTAGATTTACTGTGGCAGTAAACAGTATTGTAGGCACAATAAACCACGTGTGAGGAAGACGCATTACACCAGTTTATCTTCGATATACTTCGTGTTCCTAATATCAAGGTTAGACCTGCTGTTTTGTATGGGTCAGAATGTTGGACCGCAGAAGGGATGAATGGAAGGCAATTTCATGCAGCTGAGATGAGACACGAAAGGATAGAATAAGAAATCAGTAGGTGCATAAGAGGAAGTCTGAAAGTGGCACCGGTAACTGAAAAGTTTTGTGGAAAACGTTTGCCATGGGCATGTGATATAGAAGAATGAGGAAAATGTCGTGAGAAAAGTTTTGAGTGTGAATGTCGATGGCTATAAGAGTAGGGAGTCTCTCACTACTCTAAAAAAAAACGATGGATGGACTGTGTGACTGATGATATGGTTAGAAAGGAGGTGACTACCGAGATGACGACTAATAGAGAAGTTTGGAAGAAAAGAGATGTTGCGCTGATCCCAAATATATTGTGATAAGAGCAGACAAATAGTGATACAGCTTGACCGCGTAGGTATTGCACTTTTCCATGAAACAAGAGATTTTTTCATAACTGACACAAAATCTACGCTAGGGGTCTAGAATCATGTGCTGAACTCATGGCTACAGTTTGCGCGGCGATGACCCTGTCACCCTGTATTAACGAGTTTGTAAAAGTCGTGTCTATTTTTATTATCACAAAATAAAACTGAGCCACGATTACTGTCGTAGTAATCACGCAGCCTTCAATCCATTCTATTTCAGGCAAGACGTGACTATAGACATACTCGTAATGGTTTGCATGTTACGTACTTATCATTTGGGAATACGCTGATGGGATTTATGAATTGCGAAGGCTGGGCCCTTGGGCTGCTTTTATTTAATAGGCTTGTTGTCTACGAATAAGTTGGTGATATCCACGTCATTTCATCATCATCGTCATCATCATCATCATCATCATTTCAGCCGTAAGTAAGACGTCCACTGTTGGACATAGGCCTCCGCCAATTTGGGGGGTTTGCATAGAGAACGCTGCTGCCCACTCTCTAGTAAGTCCCTTAGTCGCCTTCTACGACACCCACTGGAAGAGATGGATTGGTGATGCGTCATTTACTGATAAAAATGATGATGATAAATCATTTTATTTCTGTACTAGGTTTGTACAAACACTTTCACATATCAATCATATTTTTTAACTAGACGAGGTCGGCGTTTCTTACTCTGAGAAGAAAGGCCGAATCAAACTCAGAGGCCACAGCCTCTTTTAAAGTCCAGACAATATCTTGATCAGTTCATGTGAAGACCATGTAGATTGGTGTCTGAAATGGTCGTCTGATGTAAGAAACACAGATTGAGTGGACCTGTCCAGGAAGTGGCCGCATTTTTCAGTAATCATGCAGCTCAACTGCAACAGCAGGCTTTCAACAATGGGTTTAAAACCTTCTCGAGTAAGGTTCGCTTATGCAATGTATCTGATCTGATTTAAAAATAGTCCATTCTATAGTAGGAAGTGAAGATACAATCTATAAATTATCTGAAAAGGTCATGTGACTGAAAATTTTCAGCTCCTTTATTTTGCTGCCCTCCTGTTCAGTTTGTTTAAGTCTATCGGTGGTTAAATACAAGACTGCGCTTGCGATTCTTTATATAGCCAATAGTCACTTTTTCAATGTCTAATTGGAATTCTGTAAACTTTTATGTATATCCAACAAACAGCTGTTCAATAATTTTACAACAGCCTACACCAAAAACAAACGTGCCTAAACCAGTTAATAGTCCGCTCATTGCTTGCATGATAGCATTCGTAACTCAATCGCTGTTGTTGGACTGCATGTTCGCAATCAATTGCTGGTATAGTACAAACGATTAATTAAAACGCGCTCATTAAAGTCGGAGTGAATGTATTGGGTGAAATGTGTCGCTGGAAAGTTGCGTCACCGATTGGTCTGTATATTGGCCTGATATGGGTCTCTTATGGCACTACTGTTCTGTTCATTTTTCAACTATGTAGTTGTCATCAATATGACAACGTATTATGTATATGTACGTATACGTTTACATAAGAATAAGGAGGGATTCTGTTTGCTGATTAGAATAGGAGACAAAATAGATGACTGCTATGTGTTTTTTTATGGACATCCACCGAGTATTATCGTTTCAGAACTATGGCCACGTATATACGCCTTCTAACAATACTTTTTCACTAATTACCGAAAAACGCTTGCAAAAAAGTAAACATAGAAATAATTGGCGGTACAACACATCGGGTATAGAAAATAGTGCCGAACACATAGGGCGGGCCGACCCGCGGCCACACTAATTAGTCGGGCCATTGCCGCAGAGTCAACATTCATAAGCATTTAGCAGTAAATGGGAAAAATTGTGCACTGATTTACGAAATACTCGGTACATATTGGCGATATAATTAATTGCGCTGAGAATGCTGCGACCGCGGTGTTTCTGTCGTAGGCTGGCGGCATACCAAGACGACTTGTCGTGTTTGCTGTAAAGGTGTTGTGATTGTAAAACCAGGGTCAAATTAAATTAGCTGGCAATACTTTACCCACGTTTTGGGTATCAATATCGAAGACTAATGGAACAAAAAAGAACAGAATTCGGTGGGTGAATAAAAGCACCGAATGAATTACAAAAACTGCATCAGCTGTTTTTGTAATTTTTCGTTGAGCATATATGTTTTTCCGATTTTCCGTTCAAAAACGTGTCATTCATTTTGTCCCTTTATTTGTCTATTAGCAAAATAATGACTGTTGTTACTTACTAACTTCCCTAGTTCTGTAATAAGTAGGTACTCGGTAGCTAATAAAAAATGTTATAACATAACAACAAATCTTTCTCATGTTTTCTTTTTCTGATTTACGCCACACAGTCGTATCGTAATACGTTTATGTATTGTTATTACTTATTAGCTATAATATCCGTACGACTATTTGTCCAAGCGTCGAACTAGACCTAATCGAAAAGCTGAATCGACGTCGTAGAAATAAACGAGAAGTACCAATTATGAGCCGCAAGTCAGAGTCGGAGAAATATAGTGCTAATACCGACGGAAATGGATAATATTTCAGGATTACAGATTGAATTAATACACGGGGTCCTGCTTACTTTCTTGTTCAAATATTGACTGGGGAGTTAAAATTGAATTTACGAGACAACCTTGCTTTTTACTGATTCCAAGAATTATAACAATTTCTTGTATTTTCTTATTTATGCTAGCTGTATTAGAGAAATTGTATTATATGGAGCGGGTTAAATGGTTCGACACGCAATGGTTCGTAGCTAGCGTCGGGTATAGTATGCGGCAACTACGACTTTCTGATCAATAATATAGTTCAGATATATCACTGACTAACGCCATGTGAAGCTAATGCGGCAACATCACGTCTCAGTGGACCGTCGGCACAGAGTGCCACTTTCAGATGCATAAGACCAGAAGACCCACTTTACACAGTATACACATTAAGTTGGCGTAAAACTGCAACTACCGTAACAGATTGCTAAATATGCAAGTATGAATAGAATGCGATTGACGAGACGAGCGAATTTATTTCAATGGAAAATTATGGATATTTATTATCATACACGAGAGCCACGGGTAATAAATACGTTACTAAAATGTGAAGTACGCTCTAAATATACGAACAAAAAGATAAAACGAGAGAACGTACCTCTTTGAGATGTAAAAGTATCACATATCTAAGTCACGTCCGTGATCCCAGCAGCAGAGATGAACTGGCAATCATTTATATTTTGATCACGATAGTTTATTTCCTCCTCCTTTTGATAAACTGAGCTTACACCCCTGTCATAAAGGATTTCTTCCTGAATTGAGTCCGGCATCAAATGACCAAGGTAAATAGTCTATAGGTCACTAATAAGCACCAAACGCGTGTATTGATGTGGAAACATCGATAGCTACCGTCACACATCACGTCGGACATGAGTTACGACTTAAATGCATTCACTCTGTACTAAGCTTCCACGAACAGTAAAAGCATTTTCAAATTCTGTGTCGCATTTTAACCTGATGGTCGCATATTATGTTTTCTCTGAGAGATAAGATAATGATATGGCCCAGGCTAAAATAACAGGGCTGTTTAGTATAATTATATGGCCCAGGCTAAAATAACAGGGCTGTTTAGTATCATTGACGATGCATTTTTCACAACTTCTCGCAATACCCTCTTTATATTGCAGCAATAGATATGTTTCTTTCCCAAGTCTCCATATTTCTTTGTATGTGTAATAGATTTGAATGGGAAATGTCCGTAATTCGGGATAGTCCAGCTTCCGTAGCTACCGGTCACACAATTCCGCTACCCCGATCAAAGTGTACGTCCTCCGGGACACGTTTATTGCACACCGTTGTCGCCTGAGATTTATACGGAAATGTTTCTCCTCAAACAGTGGGAAATGTATGGGAGAGAATATTAGTGCATTGTTCTCCAAGAGAGCAATGCACTATCAAGTCTTGTCTGCAGGAAGAAAGGCTTATATCATTGCTAACGAAAGCTAGAGTAATTTCGAAAATGTAATGTGTAAACTGCGTAATACTCGTTATTGTGCAAAGCTTATTTTATAATGTTATGCATCTTGCTTATCATCTCACCCCATTAACATGGCACTACAAAGTTCAATCCTCGAAGCCTTTTTCTTCGTCCAAAAAAATAATTAACATTCATGTCAATCACGGTAAGTGTTGTAATTGTAATACCCGAAGTGTTTGGATCCTATCAAGTTGCTTAACTTCGCCAGTATTGTGGAGCCCGTCACACGGACGTCATATTTCTTGTACCAGATTACTTCCACAAGGAGTGTAGAAACTTTGGCTCAACTTCTAGTACCTGATATAAACTTTTCTTTTGGATTACGTGTGGTCAATCACATAATATTCAGCGAACCAGTTCTTTAAATGTCACTTGCCCCATATTATATTTTCTTGTGCTGCTTCATCTAGGTTTTTCGCCGAATCAATCAGATAGCACTGTAAATCCTGATAGTTTTTATTAGATAAGTGGCATATTTACACTTCGATCAATACCTCCGTCATTGTGATGCGACAAGCGTCGATCAAACTGAGTAGCTACTTACATTTATGCATATTGATACACGGATCACGAATCTAGGTCTCCAATTTCGTAACACGAAATAGTACAATGAGCATCTCATCTACCTACGACTATAAAACGTGTTGGGAGCCTAGTAATAGTAGAAAACGTTTGTTTAACAAACGTATTGATAAATTATGTAATGTAAAACTCTTTATGGCTTATAATTTCATGGAGGAGCGTTATTTGCTGAATAGCTGGTACTATCCCCTTTGTGTGGCGTCCTAAACAGACATAGGCTTACGAAAATCATTTCAGCACATATTTATCTTTCTTGGTACATGCGAGCTTTATGCCCTCAGTACAATCTAACTTTACGTCATGTGTTTATCAAATTTTGTGTACTTAAATATATTTACTAGTTTAGTGTTCGTATCTGGAGCTTGTAAGCTTTCAATATTTGATCCTTATTTGAAAGATGGATTCCATGTTCTTTAAAGATGTTGGTAGAACCTACCTTTTTTACATCTCCTTATTTACTCTAGCTGTTTTCCAATCTTATAAACATACATACTCGTAAGTGAACGTATTAGTTTTCCATCATAATTTACTTAATTAATTCTGTAAACGACTGGAGTCCCTTCACCCGTGTTTAAATGCTCATTATGGTCTTCAAACGCGCTTAAAACCAAGCATTTTGTTTCTCATAAACGTGTTAGTTTATGTTCTCATTATTTTAATAGAAAGCTCTATAATTTTCTCTCACAATTCGCGGCGAATGCTATAATGTTGTTTTTAGTGAACGGCATATTTGAGTTAAGCTTTAAAGGCAATTAAATTGTATAGTGAAGGGTTGCTTAAAACTTTTTGGGCTTAATCCAAAATTTACTTTTTGATTGATTGCTTTCTTCCATTATTTATTTCATTCAGTATCAAATAAAATAAACTAAATGTAGTTTCCAGCCAGTATGTCAGCATCAGCAATATAGTTGACAAATTATCGAAATGCATTAGCTTGTTATGTAATTAATAGTTATAATTGTCACAACCCAAGTTTTAACTAAGCATCTATCGTTCCAAACTTCAATTAACTACATCCAACATAATTCAGACGAAATACGCGCAACAATAACAGATATTATGCGAGTAATCATTTCAAGTAGGCGCCCAGAGTAGGCACAATACACGCATTTACATATTTAGGGGCGTCGCGTTATCTCTATACAGGTATACGCAACGTTTCATTTGCGCCGGGCCCACGTTGAGCGCCAAAATAAATGGTTATTGCTTTCCATGTTTCGACTTGTTTTGAATGAATGAAAGAGCTGTTTGAAATATTTCAATGTCAGAGATGACAAGCCAAGTTAGTGTAGTAATAATACTTTATTTTGAAAGGTGACACTGTGGGGGCAGCAGTGACTTGAAAGTTTACTTAGCACCTAATTATATTTCAAGGACCACTGAATCGTGTTTGGTGTTGATGTAGTGACTAATAAAACAAAATGAAAAGCGCTTTTCAAGTACATTTTTTTTAGTTATACGGTTTTAACTAAAAGCTACAAAATAAAATATATTTTTTAGCTTTTAGTTTAAACGGTAAAACGCGTACTAAAAGCTTAAAAATATAATATATTTAAAGCTTTTAGTTAAAACCGTCCAACTTAAATATTTTTTTACTTATTTATATTTCAAGTTTTAAGTTTTTTTTTTCGTTACTTAATATTGCTCATTCTATTAAGTTTTTTTTAAATGATTGAATTTTATTGTTATCATAACTAAAGGTGTGTACCAAATATCAGATCAATCTGCCAATACAATTTCAAGTACTAAATTTGACCAAAAAAAAAAAAAAACAAACAGGGCAAGCTAAATAAAACCGTTTAAAATAAAAAAAAAACCTTACGATTACAAGGAATTTTATTTACATTTCGGATTTATTAAAACGAAAATTCTAAAAATTGATTCGTCCAATTCAAATTTTAATCAACGATGGCGCCCGTAGACATGTAGTGAGTCCCACGTAGGGCGCCATCAAATATATTACTCTCGGACTCTTTTATTATTGCGTTGCATTTCATTGCAATATCTCGTTCGGTTCTCGGGTCTCGTTCGCCAACGGGGCCCAGGAGGTTCGGAAATTTTCTATTTGGTACTACATGGTCTACAGCACTTAGGTTGATTTGAATTACAGTCCCAGAAGCGTCGGTGGACAGTAAAACTTACGTGATGTGAATGTTTGAGTGTCAATTTCGTCGCAGTTGAAATTTTAAGCACACGTTGAACTCCAGCCGTGATGTCGATAGAGTTATGATGAAGGCTTGCGACTCATTTCTTGCATTCGCTCAAGTTTGTGATTTCATTCAGTATCGTATAATAAGTACGAAGTCGCAGAATATGTACGGCATTACTTATCTATATTATTTTAAAATATAAAGCGAATTCTTATTGTTGAAAGTGGATAACCCTGTCTAAAATTGAAATTAGGTAGCATTAAGGCTCGTATAAGTTGGTACTAGGTATCGCTTAAAATTTTAAGCCTGAAACACTCGGGGGACAGAACCGTGACGATACAAATATGCGGGTCTATATGCGCACGTTCGATGTTTCACATACCTACATAAAAAGTGAAATATAACCTAGTATTTTCGTATTCAGTTTTTACAGTTATTGATGGGTTTTACTACATATATTTTACGGCAGCAGCTTTTTGTGTAGTTTCCATTATTCTATCTTTTCGGTTCATAACTCAATGAAACATTTATCACTTTGTCATTTTAAACAACACTTTATTGGATTAGAAAATAAACGCAAATGGCTTATGCAATATACTTGAAAGCTTGCACATGTCGAACTCTAGAAAATATTGAATTTTATACATCGAATTATTAAACTCTTTTCAAAAGGTCGTAAAAGTTTTTCCTACAGTTTGCAGCGGGTTGTGTAGTGGTAACTTGTTTTTAATAGTAGCCCCGGCGGCACCCGGGAGTGTGAATCACAAAGATGCAACCAATTTATTTGTTTGACTAAACGAGTATTTTCGTATACATAAACGTACTATTTTTGTCTACGCGTGTGAATATTACATGTGGGTAGTTTCATCTGTTTATGCGGGTAGATTGTTTTCCCTGTTTTGTATGGTAATTATAAGTAAGGTTTGTTTGGAAGCTACGATTGTTTGTTGTTTTGAGACAGTGTTCTGCTGTGAGATAGTTGGGTTTATTATTGTTTCAGTATTTTGCGTCTGCTATATCTGTATTTAATGGGTTAAAAAATGATGAAATTTGTTTTGCTTCAGGTAAGTGACCAAATACTGCTATCCTGTTTCAAACCTCACCAAATAAGGAACCTGATACATGAACATTCGGTAAGCGTATTTTAGTTTAAGCATTATTCAAGTGAATTTTATTGTTCCGTAACAGCACAAAAACATCATTCTTCCCCTATATACTTTATTACTGAATATTAAGAATCTGGAATTCTATTAGGCATGTTAAATAGCACTGGGTAGGGCAGCAATAAAGATGCTTTCACGATTTATGCTTTCTATGGAATGCGGATATGCTTAATAACTGGTCTAATGACATGGTCAATGTGTGGCAATTGCTATAAGACGTATTTTGCATGTTCGTTATTACCAGCGTAATCTATCTAATTATATAAAAGCAAAAGGCCATTCACTCATACATTCATTGGATCACTGATTAGTCACAAAATCTCTAAAACTACTAGACCTACAAAGGTGAAAATTGCTCAGAGGTAGATTAGAAGAAGGAGACATCAGCTAAGAAAGGATTTGAGGAAACTCCTTCCGTAAAGGGGTGTAAAGTAAAGCTATTAAACTATGTATATATATGCAAAAAAGTTTTCTAAATGTTGCCACCAAGTCAAATTTAATTTATAAGTAGGAATAGTATATTTCTTTTAATTCTTACGAATTAAGTATTAGGTATGTCTTTATTTGAGGATTCCGGCGATTTGCACCGCATTTAACTCGAACCGCGGTCCCAGTCGCCGGATCCATTTATTTTTAATATTTTCTTCCGGCGACTACCACCCGTAATTGAACAACAAAATCTATTGTTGAAGCCAAAAATAGTACAGTCAAACGAAAAAGTGTTTAAAGTTATAGTTTAAGACAAGAAATCTTTGATTCAAAACACCATATGTTTATATTTAAACAAATAAATAAAGTCGGGATGGTTACACTATTTACGAGTATAACTCAAGAAAACAAAAGAAAACTAAATTAAACTCATTTTACGGGGAAAAAAGAGGATAATTAATTTTGTAATACATTTGTGTGACGGCTAGAAAACGCTTTATGCTTTCGAAGTACCAGGGGGTCATGCCTCGGTAAAAGCTCACCTAACATAGGTAGGTGTGTCAGCTAGAAAACGCCTTATGCCTTCAAAGTACCAGGTTGTCATAACTTGGTCGGAGCATACCAAACATAGGAGTAATCATATTAAAGATAATCAATGTACTATACTTACAGTTGTTTATTTTTCGTTGCTTTAATTTTTACTTTAAAAAAAAATCGTTTGATTGTACTGTTTTGGCTTGGACAGAAGACGTTTTTAATTCCTTCATGGGTGGTCTGAGTCGCCGGAAGAAAAATATTAATTAAAATGGATCCGGCGACTAAAACCACGATTCCAGTTATATGCGGTCCCAGTCGCCGGAATCCTCCTTTATTTGACCACATAAACATCGTCCGTTTTGACAAATACAACAAACTTATTATCTGCCTTTTCATAGAATTCATTTTAAACTTATAATAACATCATAAAGGCCAACAATAGAACCCAATAGAAAGTTAAACGAGATCCACTAAGTCTTGGATCTATTAGGAGTTGAAGAAGGCTCCATTCATGTGAAAACGATGATACCTCTGAATTGGCTGGCGGGCTGCAAACACCAGATACTCGGGCTTTTGTGCTCCTTCGTATATTACCCTAGTATTTACTTCGGAACCTTATTGCAGTTTTAAGTTGAAATTGTTTTTAGATTCTGGTTCTAGTTTTTGTTAATGACATTAAAAATGTCTTTTCGTCTTTTCTTTTAGATTTAATTAAGTCTCTAAACTTGTTTTAATTATGATTTACACCAATTAAATGTCTTTTATTAAAATAATTTAATAAAAAGTTTAAATTATATCAACTTTTTTAAACGCCAAATTAAACTCAATGTGCATTTACAATTTCAGACAAAATTGAGGGCATCACAAGAATATAATGCGCTCTCCAACATAAGCCTCTCACATTACTGCTCAATCGAACATAATAAACGCTAAACATATCATCAGCATACATCAACCACATACATAAATAAAGGCGCGAATCACTCTTCTTCAGCCACTGAATTATGCATGAGTCGTTGTGTTTACGCTTCAAGGGTAACTACCTAATTTGTTATTGTTAACTAAGTATTTACGTGTGGAGGGTGGTTTCGATTAGATAATCGTGTTAGGTTCTATTTCTGTCTGTAACTCATTATTGTTGGTTCTATCAATGTCACTGCTGCAACATTTTACTGCTGCGGTTTGTGCTGGAATGTGTATCCCATTTTGGGCTCAAAGGTTTTTTTTTTTTGTATTGCCATATTTGATTATATAATTCCTTTGTGAACACAAAATAAAATTAAGTTTGTTGATCATGTGAGATGCAAGCCTTGTTGAATAAATAGATAAAATCCTACGGTTCCTCAAAACCTACAAGTAAACGTGTTTCCCCAAATTATGCTAATAAATAAACCCCTTATTTATAAACGCTGCTTAAAGTTAAGTAATGATTAGCGACTGATTAACCAAACATTTTTGACGTTTAATCATCTCGTAACTTTAATCATCGTTTATGAATACACCCTAAATTAATTTTTAAACAAATGACTTAGGGTATTACATCGGTCACTTCCTTACCCTGGGGAACCTACTAAGCCTTAAAGGTCCACATGTAAATTAGGCGTGTATTATTAAGACGGAGTTACGGCCCTGGGGTCTGAAGATGTAATACGGAGTAATCCGTATTCGTTGACCGCTCGTGTAATAAAATATAGGCTTGATGAAGTGCTGAGGCTGAGTCTAACTGTAGAGCTTTAAACTTGGGAACAGTTTTACACAATTTCTTCGAGAGTCACGGTCTAAGCCGACAATCATGGTGGGCAGCACATGTTTCCCACATCACACAACAAAACATGTCATCATCACACCAACAAAACATGTTGAAACAATGTGGTGCGGAACTTTTGTTTCCCATAAAGACGGGGTTTAAGCCTTTCCCAAAGTATTTCGTCGCTTAAGTTGGCTTCGGTAAAAAATGAGCTGAATTTTGAGTAATTAGAGTGAGATCTGGTACAGATTAAAATTCTAACCCTCAATACCGAAAAGTCCCTAATGCAATACCTAACTCGCCAAATGCTTTGCACACCAGCATCTGTAGTGTGTCCTTGGTCATGTCGCCGGTAATAACCTCGCTGCCTGGCGGACACTTGCATTCTGAACACTAACATGTTGCTCAACTCAGTTATATTAATGTTAAAATTTAAATTTATATGCACATGCTTTTGGGTGTCCTTTTAAATTGTGTTTTTTTTGGCAATATTGAAGTTGTTTTGTTCATAACCAAGCTTACGACTTTTTCATCCTACTACCCTACTACTCTATCCTACTAATAATATTATAAATGTGACAGTTTGTGAAGATGTTTGGATGTTTGTTACTCAATCACGCAAAAACGGCTGATGGGATTTGGATGAAATTTGGCACACAGAGATTAACACACAGGATATATTTTTCGCGGTAGTGCGTTCGCGTGGGATATATTCCAAACTCCACACGAGCGAAGCCGCTGGCAAAAGCTAGTATGTACATATATCGTAAATGACATTCCAACATGATCACATAGAAATGGTGTTTTTGTAACATTGCAGGACTATAATTTTTCAACTGTTGCTGCACTATGTTACAATTATTAATGGTTCAGACTTGTAATTTACAATAGTCCGATGTCTTACATCTCTTCAGTTAATACAATCAACCTCCAAAAAACAAAAGACTTGATGCGACTTTCAAATATTTAAACAAAAACATCAATATAGGGCGCTCCAAACTCGTATGAAAATAAAAATAAAATACGAAAATAAACGCTTCGCCAAGTTTGGAACTAAAGGATTGTCCGAACAGATATATTTGTTTGTCAAACTTTCACTTTTATTGCACAGTTGTAAGAAAACTTGATACTAGTTTGAATTGTTTGAAAATGATGACACTAACATTAAACCTCTATTCTATTGGGAATGAGTTTCAATTTTATTAGACATTACAGTTGCTCATAATACGTATTATCTTTCAACAGCATTTGTTGAAGAAATAAGAATACAGTTTGTAAAATAAACTATCCATTCAAGAAATAGATAACCTCCTGTGGATAGGTTTGAGAACTCAAGGCTATATTTATTGATCAACTCCTACCTCATTAGACTTTCATATCAGTTTGTTAATATGATCAATCATGTTAACTCCCACTCCTAAAACTCCTTAAAAGGTCAAGAGATGCAGGAGCATATCTTAACATTTGATAAACAAATTATTAGGAGCTATTATTACTAATTCCAAATGAGTGCAGTTGCCTACGTCGCGTCGGCCTTGTTAAATCGATATAAAACAGGCTATAGAATAAATTTCATCACAGATTCAGCCGTTGAGTTATATCACAGTCTATCCAAATTTCGGGCGTATTTTCGGACCTAATAATCTATTGATGTATTCATCTTTATTGTTTGTTCTGTGTACTGTCCTTTACTGTGACAGCTATGTTGGTGGAAAGGGTGGAAAGATATGTATAATTAAAGAGTAGTTGAAGACAATCGATCGGCTGCAAGTGGAGGCCGCAAGCGGGTCGAGTGGTCGCTAATGAGACCGAATACTCGCGACGATAGTTACATAGGCTTGGGTGTATGGTGACTTGGTTATGGCTGGCTAGTGTCTGTGTTAGTAAGTATAAGTCTTTAATGTTTATGTGAGTTTAGAAATTAGATTTCATAACGGTCAGTACTTTTAATAAATCATAGTCATGTCCAGTGACATCATATCATACGATTTGTAGTGACTTTAAATACTAATGATACAATTGAAAGTAAGTACGTTTAAAAAATCTCATTTGACATTTAACGAAGAAGTATTGGTTATTTAACTAAATGGAATGGAAATATGATGTTTGGAGCATTTAATTTCTTTGCGAGTTTCGAAATTAAAAAGTTGTCTTCAAAGAGTTTATATTGATGTTATGTTGAGTTCCTAATTAAATAGTTTGATATATATTTCTGTATACCAGGTTTGTATGTATGTAAGAATTTTATACATTTAAATACAATATTTATACTGGAAATGTGTGTGTGTCCATTTCATAAGTTTTTAATGTCTTGATTTCATCTTGTTTTCTTGTAAGTGTAACCAATATTTGTGCATGGCTTAAGTTACTACTTAATAAAGGTTGGTTATACTACAAATGCTTGCTAGCAAAATTATCGACCAATTTATACACGACGACGATCTCTTAGATCTTTGGCATTTGAATGTGAATCTAAACTAACCTAACCACAAAACACCACGTGTGCTGACTGTGAAAACTGTTAGTTTCCGAGCCTCCATCGCAGCAACATTAACTGCACAGCGGCGGTACCCGGGCGAGAGACAATCAGCCCACATTATTCAAATCTGCGGGAACGGACGGAATATTGAGCGAAATCTATGATCGTCTAATTCGGGATAGAAGCGGCTTATCGAAAGAGGTTCTTGGTAGACTTGAATGTAATGATCATAATTTGGACTACATTAGTAGGCCCAAAAGCTTTAGGTTGCCCACAAACAGGCGCGACGCGACTCTCTTAAAACAATTTCCATGAAAACTTCAAGGAAATTGTTCTACAAGTGACGCGTCGCGCCTGTCTGAAGAATGCTTTATTCTATTGAGAAACTCAAAATAAATAATGAACGAATTTGATGTATCATCTAGAGGACAGTTATTTTGGTCAAAGATTAAGCATATTTTGAAGGAATAATTATTATTCTGCACAATACTCGCATCAACTGAGTCGGACCTCAGCAATACATCAGAAACTCATTTTTCTTTAGCTCTTTTTTTTTCGTTTTGCATCCGTCTCAGCCTAACTCCAGACGAAAGTTAGAAGTTCGCCAGTAATTGTGCTCCGCTTAGAGTTGAACTAAACTTAAAACTATTGTTGACATAAATGGAACTTGCTGCTTGCTCCCACTCGACGTTTACATCGCAAACATTACTTTTAATTGCTAGGTACTTCATTCCACAGAGCACGGACACCCCTCGGTGGCCGGTGCTAGACGCGAAATTGTCAACACTTTCTTTACAAACAGCCTGTTACTGTTTACTTGTACAGTGACGCTAATGACGTGTAGGTACTAGCGGCTTTGAAAGCGGCCCGTGAACGAAGTTGTGCGCGTAACGCACTTTCGACTTGATTCTTCGTGTTCAGTTCCATGCTCTATGCTTCACTCTGCAATGGTCTTTGTATTAGCTTGTTTTATTACGACTTTGTGGGTCTGATTACTATTAATAGCTTTGTATTTATATTGTTTCGGGATTGTTTGTGTTTTAGTGGTTGACTGAATGAATACTGAGTTATTTATTTGGCGTAAGTCTTTGACGTCAGAATCGGTTCAGCGCAAAATAATAACACAACAAATTCAACAACACTAATAACATACACAAACAATAATAACGCATTGGTTTCAGTAAAAGTTTTTCTTTTCACCATATAAAGTCAATAATGATTTTACTTCATTATTCCGTAATTTGGCTATCATACACGCAAAATACGCACCCATATATTATAGGCGCGTGCTGGTAGGTAGCTAGAAGTATATTTAAAATATTAAAAAACTTTAAACGAGACCCTGATCCATGGTGTTAATAATACACATTACTTATGTTATGTTAGAAAAAAAAAAAACCAATTTAATTCAAATATCTGTTGCACTCATCTTACGCATAGGGTACATGTAAATGTACCCGATATAATAATAGCGCAACATGGCTTGTCACCGATGGCCTTCAAAATGCCGTTTGCACTCCCACGCACAATGCGCATCATGGACACCATCCATTTACGCAGGATGGTATTGAAACTTCAGTATATGCTTTGTTAAACATTCCTAATGCATTGCAGTTACGTGGAAGCCCCAACAACAACAACAGCGGTTTTTTTGTCCAAAAATAGTGAGTTTTCTTGTAGACGCGTCCTTTCCTCACGTACGTTCAGCATGTTCGTCACGTTGCTACTGCTGCCACTTTGACAAATAAATTAGCAGCAAACGCTTGCTGGTGGCAGTAACTCACTGAAAGCGCCCTGTGGAGCCACGAGCGCAGTACGCAGCACATTATGGTAGCTTACAATTTATTAGTGTTACGTAACAAACGCAAGGTTTTTCACACGCTGTATAAGTAAGTATACAGCGTGTGAAAAGCGTTGCTGCGTTGTGTTTGTTGGTGCCCAAGCTGGAGCTTTGAAAGTTCGTATTTTTTTTGATAAGATCATGTGTCATTTATTTCCGTGTTCCTTCAGTTGCCTGTGTACCATAGGCCACGGTATCTCTTTCGAACAACCTGCACTCCTGGCAGGCATCGGCCCTGGCGGACCCGACCAGTTGGTGCTGACATCTCTTTGAGGCGCTCGTGGAACACAACGCGCCGTCGACCCGGCGTCTCCTGCGGCGACTAGGGCCATGAGGGCGCATAGATTGCCTCTCCCTCACATGCGCTGCCTGCCTCTTCGCGAGCATTACAGCTTCGCAGGAGGTGACGGCGTCCCATTCACTCTCTCTCCGTACCATAGCCTGGACCAGGGCCGGAAGCGAGAGATCGCCGACGCCGATCGCCTTTACGAGGACACGGCGCGGTGGAGCTCCGCCCAAAAGTTTATTTGTGACCGTGAACATCGAAAAAAGAAAGTCATTTCTTTAAGCTACCAAGTCTCTTGATAGATTTTGACGAATAATTTTGTCTTTTGAAACATTTGGTCTTGTAAAGTACTAAGGGCTAATCTTAAAAATGAAACCTTTCGCGATTAGCGCATGTAAACCGCTCTGTAACTATAAGGCCCTGTCCGCACCGCGATTTTTATTCTCGCGGATTATATTCTGTGAATTACACCAATACGCACTGCGAATAAAATTTCGCGCGATTTTCGTCAATTCGCTGCAGTTCCCAGCTAAGACGAACGGCTAAAATTTACAACATGTGCATCTAATCACAGACTTTTTTCCGCCTGAACTTTTTACCGCCTGTGCCGTATAAGATTCAATGTGCGATAAAAAAATCGCGCGGTGAACAATCGCGGTGCGTACAGGGCCTTCATAATCATCATCATCATCATTTCAGCCGAAAGACGTCCACTGCTTGACATAGGCCTCCCCCAGGCTCCTTCACTTCGACCAGTCTTGTGCTTCCCACATTCAATAATAAATTATTGTTAATTAATAATATAGGTGCTTTAAATTCTTGCGTATATCTGGATACCAGCGGATACCCGCGGCCTTCACAAGGTCATCGGTCCACGTTGTGGGAGGCCTTCCCACTCTACGTCTTCCGGTAAGCGGTCGCCACTCCAGAACCTTTCGGCCCCATCGGCCATCTGTTCTGCGAGCAATGTGCCCTGCCCACTGCCACTTAAGTCTGGCAATTCTTCGGGCTATGTCGGTTGCCATGGTTCTCCTGCGGATCTCTTCATTTCTGATTCGATTGCGTAGGGAAACTCCGAGCATAGCCCTCTCCATTGCCCTTTGGGTGACTTTAAGCCTTCTGATAAGGCCCATTGTGAGCGACCACGTCTCTGTACCATAGGTCATCACTGGCAACACACACTGGTCAAAGACTTTCGTCTTGAGAGACCGTGGTATTTGGGACGAGAAGATATTGCGAAGCCTCCCGAACGCTGCCCAGCCGAGTCGGATTCGACGATTGACCGCTTTCCCGAAGTTGGACTTACCTAACTGGACAGTTTGTCCTAGGTAAACGTACTCGTCCACAACTTCGAGTGCAGCGCCTCCGATCGTTATGGGAGTGGGTGTTACATGGGCATTCGACATGACCTTTGTCTTTTCCTTGTTCATTTTAAGACCCACTCTTTCGGAAGCTCTACTGAGGTCATGGAGCATTGCACTGAGGTCCTCCATGGTCTCAGCCATGACGACTATATCATGGCAAACCGAAGGTGAGTGATGAACTCGCCATTTATGTTGATGCCAGCCCCTTTCCAGTCCAGAACCTTGAAGACATCCTCCAGTGCAGCGGTGAAGAGTTTCGGTACAGGGCCTTACCTATGCTTAAATACTGTATCAAAATCTCGTTCGAAGGAAAACATATATTTATATTCATGATATTGTGTACGGAAACAGGTCTGCTAAGAAGCGGCGGCGCCATATCGGCGAACTGTCTCTCCGCGCGACACGCCATGTCATGTCCTAAGACGAGCACATTACCGGCTAATGTATCGTCGAATCAATCATAATAACGTCGCATCCGATTGTTTTCACTCCTGATTCATATTATAGGAAAGGAATAGAAGGCATACTTCCAAAATACTTTAACTTTAAACAATATGGTCGAAGGATGCTAGACAGTCAGAAGTTGAAGAAATGTTGTCAAAAACTTTGATATACAAATAGTGATTTGATTTGGTTTCTGAAAGCTTTTGAGCTCATCGACATTTCTTAGGATATGCTAATACACAACGCGGCAAGGCTAAATCTAATCTGTTTTTTTACGCTTTTGTCGATTTGTGCTTATATGAAGTTATCCACCTTCTTTAACTGCCTCTTTTGTGACATCATGTCTCTTTCAGATTTCCCGATATATTACCTATTATTTATTCCGCCATTCGGTTGTTATAATCGTTTGTTTTCCCTTCACATTGACCGTATCTATATGTATAAAAGAAAGTCGTGTTAGTTACACTATTTATAACTCAAGAACGGCTGAACCGATTTGGCTGAAAATTGGTGGGGAGGTAGCTTAGAACCAGGAGACGGACATAGGATTTTTTATCCCGTTCAGTTGTTTCAGAAATAAAAAAAAGTATAAAAGTGGAAGTTGGCTGTCGAAAAACGAAAATGTTCACGGATAGGATAATAGGGTAGATAGGGGTAGGGTAGGTAGGTACGGTAGGTAGGGTAGGTAGGTTAGGGTAGGTAGGTTAGGGTAGTGTAGGATAGGTAGGGTAATGTAGAGTAGGTAGGGTAGTGTAGGGTAGGTAGGGTAGTGTAGGGTAGGTAGGGTAGTGTAGGGTAGTGTAGGGTAGGTAGGGTAGTGTAGGTAGGGTAGCGTAGGTAGGGTAGTGATTTTGTTTGAATGACTTTTGGACGGACAGGACAACGTCTGTCGGGTCAGCTAGTTCTCGATAAATATACAGCTTATTGTTATTTTAGCTGGTTATTGGAACAGATTTCCGCTGATTGCGTATTTTAATATAAAAAATTATCGGAGTGGAACAACTGCAGGAGTTCCCGGTAAAATAACGATGTCGAATTGGAAATGGACCCCGATATGCATGCCCCGGGCCCCTGGGGTGAACTGGAAAGCCACTTTATTCATAGAGCTTGACGGTTATTGCCGATTCATAGGTAGATAGGTAGCCTCTCTTATTGAAGTAAAATTTTGTTTAGTACAGTTTTTACGCAGCTGAAATGTTTGAAAATTAAATGTGTGCTAATTTTGAAATGACGTATTGAAACCAGATTTACGACCGTTTCTGACCTTTCCGTTATTAAACGAAATATCTGACAAACCAAATAAAGCTTTTTGATTTGGTTATAAAAATACAACATTATGATTTTATCATCCACACGCTGTTTATTTTATCCGCACATGAAATATTCGTTTCATATTCTCAAACGAAACAAAATTTGTATTTATTTAGCATTCAGGTCGAACAAAGCCTATTAATATTAATTCAGCGTTCAAAATAAACAGCTCGAGTGAACGATTACTAATGGACAGGCAATATATCAATGTGTAGTTTCGACAATTTTCTGTATGAATAAATCAGGCGAGTTTCCCGGCAAAGCTGAATATCCGGACTTTAATCCTCTAATATTCGACGCTCTCTCGGCCGGATATATACGAAAACGTAGGCTTTTAAGTGGTGTCTGAAATATTTTGACGCTCAATTTAACCATCTTGTTTTATCCGGCAGCTGATATTTACAGCCTTTCGCTTTAAGTTTGATTTTGTTTGTATTGGGCTGGAAGTTGGACTAAAGCAGTTCGACTGAGCCGTCAACATGTATGGACGTGTCAGCGCAAACGTATTGTTAACCTAGATTGTGTAATTAATAACACGCGTATTATTGCAATGGTGCAGGCTAAAATCTGCGATGCCATTGTGGTTCACGAACTGCTCGCCTTTCTGCAGAATAAGTTGGATGTGATGGATGAGCTCTCTCTGGAGCAAATCTGCATGTCCAGCTATAAGGAAGGTGAGATCCTGTAGGCTAAGAAACTGCTTAGCGAGACCGCCAAGACAAACATCAGGCTTAGCACGAGAATACGAGACGGACGTGGCAAGAGGGACCTGATAGATTATAACCTAGATTAACACATAGGATACTTGGTGGTACGTTCCCGCGGGATACTTTCCGACGTCCACGCGGGCGAAGCCGCGGGCTGAAGCTAGTATATGATATAATTACAAAATCTCTTATATTTACTAGATATAACAACTGAATCTATAATTTTATTTGATATAAAGATCAGTTAATAATATAATTGATTGAGATAGTTTTAAAGCAACTAATTTTTATAAGCATTACATACTCGTACATTGAATATAAAATCGTTTGATATACCACTCAAAAGGCATAAAACCTATTTCCCCTTATTACAGAACAAGTTTTTTCTTTAGGTATGGTTTAAACTGTCGAGCCTGTTTTTTAAATAAGAACCTAACTGAAATCGAAATACAGCACCTTTTACAAAACTGACAAGTTAGTCCAGTGTTAAATTGTCAGTTTTGGAAAAGGAGTTGTAATTCTATTTCAGTTCTAAGTTCTTATTTCAAAAACAGTCTCGATGTTTTAAACCATACCTATTTAGTCTAGATGAAACGCCTAGTAAAAAACACACAGCAAAACGTCTCTGTAAAAAACATGCAAACAAGTATATCTACACCATGCATGCAGCAGGCATGCAAACAAGCATACACCATACATGCAGCATGCAAAAAAAAAAAGCAAGCATGCAGCAGGCATGGTTTCTGTCACGGCTCCGGCGCTGCAGGGCTCCGGCGGTCCCATGCGAGCTTATCGTCGCAGATGTGTTTCACGCGAGTGTTGAAACCACCTGCTCCTCAGCTCGCGAGCCGCCTCGCCCCTCCGCGCCTACGCGATTTTAAATAACACTCTTGGGGTTAGGGCAGACATGACTACGTGGAGTCGGTTTAGCGATTCGTTTCTGTCACGCCGCTCCCGCAGCACGCTCAATCAAATTAATCGCAATATTATATATTTGAAACGATAGGCCTAATGATTTTCGATTAAATAAACGTTATATCCAGTAACGTTACATAAAATAATTTTTAGAGTATATAAATGTTATATTAGGTCTTTACCTATGAAATTGCCGTTCTGCAGTACTGGCCATTTCAAATCAAAATAATTTTTGTTTGGCTAAGAATTCTAATTTCAAATTAATTTTATTTTAAAAACATGTTTTTTTTTTTCTAAAAGTAGTCATTTCTTTATTGATTAGTGTTACATTTTCATCGCATTTCAATCTTTTTCGTCATCATGGATACGTTAAAAATTCGAGTAATTATGGAATATGAGTACCGTCGTGGCAGCAACGCGGCACAAGCGGCACGCAACATCAACGACGTTTACGGAGCTAACACTACAAACCAACGCACCACCTGTTATTGGTTTGCTCGCTTCCGTTCTGGAAATTTCGACCTGAAAAATGAACCTCGTGGTCGTCCGAAGACTTTGGTCGACAATGACGAATTAAAGGCGATTGTGGAAGCTGATGATACACAATCTACGGCTGAATTAGCAGCAGCTTTCGACGTTAGCGTCAAAACAATATTGGTCCATTTGCGTCAAATTGGCAAGGTAAAAAAGCTTGACAAATGGGTGCCCCACGAACTCAATGATCGCCAGCGCGAAGTACGCGTCGAGACGTGCCTTGCACTGCTCAACAGACACACAAATGAAGGAATTTTGAACCGCATTGTTACCTGCGATGAAAAATGGATTCTGTTTGATAACCGTAAGCGCTCAGCAAGTTGGTTGGATCCTGGTTCAGCACCTAAACAATGCCCTAAACGAAAACTTACCCCTAGAAAAGTGATGGTCACTGTTTGGTGGTCTAGCGCCGGTGTGATTCATCACAGCTTCTTACCAAACGGGGTGAGCATTACTGCAGATGTGTACTGTGAAGAACTGAACACAATGATGGAGAAGCTGGCGCATCTCCAACCAGCATTGGTCAATCGCTCGTCTCCGCTGCTCCTGCACGACAACGCGCGACCTCATACTGCACAGCAGACGGTCTCCAAGTTGCAAGAACTGGGGTTGGAAGCTCTCCGTCATCCGCCCTACTCACCAGACCTTGCGCCTACAGACTACTACTTTTTCCAGAATTTGGATAACTTCTTGGCGGGAAAAAAATTTAATACCCGAGAGGCAGTACAAAATGCCTTTGAAGAATTTGTTGCCTCCCGTCCAGCTGATTTCTTTAAGAAGGGCATCAATAAACTGCCACTGCGATGGCAAAGATGCATTGATTGCATGGGTGATTACTTCGATTAATACAAATAAAAAATTCATGAAAAAAATTCGTTTAAATTTTTTCATACAAAACGGCAATTTCATAGGTAAAGACCTATTATCTAAAGAAATTATATCAATAGTTGGTATAACTCCCGTTTATTATATCTTGTGAACGTTATTGAAATGAAAATATACCAAATAACTTTATATGATATGAGACGCACCCCTATTAAATGCCTCCATGCTGTATCTATACCTCTATTTTGTACGTTACTGCAAATTTCCTGTTTGTCCCTGTATTTGCTAGCTCCGGATGTGAAGTAGCCCTTCCGGTCATCTTTTATTTTCGTGCTGCAATGCAATACATTTTGCAGCACCTTTCTTTTGAATTTGTAGTGCCTCATTACGAACTTTGCTACGATGAAAGCGGGGCGCTTTTTTGTATAATTTTTGGAGATTTCAATTTTGTTCCTTGCAAGTGTTTGGCTGGCCAACCTTTATTTCTTTCTGTAACGACTTCTTCTACATTATACTAATATTATAAATGTAAAAGTTCTGTGGATGTTTGTTACTCAAACACGGAAAGCAAGCTGATAAGGTGGATTAAAGATATTATTAATCTCGACGGTACGTTCCCGTAGGATATTTTCCGCCATCCACGCGGGCAGAAGCTAGTTATCTAATAATTAATTATGTCCCCTTTGCTGAAGTGTCCTCTTGTTGTTAATACGTAGCTATAGTTGTCGAGTGCACCGGGGCACGTGCCTCGTCGCGACCTTGACCCGCATCAGTTTTAGCGTTGCACTTGAACTGGCAAATTCTAGGTTCCACTGCTATCGTAATCATGCAATCCCAACAGTCATGGACAACGATAAGACTTGGAAGTTTTATTTATTACTCATAAACAATAACTTAGTTAGAATTTAATTTGTACTTAATTTTTTTTAATAATTATAAAAACTAAGTTCGGAAGTCAGTGACTTTGGATATGTATTTACATACATTTTATTTACGTACATATCCAAAGTCACCGACCTCCGAACTTAGTTATTGGGGTTGGACAAAGCAGGTTTATAATTTTTTACTTTTCGGTTTTTCGGCGGTTTAATTTTCTTATTAAAAAGTTTTTATTTTATAATTTGTTGTGGCTATAATCTACTAATTACTACATGCTTAATTTTTTATTACTTTTTGTAATACACAACTCAGTATTAAAATCTGTGAGTAAACAAACAATCATCCCCTGTTTTCTTGCCCTTAGGGTTGGTATTTTTCTTAGAAATTTATATGGGACCAACCTCGGGGTATATACCCTTTCCAATAAAAAAAGAATTATCAAAATCGGACTACTCTGGAAAAAGTTATGCGTGGTCATACATAAAAAAAAATACGCGTCGACTTGAGAACCTCCTCCGTTTTTTCGTCGGTTAAAAAAACAATATCTTATGTTCTACACCAGCTGTGAATTTAAATCAGCTTATCAACTTCATCACGTTGATTAAATGCTAATAAAGACAGCACCATGGAGTTAGAAATATGATCATGGGTCTGTGTATGAACTACGAGTCTCTGTTAAACTGACCTTAAAGGTTAATTCAGCGCCATTGATTAGAATTCCATTACGATTCCCTTTCTCCTTAGCAAGCGAAGTAAACCTAACACAAACCCAACCAATTACTAAAATTGACTAGATTTCAATTGGGTTCAGTACTTTTTTCAACCTCGATTACACGAGGGTAAACCCCCGAAACAGTATTTGCTTCCAGGCATTAACTGCTGACGATTGCATAATCCCACCTGGAAGAAAATGCAGAGGTTTTACTTATAACTATGAAAGGTACATTTACTATCTAGATGTAACAAATAAACCTAGTCTATTACAGTCCACTGCTGGACAAAGTCCTTCCGAAATTACGCCACAAATTCTTTCAGCCAGTAAAGGAAGTAATATGAAACTGTTCAAGAACAGGGAGGTCGCAGATTACTCGCACTTTTAGCGACATTTTGCTGTCTTATTTTGTCGTCTATGCGTGCGTTTGTTTTCGTGTGCTATAACAATAGTGGTGCTTCTATTCCTATCTGTGTTGTGACAATTCCCCCTTCGACGTTTCGTGTAATGGTTCCGTATTAAGTGAATTGAAACGTTTTGGGAGCTCCAAGAGTATTGAGACTTTTTGAGCCAACCTGGAATAATATCTGGGGGAAGCCAATGGGAGCCATGTTTAACTGTGATTTGTTCGAGATTATACCGGTTATGGTACGTTGGATAAATGGGAAATGTGTGATGGAGGTCTTAAGACAATGGCTGTGATGGTGGCTCTGATTTTGAGGGCACCAATTGACTTATATAATTATACTACCACCGTATCTGGGTTTTGCGGTACGTAAATGAGGCAAAGTAAAATCAAAACGATCAAATTAGATGAAACGAAAACTTTCAAACAAGTTTAAGATCATCCTAATACTCGCTCGTTTGAACCTAAACTATTATGACAGATTGATCTCAAGTCTAACCATCAATGTCTGTGTTTAATACCCAGTTTCTGAATTGAGAATTTGAATTTGAGAACGTCGTGATCTGTACTTAAGTATAACTCAATCATTTTTTCGTTTCTGAATTAAGTATTTTTAAACTCTAATCAAAATTTGAGTATATTAACCTCATTTACTTAAATTTGACAGAAAGCGTGCTCAACTCATACTTAAGGTCGTCGGTTGCGTTTCTGAACTAAAAAAAACGTGTTTGACAATACTCAAAGCATAATCAACGTCAAGTTAAGTAGTTGAAAGTTGACAAACTAATTTCAGCTACTCAAACTGTAATCAGTTATAGCAACTAGAGATTTTGTAAGGGATTTTGATCATAATAAGTGACGACGATACTTCCCTATCATCTTTGGAGATGCCTCAACGTAGACAACCATGCAGAAGAATAGCAGGACATTAGCCTTACTTGTTCATCACGCTGTTTTAACAGAATGAAGCCTAAACTGACCTGTCGTATTCAACGGCGGGACTGCATTTCTCCCATGCAGCTACTAATAGGTCTGAGGTATAACGCGACTGGTAGCTTTCAAGCTGTGTTGGGGGACACCGTGAATGTGAGCAAGGTGACGGTGGTTTCCTTTTTTGAGGGTGGGAAATCATCAAATAACTTCTCTTCTCCCGCTCTGGGTGGAGCAGGAGAATATATATATATATCAGACTTTTACTGACTAAAACCCACCAGTTGCCTGTGTGACAGGGGCCACGGTATCTCTTTCGAACAACCCGCATCCATGGCAGGCATCGGCCCTTGCCCCCTTCAGTTGGTGCTAACATCTCTTTGAGGCGCGCGTGGGACACAACGCGCCGTCGAACCGGGTCTGGTCCTTACCGGACAGCGAGCTACCCATTACTCGCCGTCCACAAACACGCGCCTACGGTGGCCGAGAATCAGCCTGGGATTCCCGGCGCCCAGGGCATCTCCTGCGGAGGCTAAGGCCGTGAGGGCGCATATATTGCCTTTCCCTCACGTGCGCCGCCACCCTCTTCCTTACTGCTTCGCAGAAGGAGGTGACGGCTACCCATGCACTCTCGCTTTGAACCATGGCCTGAACCAGGGCCACGGCGGTGCTCCGCCCAAGCCGGGAAGCGACGGTGTGCCGCGTGGTAGAGACGGTGACTGTAGCGTGGTGCGATAGCATTTTTTACTTAAAGTCGTAAGTCAAAGAAAGCCTTTGAAAATAGATTAGAATTTTTAAGAGATTTCGCTGGATATCTTAATGGATATGTTTCTTGTTATTTAATTTAACTTGATTTCATTACTAGTATCTACTAGAATCTAGTTAGACTGATTTATGCATTCACAAAAATATTTGAAAATAATGTCGTATAATTACGTAAGTTGAAAATGAAATTTCTCATTTATGAACAGATTTTGATTATTTTTATAATAAACAATAGATCTATATACAAAAACATTTTTCCAGTTGGAATTATATAAATCGGACCACGGGTTCCGAAGTTATTGCAGATTTGATGTAAGAAAAATATATCAAACTAAATTTCATATTAGTTTTTGTTCTGGATGTGAACTGAATATAGTATGTCCCTGTCCTTTTGCACTCTATTACACTTCCGTATCTGAAGCAATAATAATCACAAACATCTAAATAGCGAATGTGGTAAAATTATATTATGGTAAACAATGTACCTAGGTTATTATGTACTTACTTTGTTATTATTGAAGGAATATTTTCTTACTCCTTTAAAGTACAGTTAGGTGATCTCTTTTTCTCATCGCTATCCATTTTAATTGGTACAATTATAGGTAGTTTACGTAAAATACTAACAGAATTCCAATAAAACTTGTGTTTATTTACTTACAGATTTGACATTCACGTTTCGGTTGAACCGTCAAACACGTCAAATATGAAATTGGTAAAATATGCATTAAAGAGTTGCTATAAATTTGTGAATAACATAAATTTGTTGAAATTAATATCGTTATTTAAAATTAAAGTACTTTGTAAGTCTGTTTTAAATATTTATAACATTAAAATGATTTAATTTTTGAGTTTTTGAAAAGTACCGGTTTTTAGAATGTAAAATGGAACGTGTCAGCTTTGATCAGGAATTCTTAAGTATATGATCAGTTGATTATTGTTTGACGTAATTCAATTTTAACTTGTGTAACGCAAAAAACTTAAGCATATACTTAAGTATTTGAGAATAATCAGTTGAGATTTGCTACTTTTCTCAAATCAGAAACTGGGTGTAAGTCTGTAAATTACTGAAAAGGAATAAGCTAATTTAGTTCCAAGTCTCTTCTCAAGGTCATAAGCTTTGTCTAGCTCTCAGGAGTTTTATTAATTTAAAAGATCTAGATTTACTTTAATATAGCTGTTAAAAGAAGCAATATTGAAAAGCTAGTCCTTCTTTCTTTTTAAATAAACAATTTTCTTTTAATTGAAATTAATTAAATTTTAATAGGACTGTAGGTTTATTCATGTGTTCATACTATTTATAAAGTAAATTAAAGTAGGTTACACGCGACTTGGTAACGTTTGCTTGTTTGTTCTTAGGTTCCGACTGTTGCTGAGTGTGTGACTACCAGAAATTATGTAACTACGTACACTTACATAATTTTTGTTTATCAGTGCTTACACTATTAAAAGATGTCTTTGCTCTTCTTAGTATTAAAACTGGCAACGATATACAACCTGAAAAAAAAAAAAATGTAATCACGTTGTTATTCATGTTTCTCTGCAGTATGCCTGTTCTTGCTGTTGCTAGATAAAAAAAAAAACGATACCATAACGAAAGTCATGGTAATAGCGTATCTACTGCCTGTTATACCAATAACTAGAAAGAAAATCCGAATTTTCGCTGTGAAATTAAACGACATCCCCATAAAAAGAAAATACGTTTTTGCTTCTACTTATAGTCAAAAAGTACCTGTATCTTAATGCCGTCGCTTGTAACAACGCCAAAGGGACTCATTCGCAGTCGCCTAACTTCTTGAGCCAGAAAATAACTTGTTAAGGCATTACCCTTTATCTTTCTACAAGAAACTAGTAACTATGGCTATTACAACACAGTGACAGTGCATGCGAACACAAATGTTTACATGTTGACTATTTGCCAATCTTACAATTGTTTTATGTAATCATTTCACTTAAAACAATTTGGAAACTGATAATATTATGAAATCTCGTGCCAAATACACATATCAAATAATGTGTTTATGAAAGCGTTAATATTGCGGAATGCTGTTGTAGTCAACTTTAGCTGCACGATGTCTTGTGAGCGAGTGTTCAGTCAGATCGTGTGGTACGCAGAGTTGATTGATTGAGTCATTGAAGCGAGATATCGCGTAATTAATCTGAGAAGCTCTCATGCCCCGTGGACCATGCAATCGGGTTATAGTGTAACACGGTCACTCTGATCCCGTAACTCAATCACTAAATCCCATCGGATGGGCCTTAGACAGGTAATGCATCAGACGCATAGGCTCTTAAGCCAGGTTTGTGGCAATAGGAGCTTCTATTGCCACAAGAATATAAAAGAAAATAATACCGTCATCAACTCTATCTACCTATACAATAGGTACGGGATGAAACTGTTTCATGAAAACGTTAGGTCTGAGTCTCTCGAACTTGTGATTGGGCTAATCCGGATGAAAGCTTCTAATCTCTTCTTACAGCTCAAAAAGAGTTGTATTACAATGACAAAAGCGGTACGATTGCTGGATGTAGTGCGCATACATGCTGTCGACAGCGGCGGCGGCGCGGCAATTTTCGAACACGTGGGCTTGCGAGCGGCATGCATTATTCAGACGGCGCGGCGCAGCAAAGGAGAGAAATAACGAGGGGGACCGACTAGGTTTTTTTTTTTCAGATTTGTGCTCACCTGTACAAATAGAATATGCAATTATCTTCATTGTGCACTAAGTTTCTAGAAGGTGACCTTGGTCTTTTCTTTTCCATTTAATGTTTAAACTCCGCCTAACAGACTTAAGTGTTTGCACATCGCCTTTGTCTGGCAATGTTAAGTTTAAGCTTTTGTTGGCCTCCTACATTAATATCAAATCATAAAAGAAAATACGGTTCTTTACAACGTCAAAAATATTTAAATAAGACCTAACTCTCTCGTAATAGCTGAATTAAGTCAACAATACGGAGCACGCCCGTCCCCCGGTGCTTTATACAATCATCACAACTTCGCCCAACTATTGTGGGGAAACTCTAAAAAAGATTACTTTTTTTGCAAGTAATGGTTTATTCAATTTGGTTTACATATTTTAAAAGTGCTATAGATTCGAATTGGGAATTTTGAATTTGCAAATTTTAACTTAGCACCATAAACAGATTTACAGCTCAAAAACCCGTTTCATCAAATATGCCGTGTATGGCTATATTTCATTATTTCAGGCCTACGGTTCCGCTATATGTTCGAATGTGTTTCGGATACTGGATGTGATCGATGGCGTGCGCGATGCATGCTTGCAGCTGAACTCTGAAGTGACACAAAGACTCATTGCTGTGTCTGGGAAGCCTATAATTGATGGAAAACAGCCTGGAGATGGGTTTAACGACGCTGCCACGGTAGACAGATACAACATATGAATTCGGGACGGTAGAACATGCGGTTTATTTTTCGAAGAACAGGTAAAATCAATTTGCGAAAGTAAATCCCGTGCTTATAATCAACATTTTGACACATGGAGCCATGATAGAATGTGATCGACTATTTATTAGCGATTGTCATGAAAATCATGTCACTTGGTTTAAATAGGTTCATTTTATTTATGTAGATTATTTTACAGATTGTGAATGAGAGAACTTTGCAGGCCTTACAGACTAGATTTGTAGACGATTTTCTATTCTTTATTTACATTCCTCTAAGTATATGGTACTTATTAACAGGCCTGCACTGTCCTCCCATACCTATTGTCACTGTAATTTGAAAACATTGTAAAACTTCTGACGTTTCACAAGATCCAATGCAGGTTTATGTGAAATAAAATATTTTGATTTGGTTTATTAATACTAGATGGAGGGTGAGTTGTTATGTACGTTTTGATAGCAGACGACAAGCGATTACCATACATAATCAAGATCAAGATAAACATATTCGCACGATTAACATTAAAACGTATCATTAACATGCAGCTAAGCCCGAGATTATTTGATGTGTTCATCATAGCCGGCTTACCCGAAATACTCTCCGTGTTAATTTTAATCAAGCTACATTTATGATTCACAAATAGCGAATAAAACCAGCACTCAGTGTTTTGATGGCAAAATGTATGAGAAGAATGTTTGGCTATATATTCATAGATAATTAAAGCTTACTGGTTGTTTTATTAGACTTCCTCATCATATGAAGATTTCCCGACTATACGGTTAAAATGAACATTATAGTTTCGTCAGTAATAGTGACGACAACATTTCTGCAACATTTTCTTTTCTTTGCGCCCTAATCTTCACTGTTACACCGACTATCGTTACAAATGACACAGTTGACCACAATATCACCACAAAAGCTCTTCTTCATCTACATTAATCCTGAAAGTCAGCTAATCCCGTCCTTCGAATATGAAAACGTTAATCTCAACTACAACATGTTCCCAACAACTTGTAACAGCGCTGTCACTTAGTTCCAACTTTAAACCGGAATACATAGTGCATAACAGATTGAATAATGTACTCGTGACGTTACATTATCCGTCGCCCCGTGCAGCTCTGCCATTACTAATGTGTGCTCTATAACTATAGCATAAGGGCCCTGTACTTGCAAGCCAAGGTCAAACGTTGCAAGCTATTGCGAATGGGAAACGTAAATACATTGAAGTTTTTTGACTGTAGACGAAAAGGTCCGAGCGCTTTACTTAAAATTCTGGGTGAGGAGGCCTGTATGTAAGAATATATCGACAAAATTGGGTTACGTGAAACTGTTTCAGTTTTTTGTGTTAGTACTGAGAACGACCTTGATATGTTAGCTTCAATATTGTTCGGTAACATTAAACTTGAGGGTTGGTTAGGAAACGTGTATGTATGAGCTACATTATTTTGTTTCGCTAAAACAGACTAACGACTTAAAATTTCAGGATGTTTAGTTCGGAGTGTAGATTATAAATTCTGCTTATAACAGCAACCCTGTCTCAGAAATTAAAATCTAAAGTGTAAAACATTAGTTTCAATCTTACAATTACTTCTGTGCTAAGAACGAGGCGAGCACGTTATTCTACATTAAAACGTCTCCCAATTTCCACAGCAGTGCGGATAATAAAGTTTTATTTCGCTAATAAAAGTGTTTTGTGCTGTGTGGCGGAGCTTAGGACGCAGTTGTTGAAAGACGCGTGTGCGCAAGTGGCGCCCGAAGTGGGTCTCTTGACCTTTTTGCAGTTCACACTTGGCGGGTACTTGTCATTTTGTGATTATTACGTGTTTAAAGTGTCGTGTGCTGTGTTGCGGAGCTCAGGAGGCAGTCGTTGGCGAAGCGTGGCTCCCGTTTCTTGACCTTTTTGCCACTCAATGCAAATACCTAAACCGGGTAGTTTTTATTTTGTGTTGTGTAATTTTGTGTGTACCTAATATTGTAATTTTTACTTGTGAGATTTGACGGGAATTAATAATATAATAATAATAAAATCGTTTATTTATAGAAGGGGACACATTTACAATAAATACCTTTACAAATAAAATAGAGCACAGTTGCTAATTTGCCTGAACTAGGTGGAACCCGTGCTTCAGGCTACAAAATGCAGAAATACTTAATTAGTCTTATTTTACTTTTATTTATTGAATTATAAAAAAGTGTTACAGTATAGGTGTGATACTGGATCCCGTACTAGGATACCCTGTGTCGCAGGATCCAGTCTTTTTCGACAGATTGTATGAAATTATGATAGGTAAAATACAAGAGCAACGGTTTAAGTAATAAAGTAAATTCACTAAAACTAAGGCTAAATAATTCACTAAAACGAATACTAAATAATAATTCAATATGTCAGATATTTTTGTGACACTTACATTAATTAACAAAAATACTTAATATCGTCCTTATTTTACTATCAAAATGAAGGTAAAAACTGAACGTATTATACAAAAATAACACGGAATAAGTAGACATTCTAATTTAATAAATCTCAAGACGATCAAAGTGCTCTTCAAAATATCAAAGCCGATGCGTAAGTGCACAATGTTTCATTCACCTGTCAAACCATACACCACATAGTCACTGTTGCTAAAGTCGTTAAAAAAAATATTGTAGTTGTTCAATTAGTCCTTGATATGTCGCGGTCCACTTCAATTTGTCAAGAGTCGTTGAAATTGTTGTGTATGTTCTGTGACCTTTCTCGACAAATTGCTACCTAGTTATACCATCAATAGTAATGGCTGTTATATGTATGGTTTGGCCGCCCAGTTAATGGTCCCAGTGGCTAATTTTCTAATCACCATCAGATGGATAGACAAATTGTAGAATTGGGGCATAATTCATTAAATATAATTTATGTACATTTACCATACCGATTCTAAAAGAAGCATGATTCAAAAATTAATGATAAGGAAGATTTGCAAATATTGGTCGATAAGTACATGTACACATCAATTAATGCCAATAAAAAGTGCATCTGTGGCACTAGTGCGAGTTAATTTAACCATCCCGACTTAACGCACAGACCACTTATGGCGTTCTGATTTTCTCTTCGCCAATCCAGGGCCAATCGGATTTTTAACAGGTTGCCATTGGACTTAAAAACTTTAATTTACAAGAGCTCATTTAAGTCAAGACTAAAAGCTTTCCTGACGATGACATATCTCGTTTTAAAATTTGATATTAGTTAATGTGAGACTGGGTAATATTAGTATGTAATATTTTGTAATGATATTGAATTTTTAATTGTATTGTTTTTTTATTATTATTTATAATGTTATTGAATTTTTAATAGTTTTTTTTTTATTATTATTATTTAATGTATTGTACCTATCATGCACGAATGTGTTAGTTTATAATTTTAATGAGCTTGATTTTGTTTTTATTTATTTGTTATGGAGCTCCGAACACGGTTGATGCGTCAAAAGAAAATCACACTAGGGCAGGGATGGCGAACCAACGGCACGCGTGCCAATAATGGCACGCGACACAATATTTTGGGCACGTCACTGATCACAAAATTAATAAAAACTTTTTAATAAAAAAATTGAACCGCCGAAAAACCGAAAAATAAAAAATAGTAAACTAGCTTTGTCCAACCCCAATAAATAAGTTCGGAAGGCGGTGACATATAATCAAAAACATATCCAAAGTCACCGACTTCCGAACTTATTTATTGGGGTTGGACAAAGCTAGTTTACTATTTTTTATTTTTCGGTTTTTCGGCGGTTCAATTTTTTTATTAAAAAGTTTTTATTTTATTATTTTTTGTGGCTATAATCTACTAATTACTACATGCTTAATTTTTGATTTAATACACGACTCAGTATTAAAATCTGTGAGTAAACAATCAATCATCCCCTGTTTTCTTACCCTTAGGGTTGTAATTTTTCTTCGAAATTTATATGGGACCAACTTCGAGGTATACCCTTTCCAATAAAAGAAGAATTATCAAAATCGGACTACTCTGGAAAAAGTTATGCGTGGTCATACATAAAAAAAAAAAAAAAAAAAATATACGCGTCGAATTGAGTAACCTCCTCCGTTTTTTCGTCGGTTCGATAAAATTATGCACTTCGAAAAAAAGTGTGAAGTAGGTATTAGATGACGAGCGAACGCGAGTGATCCCTACGTTACGAAATGTTCCGGTGTTTTTTACAGACTGTTAAAATTATAATAATAATCACAAAGTTAAAATTATTTGATGCCACGTCTATGACCTCATTGAACATTTCTTAAGAAAAATGGCACGTTGATACGTAAAGGTTCGCCATCCCTGCACTAGGGCTTCAATTTAAATTCCTTTTAACAACTGAGGGGAACGTAGTTTGTCACTTAGTGAATAACGTGTTTTCCTTTACATCCCGGTACGTGAAAACCACAGGGACAAAACCGCGGGCAACAGCAAGTTGTGAAATAAATCAGCTTTCTTGTAAACTTAGCTAATTACTTCGCACGTATAGCAAAACCCAACAAATGCAAAATATAAACAGCGTTTAATTTAATCTCCCTCGCGTCGCGTCGCTCCAGATCGGCTAAATAGGCGTCTTAACGTTCAGACGAAAACTTAGTATTCTCGTTTATCTAGTGGGTTTAATTAATTTCGCTAGTGGACGACACGGACCGAAACTTGTGTAAATACATAATGTAGGATAAGTGCAGAAGTTTTGAATTAAGCTGCCGTCATGGATTGGTAAAGAAATGGAATGTTGGGGAAGACAACGTTGCGTGACCGACGAGTGTAGCAGCCGTGTCATTCATAGTTTCAAAACAAAACTAAACCGATTGCGGTTCACACGTTATTTATCAAGAAAAAATTACATTAACAGAATCATTTTTATATGCTGACGCGTCTGCTATACAAGCCAACGTATTCCAATAGGTAACACAACAACAATAGTATCTGAAACTGTCTTCATTTTTCCGCGAATTCTAGTCGGATGACTACATATTCCCCAACTTACTCGTACAATTCGCTGTCCATCTGAAAGGTTCTAAATCCTTAGCGATCTTGTCAATTTTTATAGACTCTGCGGTTAATTAGTAGCTCTTTCTAAATCCTCTTCAAACTGGTTCTTCTGTACAAACTTATTTTATAAAAGCTGCTATAAAATTGCTCGATTATTCGATGCTTTCATTCAATATTCTAGTGTCCGCGCTTTGATCAGATAATCGAGTTAAAAATCAATTACGAGTCGCGCCACTCTTGCGCGACAAGTGTTGCTTGATCGGAGTAAGTGTTATTGATTGATACAATATTAATATCGAGACGGTAGAGGTCGTCATCTATTTGAATATTTGATTGATTTGATATATACGGTCTTATTCATAAAACGTTATCGAACATCTAAACACTCGCTAAAGTCTGGTTTCTTAGACTAAACTTTAAAACTAGACTTTAAACAACCGTTAGTCTTTATATGCTATGTTAGAAGAGTTTCGTGGTTTATGAGATGTCACTTTTTATTTTCATAAGGTTATGTCGCTTAATTGCCATATTTTCCAGCAGCAGCAGCAGCAACAACTTCATAAATCTTCTTCTTTTTGAAGTCGGTTAATGAAACTCAATTGCAACGATACCCACATTCAATAACGACAAATATACACGCTCGTATATAATGGTGGTGAGCAGCAAACGTCACACACATCAACAACAGACTCACGTAACGCAGTCATAAATTAAATTTTATTATGACTGCGTTACGTGATTAGTTTTAGCGGATTAATTAACATGGTGGTGAAGTTTCATGAGCCAATTCAAAAGCCAAATCATTTCAAATAACATAAAAGGCATGTATGGTCGTCAAAATTTTGCCACCAATTTTTTCACTGTTGTCATTAATCGCCTTATTTATAACAACGTGTTGCCGTACAATTGAGCGCAGTGAGCTAAATAAGCGTTAGAACTGAATAGGTACACAAGGTCTGCTCCATGCAACGAGGGAAAAATCACACACACATAGACACGTGTCTCGTACCTCAATGGCATACTTTGAGATGGTCGTGGCGTAGAACTCCCGTTTGATAGATAATTTATTTGTGTAGGTAGGTTTTGTACTGTATTCATATTTTAAAAACTAGGTGAAGTTGGTTTTACTGTCCGATTACTCTGAGAAGAACTACCGAAACAAACTCAAGAGGTCACAGTCTCTTTTAAAGTCTAGACATAATGTTGGTCAGATCATGTTAGGACCACGGACAGAGGAATCGCAAAAAGTCCGGTTTATAAAAAAATCACAAGGTGGACCGATGACCTTGTGAAGGCCGAAGGAATCCGCTGGATGAGAGAAGCATAGAACCGGTCGCAGTGGAGGTGCTTGGAGGAGGCCTATGTCCAGCAGTAGACGTCTTTCGACTGAAATGATGATGATGATGATGACGAAAAAAAGTCCGATTTGCGAAACATCTGATTCACAAAACGTGCGTTTTCTTTTTTTTGTCTTTGAAACCGCCGTACGTACGCGTCTGTGTGCGTGCGCCAGTTTTTCTCGTTGTATGGAGCTGAGCTTCAATAAGTACCTATTTTGTGACGATACATAGATGCACGGGCATTACCGAACCATCGCATTTGTAAAATGAATCTAACAGCTGTTTCGATATCGAAAATTGTAATGTTTTTAGAGATTGCAATATCTGCAATAGCCATTCTATTATGTAAAACATAACATTATTCTTTAAGAATGATAGCTTTCAGATTGCTTAATTGTTGGTCGTTAATAATTGTGCATTGATATTTTACTGTAGGTACTTCACACCTGTCACAATATTTTTGTTGTTGTTGTAAAGAGTCTCGTATTTATTACACCTTTAATAGTTAGTAGTTTGATGCAACCCTAGCAGGTGGTATCTCTGTGAAAGCTATTCAAAAGCGATTGAAAGAAGAATATAACCGTAAAAACCTCTATCTAACTATTTTATGACACCATTAGTGAAGCCATAACCTTTACGGCACTAAAATGACCGAAAGATATCAGAAACTGTTGAAAGGATATGTAGTAAGTATGTGACCTCGCGCAATGATTGGCACGCGGAGGTCATTTGGCAATAATTCTTTGAAATATTAATATTGATCTGCATGTGGTATGCTGAGCTATGCATTGCCTATAAAAGCATAGCTGGTCCGTGACGTGGAATAATTGATCAGTCACGATTTCTCCGGAAAGCGGTATCATGAGCAGCGCAACAATAACTGTATAATCAACAATTATTCGGCTAAAAACTTAATAAATCGCTATTTTCCTTGTGTCCCAATGGACCCAAAAAACACAACATACCCTTAAAGTGTACTTTACAAACTTTTAATTACCTCCTCCGTCATTAAGTCACTGGGTCCTACGGGTAGGGCTGTCACGATCGATCGAGATGTCTTCTATTGATCATAGACCTCGTCAAACCTTCGAAAGAAGATCTTGCATAACACAACATTTGAATGGTACAATTATGCTCGCGGCATCTATAAGATTATCTTTAGCACACATGATACTGGCAGAATAGTCGACGGCAGCTCAATATCCAAAAACGTAAAATAAAATAATTATCACATAATGTTATAATTATTGTACTTGATTCCTTATTACTTGTGTTTCAGTGAATCAATACAATATTTTTTTGCCTATTCTTATATAAAGCTTTTTCTTTTCCCGCCAATCCACTTCAAATATATAACTTATGGGCTAAAAAACACTGCGCCTTCTTTATTTTTATCGCATGTGTTTTTCGAGGCTTCCATTTTCGCATCAAACACGTGGCAGCCCTGTCCACAGGTCAAATGTCCCTAATGGTGTCCAATTAACTAAGTCCGCTCTCTATTTACCGGCCGCTGTAGAAAATATGTCATTAACTTAAATAAAAAGTTGCCTTGCTTGCTCTTGCTGGTCAAGGACTTTTTATCTACTTCGTTGGAGGTACACCAGAGGACCCTCGAGTTACTTTTGATTACTTTTCAAAAGTACACCTTAGGCTACCTATATTTTCCGGTAATTGGATTGCGTAGGTCAGGCGTTCCGAGGAAATACAGTTTTATTGAAATCTAAGCCTAATATTTTCCTGGAAATAATAGCGACGACAAAAAGGAGTTAGTTTGCGTAGTACTCGTAAAAACCTATTTTAATACTGGGATAATGTTCCTAAAATTAAAAATAGAGATTTAGGCATAAGTTTACTGGCAGAAATATTTAAAACAAAAATATTAGAAAGTTACTTTTATTCTTAGTCGTAAAGTTGACCCAAGATTACTAAATTCTTTGTATGAAAAACAGTAAACCGTACCAAGACCCAAAAAAAAAAAATATATAATTCAGGTTTTTATCGACTGTCAGTCTATTTACTGCCATTCAGAGTCCTCAGAGGCCTTGACGAAATAAACAAGATAATGAATATAAAAGCTGTTGCTATAAACACTTGTAAGGTATGTTCCAGACTCCCAGTCCCATGGGACTCGATATTCAATACGCTACGTGTTCGTAAGACGCGATTGGAAAAGGGTGGGCAGAGTATGCAGAATTGTTGGACCATGATGTAATCTCGAAGTCGCAGTATGAGGTTCTTGTGAAAACGTGCGTAATCAGGTAGAAGGGGTAATGAGATGATTGAATGGCTTATAATATGAATAAACCTGCTTTTCTATAGAACGTCATATCTTTGCCTTACGATAATTATTGTCTGTTTTCAGAGTTATTAGTTTCAAATTCTCATTCAAAAATCTTGAATTCATTCGTAAAAGATGTAGTAGTTTGATAGCAACTTTCCACCCCGCAAGACAAGGAAAAACATTCGGGAGTTGACGATCAACCTTCAGTAATTGGAGAGGCAACAGTAGAAGAAGCTTATTTTTCTTTCTTTCTTTTTCCCGATTGCTACGAGTATTCGTTATCATTACGCCTACACATACTACACATCCTTGCCTTTGATTCCTTTAACATCATCCTCTGAAAGGACGCATTTAATATAATATTCTAAAAGATCTCGCGAATACATGACAATTGAGCGGAACACCTGGTACTGTATTGTACATTGTTGTGCTGCCATGTCGCTTGAAAGCTTTGTTGAGTCGGTAATTGCCTTCTTTGATCAATTACAGATTGTACCCAGACGTCTTTTTAAATATGAGTAATTGTTAATTTCTTCAGGATTTCATTGTCTGTGCCTTTTTTTAGAATCAAGAGAAGTGATGCGATCTGTTCCCATTAGCATGAATTAACAACAATTGTGGGATACGCCGTATAATCTGTGATTAAAAATATATTTTCCCGCATGTGTGCCGAAATTGGAGATCATTTAATAAAGTATTCCTCGTACTATTCTTCATTCATAATTAGCTTGTTACGAGACAATTAATATACAGCAATACATTACCAGTTTTACCTTCCTCCTGAGTTATAAATATAAACATGTTACGCGGAAGTGTGTAGAAGTTTTTCAGTTTGGCAGTTTTCCGGCAACCAAGTGTTGAGCAGATGTTCAGAATAGCTATTCGCGAGTGAAACTATAAGCAATTATTGTAGCTTTGTCTTGAAGAAACTTGAAACTAAAGATGTGGTGTACGTGGTGCAATATTGTTGATTTATTTTTGGAATGGGAGAAGAACCTGAAGTTCTGTGACTAGTAAAAGGTTGTGATTTCAATATGCATTTCACAGTTCGTGAAAGTAAATAAAGGTCTTCCTTCTTGACATTTTCATGTTATTGCGTGATGCATGCACCGAACCGTTTACAAATGAAAAGTTAATAAATTCACTAAGTCGACATTCGGGTGTCATAATAGTGACAAATTACTTGAACAACTTTTGATTATATTTCCCTGATAATGTTTCCCTGGTAATATTTGTGCAGCAAGTTGTCAAGCTGTTGGATGTTCTTTTTGATAGATCCTGCAGATGACATTACTAGAAGGAACTTGTTGGTTGAATGGTGTGAACACACAATTGTGTTTTTGTAGTCTTTTCTGAATTAGCTAAGAGTCTTTATACCGAAAAGGCTAAACGTAATAATTCTCCCATTCGCAAAGTTCATTCTTTCAAAAGTGGGATTTATTAGCTAACGATTTATTTGCCGCCACCACACACCACCACTCAACTCACTACACTTATCTTGCACATTGTTGTAACCTATGACAAATAAAGACTACTGATTAATTGATTGAGACTACATAAGTCCTGCGTTCACAGTTGCACTTTAGACTCGTGTATTTGTACCTAATGCAGAACACAATTAACTCCACGTTACTATGATCCGGTACATTAACAGTTACTTCAGATTAATCCTCCGTGCCATGTGTTCACTAACAGCGTCTGTGGCGCCACTTACTGCAGTTGTTGCGAGCACTGAACTGGTTGGATCACTCTCTATGGCTCTGTTATGTAATACTTTTAACTTAATTAATGTTATAGTCCGATAAATCCACAAAAGGTTTTAAGTTTTCGCTAAAGGTTTTGTAGAAATGACATAACACATAACTTGAACAAAATGTTGCTTAAATACTCTTACAACTTGTCGATAAAAGTAATCATGTTTACGTCGTTTCTGCCATTTTGCTTTGAATGAAGCATGAAAGTAACAAACAACCGTGTCTCGGTTTACTTATGTTTATTATGACCTTTATTTCAATGAATACATATTAATTATATTTTCAAATATTAATATAAAAAATATAGGAATATTTAAAAATATAAAAAATAGTGACCCACCGGTATCAGGAACAGGGTCCAAGCTACCGGCGGTCAGGGCTCCAGAGAGAGGAACCTCCTGACAATACGAGCCGTGTCCAGGAGTACTGCTTTCTGGATCAAGGCCTTGACCCAGCTGCCCAACGAGAGCCTCCTTAGGTGTTGGTCGAGGCTCTTTGCTATCAAACCATTGGCTGTAACAACTATCGGCACAATGATCGCCGAGTCCACATCCCACATGTCGACAATCTCGCGAGCCAAGTCAAGATACTTGATTTGTTTATCTTTCTCGGCTTTCACGAGGTTCTCGTCATGCGGGACTGTTATGTCAACGATCATTTTTTTTTTTTTTGGGTGGGAAATCATCAAATAACTTCTCCCGCTCTGGGTGGAGCAGGAGGGCGTGTCAGACACACCAAAGGAGGCTCTCGTTGGGCAGCTGGGTCAAGGCCTTAATCCAGAAAGCAGTACTCCTGGACACGGCTCGTATTGTCAGGAGGTTCCTCTCTCTGGAGCCCTGACCGCCGGTAGCTTGGACCCTGTTCCTGATACCGGTGGGTCACTATTTTTTATATTTTTAAATATTCCTATATTTTTTATATTAATAATAGGTCTTTACCTATGAAATTGCCGTTTTGTATGAAAAAATTTAAACGAATTTTTTTCATGAATTTTTTATTTGTATTAATCGAAGTAATCACCCATGCAATCAATGCATCTTTGCCATCGCAGTGGCAGTTTATTGATGCCCTTCTTAAAGAAATCAGCTGGACGGGAGGCAACAAATTCTTCAAAGGCATTTTGTACTGCCTCTCGGGTATTAAATTTTTTTCCCGCCAAGAAGTTATCCAAATTCTGGAAAAAGTAGTAGTCTGTAGGCGCAAGGTCTGGCGAGTAGGGCGGATGACGGAGAGCTTCCAACCCCAGTTCTTGCAACTTGGAGACCGTCTGCTGTGCAGTATGAGGTCGTGCGTTGTCGTGCAGGAGCAGCGGAGACGAGCGATTGACCAATGCTGGTTGGAGATGCGCCAGCTTCTCCATCATTGTGTTCAGTTCTTCACAGTACACATCTGCAGTAATGCTCACCCCGTTTGGTAAGAAGCTGTGATGAATCACACCGGCGCTAGACCACCAAACAGTGACCATCACTTTTCTAGGGGTAAGTTTTCGTTTAGGGCATTGTTTAGGTGCTGAACCAGGATCCAACCAACTTGCTGAGCGCTTACGGTTATCAAACAGAATCCATTTTTCATCGCAGGTAACAATGCGGTTCAAAATTCCTTCATTTGTGTGTCTGTTGAGCAGTGCAAGGCACGTCTCGACGCGTACTTCGCGCTGGCGATCATTGAGTTCGTGGGGCACCCATTTGTCAAGCTTTTTTACCTTGCCAATTTGACGCAAATGGACCAATATTGTTTTGACGCTAACGTCGAAAGCTGCTGCTAATTCAGCCGTAGATTGTGTATCATCAGCTTCCACAATCGCCTTTAATTCGTCATTGTCGACCAAAGTCTTCGGACGACCGCGAGGTTCATTTTTCAGGTCGAAATTTCCAGAACGGAAGCGAGCAAACCAATAACAGGTGGTGCGTTGGTTTGTAGTGTTAGCTCCGTAAACGTCGTTGATGTTGCGTGCCGCTTGTGCCGCGTTGCTGCCACGACGGTACTCATATTCCATAATTACTCGAATTTTTAACGTATCCATGATGACGAAAAAGATTGAAATGCGATGAAAATGTAACACTAATCAATAAAGAAATGACTACTTTTAGAAAAAAAAATCCATGTTTTTAAAATAAAATTAATTTGAAATTAGAATTCTTAGCCAAACAAAAATTATTTTGATTTGAAATGGCCAGTACTGCAGAACGGCAATTTCATAGGTAAAGACCTAATATTTGAAAATATAATTATGTATTCATTGAAATAAAGGTCATAATAAACATAAGTAAACCGAGACACGGTTGTTTTATTTCTCAGGAACTATCCCACTGATCATGTGTGTGTTTCTATTTACTTGAGGTACATTTTAGGTACAATTTTTTAGTGTAAATACATTTTATGAGTAATGGTTAAATAATAAAATATTTTAGTACACCCGCCATCTTGATGTCAATATGGCGGGAGTACGTTAATTTCGAAATAATTTCGTTCTGAAGGAGGTACACATTTTTTAAAGCTAGGTACAAAATAGTAAATTTTAGGTACATTTTTTTGGTAATTGGTATAATTTAATTCGCTATGGTACACCCGCCATTTTGAGTCTCATCTCTTACGCGCATGCAACACAACGTGCCGTCGAGCCGGGCTTGTTCTTTACCGGACAGCGAACTACCCATTACTCGCCATCCGCAAGCCCGCGCCTACGGTGGCCGGGAATCAGCCTGGGATTGCCGACGCCCAGGGCGTCTCCTGCGGCGACTAGGGCCGTGACGGTACATGGATTGCCTCTCCCTCACGTGCGCCGCCTCCCTCTTCGCGAGCATAACTGCTTCGCAGAAGGAAGTGACGGCTAACCATCCACTCTCGCTCCGTACCATGGCCTGAACGAGGGCCGGACGCGACAGACCGCCGCCGCTAATTGCCTCCACAAGGACACGGCGGTGCTCCGACGAAGCCGGGCAGACCTCCACCGTATGTTCCACCAGGTCTTCAGGGCGATCTACGCAGTGAAAACACCCGTGCGTTTCCTCCCGCCTTATGCGAAACAGGAACCTCCCAAAACAACCGTGTCCGGTGAGGACCTGCGTCAGGCGGAAGGTGAGGACGCCATAGCGCCTCTCAATCCACTCCTCAAAGAGGGGACTTACCCACCGCAATTGTGTAGTGCTCAAAGCCCCGTACGGTTTAATTTGACATACAGAAATGCATTGCGAACCATTGTTTAGCGATATTCGAAACACTAGTGAAATCATAGTTTATCTTGTCAGTATACTAAAAACAATGTCACAAAGTATAATTATATATAATTAGGTATGTTTCAAATATTAATAACAATTGCTTCGTTTAAATTGACACGAACTATTTTGTAAAATAAATTTAAATCAAAGCTTTCAGTTTCGCGATTCCACTCATTACTTAAGCACTATCGGAATATATGGAAATTTTATTACAATATTATGAGTATTTTCATTTGCAGCAACTCGATTGGAAACGAGACGCGGCCGTGAATAACAAGCGACGAATAAACCTATAAATACAATTAATTACGCGGATTTGTGTAAGATATTGCTGTACTATTATTCGCTTGGAATTTTAACATCGTATTCCATTTGTTGAGAGGGATTTGTGACTGTAGTTCTCGCATCTGTAACACAATTTTCTTATTCTAATAGTACATACTTATCTTATTACGTGCTAGCTTTTGCCAGCGGCTTCCTCGCGTGAAGTTCAGAAATTATCCCACGAGAACGTACTACCGGGGTAAAAGTATCCTATATTAAAATATAGGATACTTTTTATCCCAGTAGTACCTCCAAGTTATAAACTATATGTGTGCCAAATTTCCAAACATTCAAACTTTCACACTTATAATATTAGTAGGATAGTGAGATGTGTACACCGTATATCAAATGTCTACAAGTAATCTATCTATATGCGGAACCCATCATTCACGTGGTCAACTCAAACGGAACTAGCAGGAATCCAATCTTTTCCGTCGTTCATTCATCAAGGAATTACTCAGTTGAACAAATAAACACAAGAATAATGTCGGATGTTACACTTCACTTTCATCAAGGGTGGACGACCACAATACACACCTACGCCCCATGCGTAAACATTAAAGAAACTATTACTTAGCACGACCACACTTTTTACAACTCTTTACTGTTCTTACTAAATTTTAAAAACGCTTTGCGGAATAGTGATACTACACGTTGGTAGCACGATTGTTTGGTGCATTTTCTTTTATCTGCAACTTGATACGACACGCAGTCTGTTATATAATAGAAACCACACAAAACTACTTTCAAACATCAAATACTCGTAACTACCCATACACTAGTTTATGATAACGGGCAGAACAATCGTCCAAACAGCCAACAAACAGCCCGGGGCAGGCAGTAAAATAAATCAAATGCGGCGTTGACCCAGAAAGTTAAAAGTTTACACACTTAGAAGACATAAAGCCGGCTGTAATGTTAGCCCACATTATAAGCCCACAAATGGACAAACATACACATTCTCGTTTATAGGTCGACATAACTTAAACATGACGTACAAATCGCTAGAACGAATGGTTTCTTAATTTGTGCCTAGATTGTTTCGTACAGACGGAGAGGTAGTCCCGTTTGAAGGCCTCACCGAATCAATAGTTCTGTCTACTAGTTACGTGAAGAATAGTCACCTCTACTGTTACACGAAACAATGACATGCGAAACTATTTCTAGTTTAGCAAAGTAACATCGCGCATAGCAACGGAACTAATACTTGTTACTATTTTTGGTGTTGTATAGTTTACGTACTATCCTATTTGTAAACGGGGTCTGTTCCATTCAGCTCTGAGCTGTATACATAAGCCATCAAGACTTCGTCTAGCTCCTGATTCTCTATACCACGAGGATTCCTAATATCCTCAGCATTAAGACGTATTAGTGTTATCAGCGGCTCGGCGGCAGCTCGTGTGTCGCACAAAGATGCATATAATGAACCGGATAGATACTCGTATCTCCACTGAACGGATCCCTTTCAGACAGCCTCGTCTACATATAAAACCGTTTGACATAATTTGATTAATGCCAGATCGTATCGTATCGTGTGTTTGTGAGGATACGTCATCACATCACAATGGTCTGGGCTCACAATAATAGATGTCAAATCTTAGAACCAATTTAGATGAATTTGTTACGTTGATTGAAAATCAAAATATTTTATTTCACATAAACCTGCATGGGCACTTATGTAACGTCAGGAGCTAGGTACACGGTTCCAATTTGTCGCTTCCTATGGAGAAGAGCCGGCAAGAAACACCACGGTGATAATAGGTATGGGAGGACAGTGCAGGCCTGTCAATAAGTACATGTACATTTAAACCAAGTGACGTGATTTCCATGGCTATCACGAATCAATAGCCGATATTAAAATGTATGTATAATATCAAATAATGACGAGAATATGTCAGACATTGTAAAAAATAAAAATTCTAAAGATTAACTTTGTAATTTGGGAGCAGTTAATAGATTTTCGAAAAGTTATGCCGTTAATGAGGTACCATGGAAGCCACATTTGCAGAAGGAATTAATGCCAAACTTCCCTGTCTTCAACGTAGTCGTTTATCTTATAATATGATTAGCTTACGTATCGGCCTGTAACTGAAGCGGGAGCCAGATATCGTCTGCTCTTCCTTTAATATTGTTACAAACAAGTTAATGTACTCTGCAACAAACAATCAAAGTCAGTTGATAATATTCATTGAAATATTAAATTTTGATTCAAACTGTAACATCAAAACGAATCTCGGATCCGTGATCACAAATTTATAAATAATTGTGGTTTTAGAAGTCAAAGGCGCGGCGGCGTGGGCATTATGTATTCTAAAAGAGATCCAACATAATTTCGTAACTCTTCCACGGTAGCTACGTGCTACGCCGTAGCAGCCTACGCTCGTAGCGTGTAGCAACGTAGCACTGACATGTATTGCTAGCTCAAAGGATCGACTAAACTAATTTTCTCTTGATGGTACAACTAGGTTTTTCTGTTTGAAAATCGTTAGTTCTAGTTTGAAATGTTAAAACATTGATGCCGATAGAATGGATTTTTGCAATAAATCGATGACTTAAGCTAGCAGAGTGTCCATGGTATTGGCTGTCACTTACTCGTATAATGAGGATGTGTGTGACGTGATGACGGCGTCACGGCGACGTGACGTGCTGCAAGGAACGCAACTTATAACACTCCTGACTGACATGTTCAATATACAGCTTGAACGTATACGTGTGAGTACTGTAAAGATACTCACTTATGTTTACCATTTACTATGTGTGTCTGCTTTTATCGTATTGACGTTTTTTTTTATGTCAAACTGTCTGATAAAAGTTGTCGAAATAGTTTTTCAGTCCAGTATATTTTTAACCTTAAGAAAAAAAAAAACAACCGGCTTCCAAAAAACGCTAGAAAGCAAAAATATCTTGAATTTCGGAAGTCGGTGACTTTGGACATGTATTTTATTAATTTCTTGTCACTGCCTACCGAACTTAAAGATACTTTTCGCTTTCTAGTGGTTTTTGGAAGTCTTTTTTTCAATTTTTTATTTTTCAGTTTTAGCTATAGTACCTACCCCACACCAATTCGAAATTTCATCATCCTTGGGGTCAAAACAATGCATATTTATGCTATAGCAGCAATCTCGGTTAATTTGCTGTCATTTTTCGAAGAGTTCCGTTGTCTGCCTTCGAAACGCATCATCCGATCTATATGAAATTTAAATGGGACCATTTCGAAATAAACCCCTTTCGAACAAAAAAAGAATTTTGCAAATCGGTCTTATGACGGAGTCCTGCCCGAACCTCCACCTAACTCCTAACCGTTAAAGGGTTGTACTTTCCTTCATCAGCTCAGCGTCATGAGATGATGATGACCATACGCAAATGTCTCAATAGCTTTAGAAAATATATGAAAAATATTGTTAATACCTACAAAATTTGAGGGTTGCCCTCGATTTCCCTGGGATTCCATCAGTGGCGTAGCGTGCCTTGTCGGGGCCCCGTATAAAATTTTTTTTGGAGGCCCTTATATGGAGGTAAAGATTTTTCACAAAAGAAAAAAAATATTGTGAGAAGTAATATTTATTTATCACATAATTTACCCATTTTACAAATAAAAATCGAATTTTAAATATTCACTCTCCTTGCCTTTTTATCGGCAAACTGATTTATTAAATCATTTATGGCTGATGATGATTTTAGTTTTTCTAAAGTTTCTGCCTCTATGGACAATAGTGAGATGTCTGACAGCCGTTCTTGTCCCATCGAAGTTCTTAAGTAATTTTTTATTAGTTTTAATTTTGAAAAACTTCTTTCTGCCGTTGCGGTTGTAACTGGAAGGGTCAAGAATAAAAAGCATGCTGTGATTACCTCGGGAAAACTGGATGCAAGACTATTGAATTTTACTAGCAATAATTCAATGAGTTCTTTAATGGAATTTTTTTTTTTAATTTCAGAATTTAAGCATGTTTTTAGAGCCTTTAATTGGTCACAAAGATTAAGTGAGATGTCTTTACTGTATTTAGCAGACAGTTTTCCGGAAGCGTTTAATATCTCTTCGCTTGAAGAAGATAGGAGTTTCTCCGGTTGTAATATTTCGAATATACTACTCAGGTTGCAAAGGCTCTGAAATCTTTCTTTAGTTTGAGAAATTAATATATCTAAACAGCAATAGTATACATTGACTTTGAAATAGGATTCCGGGTCGGAAATTCTCTCATCTTGTGATAACTCATCAAAAAAACGCTTCGTTATCTTTCGCCTACTGTTTTTAAAAACAGTTGTTACCCCCCACTTTTTTGCTAAATCTTTGGATTCATTTAGCAAACTATTAAATGAATTCTGATTTCTTAATTGGCACAGTCTATTTAAAAGATTACTTAATAAAATACTAGATTTCTGTAAGTCATTATTATCATGCTGTAGAGCTTTAGAAACAGGATTAATAATTTCAAATAGTGAAGAAAAAAATGTAACGAGCACTAAGAAATCAAAACTCTCTAAAATATTAATTATACTTTTACATTCTTCACGTTCATCTTTTTTATTTGAAATTAAATTTAGTTGGTACAAAGTTTTCATGATTAGTAAAAAAAATTTCTTTACTGCTAATAAACCGTCGTTCCTAGAAGACCATCTGGTAGGACATACCTTTTTAAGGGTAATCAAATATTTTTCAGATGAATCGTCACTTAGCATAGCCCAGCGTTTTATACTATTGCCAAAAAAAGTATAGGTATATTTTTTCTAAATTATCGAAAAAAGTCGATACTTCACGAACATGTCTCGCAGCATCGTTCAAAACCAAGTTTAAAGCGTGCGCAGCACAATGAACATAATCGGCATTTGGAGCATGCTCTTTTATTAGGGTTTGTAATCCTCCATACACACCCGACATAACATTTGCTCCATCGTATCCCTGTCCTCTACATTTAGTCAAATCAATTCCATATTCTTTAGTCAAATTTAAAATGACAGTTTTCAGACCTGCAGCACTGCAATCGGTTACTGCTATGAATCCTAAAAAGGACTCACAGATTTTTATTTCTTTAGGCACATTATCATCATTTTCTGTAACCGAGATATATCGAAAAACTACAGATAGTTGGTCAATTTTTGACAAGTCTTGTGTTGTATCCAGAATTATTGTCAGAAATGGAGCTTTTTTAATTTCTGAGATAATACTGTTCCTAACGTTAGTACCAAGCAAACTAATAATTTCGTTTTGAATCGTAGGGCTTAAATAATTTATTTCACCTTTCGGTTTTAGAAAAAGTTCTTTTAAAGTTGCATCATAGTTAGATAGCAGACGTGAAATTGCCATAAAATTGCCAGAATCAGAATCATGCCCCCTCAAAGGTAGATTACAAGATACTAAAGTAATTATAACATTAATTATATGATGCAGTACATCTCTCCAGAATGTAATTTTACTATCGATTTCACTTTTCAATAGAGTATCGATGGTATTTCCTTGCAACCAATTATTATAAGAGAGTGAGGCACTAATATGCTGCTGTGACTTTTCATGGTCAAGAATAGTTTGTGTGAAATTGCTTCTAACCGAAACACCGTTAACCCAAGCAGAGGAGTACGATTTGTTTTGACGATCTGCTAATAACCAACAGAAGTGACAGTACGGTTTGTTTAAAACGTTAGAATAACATAACCATGGTCTTATAATTTTTATGCCTGCCTGATTGAAATATGAATAATAATAAGCTGAAAAAGGTCGGTTATTTTCTGAAACTTTTGGAAATGGTCCTTGTGGTTTAAATGGACCCAATTTAAAAATTATTTTTCGTTCGCATTCAGTTAAATTGTCACCAAAATTTCCTCTATCTGATGAAATTATATTACAATCTGCATTATCTGCAGATATATCAGAATCGTTGACTTGGGGTTCCTCGATTTCTGGATGGACATCCGATAAAGTATGTGCTTGGCTTTCTTCTATTTCCGGATGGATATGTGACGAAGAACATGCTTCAGAAGAATCTAAAAATAAACGAGTAATTGTTAAAAAATAAATACGAATGCTTTGATACTAAACTAAAAAGAGTTATATATAAATAAATAACGTTACTAAGGGTCACAGTTAGAGAGTGTTCAGTTCAGACGCACACAGATTCTACGCGGATTGTGCTCGTACCTATTAGTAGATACAAAATCACCTGCAGCCCGTCCGTGCATTACTATACACCTGCGTGCTATTTAAACGCAGCGCGTAGTGTAGTGGCCATACAAAACGAGAACCCGAAAGCGAGTCTGCACATCTGAAGTTCTCAACACGCAATTAACGATACGATACGGACTGATAAACAAACAACAAAACAAATCGATCCTATAGATAAGTTAGAATTTTGTTTTTTTTAATCAAGGCACGGAACCCTAAAAACAGTATAATTGTGAAAATCGAGGGGGGAGACAACTTTTTGTGACGGACAGATGGACAGACCGAAATTAAAAGATTTCCTTGTTTATCACTACGGGCCCCTAATAAATGGGTTGGGTAGTAGTGTAGTACTTACCTTTCCAATCTAAATCACTCACAGTATCTTGTCTCTGAAAAAATGAAGAAATTTTGGGCACTTTTTTTATAACCTCGTCCCTTTTCTGTTTAATTTTTCTTTTCTCAGCGCCGCTGGGATAATCTCTTTTCCTTTCACTCATTTCTTTTACAAATCGTTACTAATACTGCTAAACCAGAAGAACAATATTGTTTGTACTGAATTACAATGTAATGCACATTTATATAAAGCGCGTAAATAAACAGTGCACTGCACTCCGTGGTTTAACATCCAATGCAAAGTACAACAACGTACACGTACATCGCGATATCGATGAAGGATTCCCGGGGATTCCCCGCTGAGTTGAAGATAAAGTAAGTAAAACGGGGAAGTCCCGCAGCCCGCCATAACGATGTAGTGTTGCCAACTTTTGAACGCACGCTTAAGGCGGGAAAAAAGGAATTGCTTTATAGAATTTTGTCATTTGTAAAATAAAATAAATTAGAAAGTTTTTATTCTTTTTCCTTACACACTTTGGGGACCCCCGTGGCCCGGGGGCCCCGTATAATTGATACGGCAAATACGGCGGTAGCTACGCCCCTGGATTCCATCATCAGATCCTGACTTGCTGCCAATGGGACCATCTCAGGAGTATACTCTTTCAAATAAAATAATAATTTTGAGAATCGTTCCACAAATGGGGAGAAATCGAGGAATATTCATTAAAAAAATACATACAGTGGGACTTTGCGATTTGGCATAAATATACATTTCGTTCAGCTAGAACTTTTTAAGCGATGTAATGCGATCTTCTTCTTTTGCGTCGATGGGCTACCATGTGACGAAGGCTACTTCGTCCATGTTTCTATATTCATTGAGCCCAGTAGGTGGACAAGTTGAATGTGGTAGACTGAGTTGGTTGTTAAAAAAAGAAACGAAAATTAATATTTGAAGTCCTTCACATTTTACCATTCCTCCAAGTAGCTTTTTACGAAAGTAATAAAAAGCTAAGTACTCGTATCACGGGAATAACCAAATGAGATGTGTCGCAAGTATCTATTTCTGTATCAAAATAGCTCAAATTTTGTTTATGGGCCAGACCTCCATTATTTATTTGAAGAACGGATTCTAATCGTCTGTGATTTGAATATTTATTGACACTATCTTTTTATTGTGAGTGCTCTTAATATAAATATGTGTAATGTGAAAACATGCTTTAATGAAGTCTAAATGGTAATTTATTTAATACGTAACGCAACTAACTGGTTGTATGTCATTTCGAATGAATGCATGAAAATGATGTTCAAGAAGTGCTTAAGTTTTTTCTTTTTAAAATAACTTAACGAAACGAAAATTTAAAAATATATGTTAAAACAAACTAACATTTGCATCGTCCAATAAATAAATACCTGGTTTATTCAACATTTTATTTTACAGAAAATTAAGTCAACAAAATCTATAATTCTAATCAAATCTATGTTAAACGAAAACGCTTTCAGATTTATATTGTAACGACTGTTATTATCATTGAATTAATTTCCAATCAAATATAAATCTTTCAGTTTATTTTAAAATAAAAATAGGCGTTATATTTCTTTTGATAATTGAATCGCTTTCAGTTCTGACGAGCTATACTGATCAATGGATAAACGCAAAATAATGCATTCTAAATAAATATTATTTGCAATATTCTAGGGTTTTATATTATTTAGCTTGTCAGCAACCAATAAATCACTATTATAATGACTTATTTGGAAGCTAGATAAAGTCAACTTTGCTATCGAGTGCAAAGGTTCCGCCCGGTCCTTCTATTTTGTATCCATAAATTAATCTGTTCGATAGAGTTGTAAGTTACGTTATAAGCACACAACAATTCATCGTCTGGCAATATAACATAATGTGTATGTTCCCGAGACAGTCCTTGTGTAGTGACACGCGATACTAAATCGCACATCCTTCGAGTTATGTGAGTAACCCACTCAATGTAGGCTGGAGGGTATTTTTGGATACACGTGTTTGCGTGTACGGACATATCGGATTGTACTACGCAACGTACGTAACTTCATAGTATTTGTGACAAATTGGTTGTAGTTCATATCAGAAGAAATTGGTTTTAACACGGGTATATATCACTGTTATCAAAAGGGTGCTTCTAGAAATAGTATAGCTGTGCTACCTCATTATTGGGAACCGTTTCTTTCAACACACCTACGTAAATGACAAAGCATAATGTAATAATTAAACCTTTACGATACGTAGGTAGTCTGCGTAATACAATCAAGTCTCTAAACTTTTAAGTAAAAATCTTTCGCAAAGAAAGGAATCGACGCTAGATTTATTACTCCTAATGACTCACATTTTCTATAAATGAACAAAAATATCTTTATTGGAATAAATCTGCATAATTCAACGTTTTATTCCACCATCTATTCACGACAAATTTCTCTGTGATTATTATACTGGGTGACTGGAAGATAGTATGAATATTGCATCGGGTCACCGCGCACCCTCCCTGCCCCTTTCAACAAACTTCACTAGGTCGAAGGTACTACTCATTACTATTTCAAGACCTTTAAGAAACGTTGAACGGTAACAGCATCGGCACTCTGTATTGTTACTCCTCGATATTGTTTAACCCGCCAAATACGAACGTGAATTTAAAATAAATTGCAAGCATCGAAGGTTTGAATATATAATGTACAACCTGCCTCTCACCGCGATTTTAAGCCGAGTTTATTTTAAAAAGATCGCGAATGTTTGCAATAATGCAAGACTTTGAAGCCCACGTAATGCTCTGTTTACGTGAAAGTTTGGCATTTCCATTCACCGAACATTTTCCACTCATTCTTATCTGAGAATTGAAAAGTCCACATTTACTTGTCCAACTATCGTTTAAGAAAATGAAGTAGAAAACGAAATGGGTCGTATCAAGTAATGACCTTTTTAACAAAATTTCTCGCCGCAAGTTTATTGTCACACGTAAAATGTTTACTTATTATAAATGAAGACTAAAGTCCACCAAATAAATCGCACTTGTTCACTCCTGCTATCAAATTACAACACAATTCTTCCATATCTAAGAACGCGCAATTCATCAGCGCTGGCCGGAATTGGGGCAATATCTCCGGGCGAGATATTTTTGAACGCGCGCCCAAGTTTTAATGAAGTGTCGCACTCGGAGCCCCGAGTTAAAAACTAGCGCCAACTGCTTACCGACTCACACTTGACTGGAACTTGCGAACCACCAGCGACATCTGTGGAAGTGACGGATTAACACGTTTGGGTCAAAGGCTAGAAGAAGCTTGTTGATAAGATTAATTTCTAATCAAGTCTGCAGGCCGAGCAAGATTGTCTGTCTGGGCCGACTCGCACAAGATCAAAGTGCATGCGAAAAGGAGGCAGTATTGGTATAAATGGTTTAAAACTGTTAACTAAACAAAAAATAAGTAATCTTCATGCCAGAATTTCACTCCAAGTTATGGGTACCACAGGCCACTAACCGACGATCTTTCAACGCTCTGATTGACTCTTTGCTGGTGGCGCTGGTAGATATCCTTATTTCTAACTATTACTCGGATCATTTCCAATTAATTCATCTCACCAATTCTACTTAAACATTCCAACCACAATATCATGACCACATGCAAATAGATGATCAAGCGGGTCTGTCGTCAAAGGCTACGCAAACAGTTCTTACAAAGGGCGCCGCCGCGTGAATAAAACATGGCTGCCGCACCTTTGACCTGTAATTAGCTCCGTAATTGTACACACGACGTACTTGGACGAGGGACTTTACTTAATACTGACGGGAGTGCTCCTAACACATGTAACAGGAATTGGGATTTTTTTTTTAATCACGACCAAGTGCCTAGAGAATTTCATGAATACATCGCGCCTTTTATAATTTCCCATGGTTCCCATTATAAACGTAAGAATTTGAGTCGTTTAAGATCCTCCCAAGTTTTATTCTCAAGCATAAGAGCTATGTGATAAAATATCTCAGTGCTCATCTCCTTAGGCGCCAACAGTTTCATGCGTGCCACACCTAAACACACAAGGAGGCACTCGCTCAACAATATCTTAACAATGTTATCACAAATCAACTTCCACACATAGCACAAACTTTCTCCGCCTACATTCTCCTCACCGTAGTTAATTATTTAGCTCCGTTTCCACATCTCAAATTCATACAAACCCAGAAAGTAATTCAAAGAATTTCAGTGCACTACAGCAAATAAACTAGTCAACAGTACATTAGTATTTGGCGCCCTCGCTATGTCGGACAAAATTTTAAAATGTTCTCGGTCTTATGAAATGTCATTTTACCACTACGGGTCATCTGGAGGCAAAGGTCCTCGCGCAAATATGGGAGTGGCGCGAGGAGGCCAAACGCCGGGGCGTAACTCCGCTGCCGCAGGAAATCGCGGCACAGCGGACAGAGCTCCGGCGGGATCTCATGGTGACATGGAGAGAGCGATTGTCGCAACCCAGTGCTGGGCACGCCACGATTGCGGCGGTAAGTCCCCTCTTTGAGGAGTGGTTTGAGAGGCGGCATGGCGTCCTCACCTTCCGCCTGACGCAGGTCCTCACCGGACACGGTTGTTTCGGGAGGTTCCTGTTTCGGATAGGGCGGGAGGAAACGCCCGGGTGTTTCCACTGCGAAGATCGCCCTGAGGACACGGTGGAGCACACGGTGGCGGTCTGCCCTGCTTGGGCGGAGCACCGCTGTGTCCTCGTGGAGGCGATCGGCGGCGGCGATCTGTCGCGTCCGGCCCTGGTCCAGGCCATGGTACGGAGCGAGAGGGCATGGGGAGCCGTCACCTCCTTCAGCGAAGCAGTGATGCTCGCGAAGAGGGAGGCGGCGCACGTGAGGGAGAGGCAGCATATGCGCCCTCGCGACCCCAGCCGCCGCAGGATACGGAGACGCCCTGGGCGTCGGGAATCCCAGGCCGATTTCCGGCCACCGTAGGCATGAGCTTGCGGACGGCGAGTAATGGGTAGCTCGCTGTCCGGTAAGGACCAAGCCCAAGTCGACGGCGCGTTGTGTTCCACGCGCGCCTCAAAGAGATGTCAGCACAAAAAATGATGGGGCCCGCAAGGGCCGATCCTGCCAGGGGTGCGGGTTTGTTCGAAAGAGACACCACAGCCCCTGGCATACGGGCTACTGAAGGAACACGGGTGGGTTTTAGTCAGTAAAAGTCTGACACGCCCTCCTGCTCCACCCAGAGCGGGAGAAGTTATTTGATGATATCCCACACAAAAAAAAAAAAAAAATCCACTACGGGTCTTTCTGGAAGTGAGGTTTGTTTTCTGTATTCTGTAACAATCTAGATTACTCAAAAACTTGTCTACCGCTCGGAGTGGTATGCGACAGTTAATAACGTTACACAAATGACGTCATTCGACTTTTTTAAATTAAACATTCTATCATCATGCCTGTTAAATAAATTAGGCCTGTAAATTTTATTATGAACATTTCTCGTGATACAAGAGAGCTTCATTTCAACGGAGCGAAAAATAAACCTCTTAAATCTGGCACATTTATTATGAATGTGTAAGTACTCGGTGCGTGGATAGCGCGTCCGATATCCGTAAGAAGAAACTGGTCTTTTGAGCCGGACGACGTCACTGCGATGCCGCTTGTGCTGCGATGTCCCTGGTCGAATGTTAGGTAACGCTGATCGGGAAGCTAGGGCTAGGGTCTATTATTTTCTGTTTTAGAATATTATATTAATTAAAGAATACAAAGAGTCATAGAAGCGTTGTAACGGTTTTTTTTTTGTTTGGGATATCATCAAATGACCTCTCCCGCTCTGGGTGGAGCAGGAGGGCGTGTCAGACTTTTACTGACTAAAACCCACCCGTGTTCCCTCAGTTGCCCGTATGCCAGGGGCGACGGTATCTCTTTTGAACAACCCGCACCCCTGGCAGGCATCGGCCCTTGCGGACCCCTTGGTCACCCTGCGAGGAGTCAGCACAGTGGCCCCGCCTCCTACCACTTTTCGGCCGCAGGGGATAGAGAGAGCGGCCAACGCTATACCGACACTCCTCTTCCCTGCGGCCCCACCAAATGGTGGCGGCCCCGTCCAGGCCACGGAAGGGAAGAGCGCTGCTCAAAAGTACCGGCACTCCTTCTCCGCCGCAGCCTGTAACCCTCAGTTGCGATGCCTCCCATTCGACATCGCGGCCCAGCTCAGTTGCGGTGCACCTCACCGCAACCTACGTTTTTGACCGCTACGTCGTCGGCTTTGATGCAAAAGCCCTGAAGAGCGGTCCCCCACTTCGGGGTTCCTCTTCGCTTCACCGTGGCTGGGAGACCACGGCTACTGAGCCCCCTCCGTAACAACAATGCGGGAACCCACTCGGGGGGGAGCATTGTAATGGTTAATTGCATGTTCCGCGGATAACTTGCAAAGTCTTAATTTAAGAAATCATACTGATAAATCTGGGGGCCCGGCAGTGCCCCCGCCAAGTCGAGCAACAACAAGCGGCACGGCCGTACCATCCTTTTCTCGAAGTAGTTCCGGCCATTTTCGACCCCCTTATAACTTCGTTGTAGATAAAATTAGAAGCCTGAATTTATTATATTAACCTTACAATATTATTATTAACCAAACAGGCATTGTATAAACTCGGTATATTTCAAATTTCATTTAATTTGAACCAGTAGTTTAAGAATTATAACTAGTCAAAGTTGGTTAATTTGTCACTCACTCACTGACTGACCGATCATAAAAACTCTAAGGCACTTCTAACAGACATAGAAACTTCAAATTTAGAATACAAATAGTGTTTAGTGTAAAAATCAAGGAAAAACTAAAATATTTTGCAATTTCGTTACCGTCCAGACATGTCAAAATTTTTAACATCAAAGCCTACGAGAAAAACCTACAGAGACAGGGAGTGGGCTTTGAGAAAAACGGTAAAGCTCAAGTAGTACTCGAAAAGAAAAAAAGGAAAATTACATACAAAAAAAGAAAAGAACTGTCTACAAAAAGAATATCAATATTAAAAATCTTTTATGTTTTAAAAAAATAAATTAACTTGGCCATCGCACTAAACAATCTAATTTAATATAATATGTATTACTTGTGAGATACATTGTGTTTTCATGCGATGGCCAAGTCAATTTATTTATTTAAAACATAAAAGATTATTAATAATGGTATTGATATGGTCACTGTAAGATGTTGTTAGGTTAGCTAATTACGTAATAACTTAAGACAAAAGAATCTATAAGTAGGAACTGATTAAATTCACCGACTTGGTATTATATGGATCTCACAACTTTTTACGGTAGAAGAACTGAGTTGCGAGACTTGTTTTTTTTTTTTACAAGTTATGTTTTTGATGGCATTAATATGACTAGAATATGTCTATCAAGCAAGCTGTTATCTTCAAAGTAGATGAAACGTTATAAATCAATATTAGTAGCTACAGTAGGCAAACCTGATAGATTTAAATTGCGATCCATGACCAAGCAACTTTCTATCACACTAGCCTAAGGTTTGAAACTGCTCCATTTACACGTAATATTCGTCATAATACACGTCTATTAATCATTAATTTATTTATTAAGGTAAGGTATACAGCCTCTCGGGACTGTATATATATGAACACTGAATCAAACATACGTATGTTATACACGTATAACGGTCATCTACATAAATATTGAATACGCAATAAAGTACATAGAACATTATCGTTACCTACACATGGGGTTTAGAAATAGCGATTATTTCATCTACTTTATGATTCAACTGATAATACCTATTGATAAGTCAATTTCTTCATTAGTAAGGGATTCTTACAAGTCATCACAGTCAACATAATTTGATTTGGAATCAATTTAGGTGTCCAAAAATATAAAAAAATGTCAATTAACTCAAAATTGAACAAATAAATAAAGCTATAGCTGAAACATATCAAAGAACAAAGCGACAAACAGACACAATTACGTAATAGAAAAAAAAAAGCCATAGTCACAGCTCACACAGCAGAACGTTACAAAATAATGTGATTTTGTGGTAGGTAAGTTATTTAACCTTTACCTGCCCTTCAAAGATTGCCATAACCTAACAAAACACCCTGTATACGGTCGACTGAACTTAGTAATTCAGTTAACTACAAGCCCGTAACAGTTACGAACAATTGTCGATAAGTTATAACATTATTACAATTGTGTAGCTTACACAACTCCCACAAGTGCCTCCTTAGGTCGCGGCTATAATATATTACAATTAATTAACGATTTAATGTTGCCACGTGTTATGGTTATTATAAGCTTACAATTTGGTTAAAACTAGGTACTGAAAACAATTTTTCCGTTTTTATATGGTTCCGAAGATGAGTGGTAAGAACAAGGCTATCTGTGTCGAGGTGTCATGTCGACCAGACTCATTGTTGAGGCTGAAAGTACCACTAGAGTCGAGAAAACAAAGTTTAATAAAGTTTCCATTCCTTGAGTGATGATAAAACATTTTTCTATTCTTACCGAACTTGGAAACGATATTACGAAGATTGATTCATCTTGAATCAAATGTACCTATACATAAAAGCAGTATTCGGGAACGAACAAGTCGCGTACAGAGCTCGTATGCCCGCCGTAACGCGACGCTGGGAGCTCTCGACATGTATTACCGATGGCCTATCGACCTGGAGCATAAAATATAAGGAGATACGGTTACGCTTAGAATTTATATTTATGATTAGAACGCAATACGGAAATAACATCACAGTGTGTTATCTTATCTTTCCTTCAAATGTATTGCCTTCCAGTCTAAATAGTTTATTTCACTCGGACCAAGTCTATTGGAGTAATAATTCAGAATACCTCCTAAGTTTCAAAGGTCTTGCTACGAGCCTATGATGCTACGCCGCTACGCTGCTATGCCGTAACTCGTAGCACTGCTACGCGACTACGAGTTATCATGTTGCAATCGTTAGGTCTTTGTGTTTGTTAGTTGGATTCAATTTACTACCGTATTGTGTTTCTAGATAGATATTTCCTTTGTACGTTATATTCCAATAAACTTTTGAAGGTATGTTGAAGTTTTTAGTATCTTCAACATAATTTTTATTTTTTTAATATTGTTATGTAGTGTAGTGTAATGCAGTATGACTAGGTCTGGGCTAAGAAACTCAGTACCATTAGGTCACATGAAGTATTCAAGTTTCGCTAAAGGCACAGGATACTTGCTTCTTCAATACAAACTAGTAGTGAATGTAAGTTTGTAAAGGTTTTGGATAAAACAAAATTTGATCTGGACTAAACTGCCGTCGTAAATCGAAATAACTCGATTGAATAACGTAGTTTGGTATTCAATTTTTCAATAAGATTTCTTTACTTCAATTTTGTTTAAATGTGCCTCGAAAAATGTAAATATTTTCTTTCAATTTGATTTATTTTATTGAGCACTATAATAATATCAAAAGTATCAATAAATTAAATATATTCGTAAACCTTTTTCAGTTACAAACAAATAGCTTAATATGTCGATAACAAAAGTTCGTGTGTCAAGTTATTGGCAATAAATCCAATATTCTCGTATCTTTCCCGTGGTCTGGGGGTAGTCCAGTCCCCGGGTGGCGATCACCTTGAATACGGAGTTTCGACAAAAACATGTCTGGTGCGATATCAGTGGCTGAAACATGATTTATTTTAAAACTGATAACTTACACTAAAGTAATTTTAAGATAAAAGTACTATTTGATTTATTTTGTGGACTGTAAAACTATTGGTTGTTTATTTATTTATTTTAATTTACTTATTTATGTACACACAGTAAAATACATAGAGCAACGACAGTGAACTGGATACTTTTGATTATACTTAATGTGTTTTTTTTTATTTTACGCTAAATGTCATGTAAAGTGAATACCTATAAAAACGAAATACTTTGTGCGGTATACAGGAATCGATGAAGAATATTATTAGCTGAAGAAACCGTTCTGAGATTACGTTACCATGAACAACACTAATATACATTAGCATCCGATAACTTCTGTTGTGTAAGAGATGACACGCCCTTTCGTCTCCCACGTGTTTCTTCGTTTTGAAAGAAACACTAAAACTGTCATTGTGGTTGTTTGTAGTAACACAAAGATCACAATGCTTCCAAGTTCCACGCAATACGTGAACACGTGTGTACACGTACAAGTGTACAATCCATAAAACAGATAAGTATGCGGGCAACTTAAATGAACTATTTTTATGAATGGTTGGTATGCTGAGAGAGAGGTCCGAGATTATAATATTCAAAAAGGTTTATGACACGTAGTAAATTCGAAAATAAATAATAAAAAAACTGCTTGATAAAAATCTTAAATTGATGAATTCACTTACAGACAACACACAGTTTAAACCGCTGCATCTAGGAGCAAGAAATTTTGCAAAACAGTAAATTAGGAAAATGAGGATTTTTGAAAATTCACACTCTAAAAGGGAGTTGCAAGCTTGCACCCATGATGGAAGTTCGTCATTTTGGCAACATCCCATCGAACACGGCTAGTAGTAATGGAAATTGCCAGCATAGGACTTACAAATTCAATTTAAGAGCGCCTGTAAATTATTAATTTAACAGCGTAGCCTGCGTGGTATTTTTTCAGGGTTCACACATTATTATACATGGGAACAATGGTTGGTTTTTCGCCGTGTGTACCTCCCCGTTGCACTATAGTTGTATTGTCGGCGACAAACGGCGGAATTTTTCAATTGGCGCTAGATGTCGCGTGGGAACGAATGTGTCTGTGCACTACTGGCCCTCGGGGAGCCTGCGGACCTTCTTCTTGTAAATAATGTACGGTTACTTGTTATGTGAGAGGGGCGGGATTAAAATGTCTTGTCAATTATTGTAGTACGATTCTCTAGCACCAAGCAAGAGAATCGTAGGTTTTATGAGAATAAAGTGGATATTCTTAAAGCAGTTGACAGCTTATTCCTTGTAATGCTTTCATGAAGATAAACGAAACAATATGTTAGATAAACTATTTATCGACAGAAGCAGCTTAAAGTAGTTCGAGCACCCGATAACTAGGTGTATGAATATCCTAAATCAACTTTCCATAAATAATAGTCTTCCAAAATGTTCTCAATCAATCAAATAGTTTATACACATACATAACAAAATAACAACTCTATCCTTCTCAAAAATACTTTCACAAACTAATAGATAAACAAAGCCGATCACTTCGGGACAAAAGTAAACTAGGTCTCGTTAAATATTCAGCAGGTGAAGGTTGAGCTGCTCCAACATATTTGGAGCGAAATGAGCGGCCCAGCTCCTTTGTGAGCTCAACACGGAATATTTCCTGCAACACGTCTTTGTGCTTGACTTATAATATGCAGCGCTACTTAGTGTACTAAATGTTAGTTAGAAGGTTATAAAGTTAAATAGTTGAGGAATAGCCAAGCTAAAATTGAGATTATTGAGCAAAAGCAGTTTATAGATAGATAGATAGATATTAATGAATGAACTTCTTTTTTAATACGAAATTACTTGGCGTACCTTAAAAAAGGGGCTTCTGGTAACACGTTTTTTATAAATGCAAATAGTAGTTAATGGTAGTGTAGTTTAGTGCAATATCTGCGAGCCTTTCTAAAAAGGGCGATACTCTTGGTGCTATTACGTACAAATTTTTGAGAGAATGATAATTGCTTTAATTGTTGTTTTAAAAAGCAGATAACCTTAGTACCACAGACTAGTGGGTATAACCAATCACTGTTCACTAGACGTGTGCGTTATTTAACGTAATCGGTTTCAGAAACTGCTTACGAGGCTGATAATCGCGTAACTAGTTTCGTGGACAAAATTGTAACGATTATTTTACGTACGTAGTTCACAGTTGACATGACACTTACACAACGAACGGCGTACGCGTAACCGTTTCGCTCAACAGATTATTATTAAAATTATTATGTGTACGTTACGTAATACGACTCGCAAAACGAGAGTAAGAGTCCCTTCGGAATTATAAACTGTTACATATTCGTAATTATACGTAACATAACACACGTAAAAATAATACGTATAACCTGTAACATTTTCGTAATCATAACATAATACAAACGCAAAACCATACCAACTGTATACAAAAGTAACTAGTTACGAAAATAATCGGTTTTGAAACTAGTTACTCATATCCACGATACAACGTATAACCGATTACGCCCAAAAGACGTTACGACCCATGTCTACTGTTCACGTTCATTTTATTTTATTTAAAGCTGTTGTCGTTTCCCTTTTTAGCAATACTGTGCTATTCAGTTTACCGTGAACACCACCACACGAGGAATCGTGAGCAGAGGCTGCCCACAGGGTGGGGTGCTGTCACCACTACTATGGAATTTAGTCGTTAATGAGCTCATCGTAGAGCTCAACGCCAGCAGTCTTTACTCGGTAGGTTACGCGGACGATATAGCAATTCTGATTTCGGGGAAGTTTGAGGGCATCTTATGTGATCTCATGAGAAGGGCCTTCAAAATAATCGAAAGTTGGTGCGCGAAGCACGAACTGTCGGTTAACCCCTCGAAAACAGAACTGTTGTGTTAATGTTCACCAACAAAAGAACTCTTGGACCCCACAGGCTTCCAAAACTTTTCAACACAGAACTAACACTTAAAGACGAAGTCAAGTACTTGGGGGTGATCAGCAAACTGCTCTGGAACAAGCATCTTGACTACAAACTTAATAAAAGCACTATTGCACTCTACCAATGTAAAAAAATGTTAGGGAAAACATGGGGGCTTTCTCCGAAGATCACTCTGTGGTTATACAAATCGGTAATCAGGCCAATGTTGGCTTATGGCGCTCTGGTTTGGTGGACAAGGACCGAACTCTCGACCACTATTACCAGACTACAACGCTTCCAACGACTGGCCTGTTCAGCTACCACTGGCTGCATGAGAACCACCCCAACAGCAGCCATGGAGATAGCTCTTGAACTAACTCCCCTTGACCTGTACATACAGCAGGAGGCGGCGCTAGCTGCCATCAGGCTAACGCATCTAGGCATATGGGGCAAGAACCTTACCAGTCCACACGCTAAAATCCTGGACCGGGCGATTGAGTACCAGCCTCTCATCGCTGCCCCGTGTGATAGAACACCAAACCAACCTATGTTCAACAAAAACTATATCATACAAACAGTAGAGGAAGAAAGGGATCAGTCAGGAGTCAATGAAGTGCGCATCTACACTGACGGCTCAAAAACACAAGACGGTTCAGGTGCTGGCGTACACTCCCTTGACCTCAACATCAACCTTCACATACCGCTAGGCACACACAGTTCGATCTTTCAATGTGAATGTGTTGCCTTAACACAAGCCGCAACAGCAGTAAAGCGCTTAGGCATCCGGAACTACGGCATTAAATTCCTATCCGACAGCCTATCTGTGCTCAAAGCTTTGGAAAACAAACAAACTAACAACAAACTAATTTTTGAGTGCCATCTAGCCCTGGAGAGCTTATCAACGTCCAATCGTATTGCACTCCAGTGGATCAAAGGGCACAGTGGATCTTTAGGCAATGATGCCGCAGATGAACTTGCGAAGAGAGGCTCTGATATGAAAGTGCTAGGCCCGTACCCACTTCTCCCCTGCCTTTCTCACAATTTCGTGCGTGGATTCGCCAAAGGTCGACCAAACTCCATAACAACAGATGGTCACGGGCAACAGACTGTAGACAGTCAAAATTGGCTTTACCGATTGTACACCCGCGATTAACCAAAAAACTTCTCAGCCTGAGTAGAAATAACCTTAGAATAATAATAGGAACAATTACGGGCCATAACACACTTAACAAACACCTTTTTAACATAGGCGCCACAGACAGCCCGCTTTGCAGGGGCTGCCTTGACGCCGAGGAATCAGCCGCCCACGTCATCCTGGAATGCGAGGCCGTGGCTTCTCAACGTGAAGAAATCCTCGGAACAGTGAGGTCGCTCCGCGAAGCCTGTGAAGCTCCCAGGAAGCTTCTGTGCTTTTGGGCGGAGCTAGGCTGGCTCTGTTAGCCAGAATCCCCACGCACAACGGACCGAAAGGGAGTCTACGTGCGGAAAAGGGAGTCCCATCATCATCATCATCATCATCATCATCATCATTCCCTTTTTAGCAACAAACTTTAATTGTTATCCTCCTGCACATTGTACAATGTCTTAGCTAAAAGCCTACAATTCCGTGGTCGACCTTCAACTCCTACTCATTACATTTTACACGGGCAACTTATAATCAGTAGAACAAGGCGCGAACTCATAACAAGTTGCTACACTGCGGCGTGTGGCGGCCATAATGTTATACGCGTGAGGCGGTACAAGTTGCTGCCAATATTCATGTTACTTACTCTGAGCCGGCATTGGAATAGGTTCTAATGTTTGACGTAATTGCATGAGCGTCTGTAAGGCTTGTTCCTGAAACAACCTTCATCCTTTATTTTCTTAAGCGAGTATTCACTTTGAGTCTATAGTTTTTGAATACAGAAATGTGTGTATTTTTACAATGCTGGTTACAAATTATCAGCAGTAAATTGTCATGTTTATCCATTTACGAGTAGGCTGATCTATAATAGTTTGAAAGTGTAGTTTATTTGTTATTTAGGTCCCAGCTAAGAGTCAACGAGCGAATTGGGTCAAACTAGGCGACCTAGGGCTAACAATCTGGCCCGGCTTATTACTGCCACTAATTATAACCGGATGGAGCTTTAATATCACCACCATATAATATACTTGTAATGCTACCTACTTTATTTATTTAATTAAACTTTTCGCATACAAAAAAAAGGTACAAAGGCGGACTTAATGCCTTAGGCATTCTCTACCAGTCAACCAAGGGTGGTGAAGAGATTAGATGCCAGGTGCTTTGGTTGAGAAGAATGATGTTAAAAAAAAAACTATTTAAATACAACTATCATAATGAATTATACATAAGTTAGGTAGGTACACTAGTACAAAATGTGAAAGTTTGAACGTTTGGATGTTTATTACTCAATCACGAAAAAGCAGCTGAAGGGATTAGGATGAAATTTGGCAAACAGATAGTTCATAACCTGGATTAACACATACGATAAACTTACTAGCTTTTGCCAACGTCTTCGGCCGCGTGGGGATCGAAAATTATCAACATATTACCGGGATAAAAAGTATCGTATGTGTTAATCCAGGTTATATATAATCTATCTGTGTGACAAAGTTCATCCACATCCGTTCAGCCTTTATGGCGTGATTGAGTAACAAACATCCAAATATACAAGCTTTCACATTTATAATATTAGTAGGATAATATATAATAGTAGGCAAACGTACTTATTATTTGTAAGTTATAAACTTAATTAACTGGCTAAACTTTTATAAATTTATTTTATAAGGTCCTCCTATTTTTTCTTCAGAATCAATGTGTTGATAGTTAAATGTGTTTTCTTCCACAGGGTATCTTCCGCCTCGCATGCGAGCACGTCCTGCGCACGATGCGTCGTGGTCGCGAGACTCTCCTCACGCTCCTAGAAGCCTTCGTCTACGACCCGCTGGTAGAATGGGGTGGCGCCGCCGGCTCTGGGGGCAAGCGTCGCTGCACAGCGCGAGACGTTCGCGCAGCCCTGGATATGATGGCCGTCAGGGCGCAGGAGTTGAAGCATCCCTTAACTGAAGTCACGTGAGTATTGTTCTTGTATTGTGAGTTTTGTTCTGTAGCTGTTTAATTAATCCCACTGTTCTAATCAAACCTGGCATGACTTGCCTTTTCCAATAAACCTATTGGCTAAGGTATTGACTTGACTATCCAATATAAAAATATGAAAGACATTTAGGTACTACTGTAGGTATGTAGGGAGGTTCAAGAATTGCCACAATTGACTTGAAACGACATATTCCAACTACGCTGTCTATTTCCACATGAGCATCGACTAATAAAGACGCCTCACAATACGAAGATACATAGTCTATTCCATGTAATAGCTATACGTCTAGTAAACGAGCTGCGTCGCCGCCACCCTGCTTTGTTACGCCACGATATACGACGCTCATCTCACGCAGATTTACGTTCTCAATAAATACTGCACATTTTCTGACGCGATGGCGCGATGGTAACTCTTACCATGCGTCTATTTATACCAGTAATAGGGATGGACGAAGCGGATATCTTTGAATCATGCCGGAAGCTTGAACGGCAGCTCTTTTCTTTACCTATACGGTAAAAGTATTTTTCTAAGAAAAGAGTTCTGCGTTAAATCACAATAAAACAATAGGCAATGTAGTCTGAGAAGTATTATTGGCCGATGATTTATGAAATGTTAGAGATGAACAAAAAGTCTTACTTGGGTATAGAGAGAATTGTTCTTTGTCTTTATCAAGCTGTAAGTCTTATTCCAATCTTAACATCAATTTGGTTGCAGAAGACATCCAAGATTGCAAGATTTATTATTTTAAATCATGATAGTGGTGCCGATTCTGTTGTCACAAAATTCTCTAAACTAGACTAAAAATCACCAAAATTTAGTTTATTCCTGTCAAACGACGATTTCCTATTCTGAAATTGACTAAAGTGACACAACTTAACTATATTTTAGTTTGACAGCACTAAGATTGCACTGAATTATTAGTTTAGTGAAAATGGTAATTTTGCTATTCTGTTGTTGTCAATTTCATTATTCTATTCAACCTAAAATTTAGGTTGTCTAACTAAATCTGACTACCTATTTTTAATCGCGATTAAATAGGCGTGGAATAAAATTAGTTGTCAAGAACTAAAATTCACACCGACACCTCGACTTCTGGTGCAAAAATAGTACTGTATTTTTTTTTCTTTTCTTTTGCTTATATCTCAAAAACGGTGTGTCCTATCGCAAAAATAATGAAAATTTCGACCCCCTTTTAAAACAACAAACACCTCTAAAGCTCAACATGTGGATAATAATTTTTCATATTTTCCATGAAAAAAGTGAAAATTCCATATAAATCACGTCGAGGCTGGCGACCCCGGCGCGCTGCTGGCTCTAAAAAAAAACACGGGGTAGGGCAAACAAGTACCACGCTGCGATGCCAGAACATACCACGTGCGAGTCGCGATTGTCAAATTCGATTTTAGTTGTGTCAAAATAGTTTTTAAATTTAGAGATATTTTTTGCAGAATAGCGTTTAGATTCTCATAGTAAAAAGTAAGGAATTTTAGTTATAGTTTAGTTAGTTTAGTTCGGTGTACAACAGAATCGGCACCATTATCTCTCCCTTCCCTATTTAATGAAGTCAGTTTTTTAATGTCAACAGAGAATTGAAAGCTCTCAGCCCAACACGTCAAATATTATCGAGGTCGACCGATACAGTCACTGTCCAATATTTGTATAACAGAACAATGTTAATGATGAATGAATATTATTATTAATAGTTCACTGAGCTGCCTACAAATACTACGGTTTGAGTGTTGTTACGGACAGCTCAGTGATTGTTTGTTTGTACATATTAATTAAGAACTCATGATTTTTTCAAATACCTAGGACACCCGGTAATCGGAAATATGGGAAACCGACTTAAAAAAAAGAAGAGGCTACCTATGCATCCAGCGAATATCATTTCTTTTTGAACCGACGAAAAAACGGAGGAGGTTACTCAATTCGACGCGTATATATATATATTTGTTTTATGTATGACCACGCATATCTTTTTCCAGAGTAGTCCGATTTTGATAATTCTTTTTTATTGGAAAGGGTATACCTCGAAGTTGGTCCCATATAAATTTCGAAGAAAAATTCCAACCCTAAGGGTAAGAAAACAGGGGATGATTGATTGTTTACTCACAGATTTTAATACTGAGTTGTGTATTAAATCAAAAATTAAGCATGTAGTACTTAGTAGATTATAGCCACAAAAAATTATAAAATAAAAACTTTTTAATAAAAAAATTAAACCGCCGAAAAACCGAAAAGTAATAAATTATAAACTAGCTTTGTCCAACCCCAATAACTAAGTTCGGAAGGCGGTGACATGTAATTAAATACATATCCAAAGTCACCGACTTCCGAATTTAGTTATTGGGGTTGGACAAAGCTAGTTTATAATTTATTACTTTTCGGTTTTTCGGCGGTTTAATTTTTTTATTAAAAAGTTTTTTATTGTAAATAGGTCACAAAATATTAGTAAATTACTTTGAAATAAGGCCAAGCCCTCATAGATACAAAATCACACCTATTTAAAGTTTTGTCGTTAACGTTTCAGTAAATTGTTGGATCGAAAGCGCTTTGTAGTTCCTAATGTGCCCATTTGTGGGTAGCTTAATTACTTAGCACCCTTGATGAATGGAGTCGACCTTGTACGATTTAATTTACACCAGACAAATACTTCATGTTTGTAGATTCTCGCGGGGCTATTTATCGACAAAAGATTACATCTATTGCATTACGGAGATCGTTACAGAGAAACACACTCCCCAGTGTGTCTCGTTGTTAAGGCTTTATAGCGTCGTTTTGTCTTTAATAACAATCATTTCCTGAATTACACCTGTGATGTCGCCTAATGTTTCATGTCAATTTGTGTTCATATTCAAAGTTAATGTTCCAACAAAAAGACACGTCAATATAACGCGTTTTCTGTTCCCTCTGAATTATTAATTCCACGCGTCCAATATATGCCTTGTTAAAAATTCATAACGTGAAGTGTTTATTTATCGCTGAATATTTGTTTCAGAGAACAATTTTTGGCTGTGCTGCCGGAAATCAAGCAGTGTGCGGAAAACTGGCTGAAGGAGAACGAGGAGTTGAAGTCTGTGGAGGCAAGACTCCAAGACTGTCACCAACAGATGGCCCTCATCAAGGAAATAGAAGCTTATGGACCGAACCTAAACAACCACCCGTTATACGCCATCTCACAAAAGTACAAGTCGTACAAACAAGCGAAGAACGCTGTTGAGGACTCCATGAAGGTGTTAGTGAAGATACTCAAAGACTTCGACAGTCAGATCGAGAACTTCGCGCACACCACAGAAGCTATCAACGGCCCACAACTCGTGACGTGGATGCAAGAGTACTCCGGTAGCGACGCAGAGGAGCCACCGATATTCGAACATATTAAAGATTTCCTTACCAATGCTGGACAGGGCGCCATGATATCGCAATGTGAGCAAGCCGAGACGGAATTGTATCAGAGCATGAAGCAGACGCACCACCTCGTCAGATCCTGTCTGGATCTCCTCTCACAATACGTGGCAGTGTCTCAGTACTACCCTCAGAGCCACACAGAGTACCATCGCGTGGTTATGTTTAGAAAATTCTTAGCTGCAGCGTTAGATAGCAAGTCACCCGAAGTGTGCCGCGACGTGTCCAACCAGGTGACTGCTCTCATGAACGCTGACAACAACAAAGGAGACACTTCACAACAGATCATAAACTACAACTACCGTTTGCAAACCATGAATGTTGAAGCGAACGCCCATTTGACCAAAGCTATTGAAAGACTACAGTTGGAAGGTGGCCCTGATGCCTTAGCATTGGCTCAAGATGCGTATCGCGACGCGAAGACGAACATCAGTAACTGGGTGAGGGCTGAAGAAGGCTCGGGAGCAGCATTAGAATTTGTAGTCATTGGCATGCTCTGCAACTTGAACAGACGATACTTGATGTTGGAGAGTGGAGCTCAAAGCGCTGGAGACTGTCTTGTTGACCTTACATCTCGTGAAGGAGAATGGTTCTTAGACGATATGAGTGCAGTGTCTATGCAAGCAGTTGAGCTGCTCTCATTACTTCCACTACAATCAGCATCGGCCGAAGATGCAGCCATGCCAGTCGCAGTAGAGTGCGTCAGGAACGCGAACCTCTTGCTCGCCGACCTGGTGCAGCTGAACTACAACTTCAGCACCATCATACTACCGGAGGCGTTGAAGAAAGTGCACTCTGAGGACCCGTCGGTGCTTCAAATAATCGGTGAACTGAATGCTGTGGTCATGAACTCGCCGTTGCCTCTCAACGACTTACTGACGCAGTTGGAACTGCATCTTAGATATTTGATTATGGATATGGAGGTGGGTTGTATTTAATCTTTTTCTGTATTTAACCAAATGATTGAATAGATCAAATATTTTATACGTTTTAAGGCATCTTTATCCCATGCAGTTTAGCAACACAATACTTGTATGTATAATTTTAGGAATATCAAAGTATACACAAAGTTCAAACCCTACACAACATATTAATTCAATACCCTGCATGTCTGATCAGTCATTTTATGTAAACGCATGTTTGACAAATAAATTATCTTTATCTTTACAACTTGTAATACTTGGCAATTTCTGCTTCAACTTAATGCATTTAACATTAAGTTCATTATGGTTACTGAAGTTTATAGCAAACGTGTTATGGATAATGATTTTCGGACAAACAATTTTAGCAGAAGAAAGGGAGTACGAATTTTGAGACTATGTAAAAACCCTTATCTTTGAGCTTGGAAAAGATTTTTTTTCGTATCCTATTTTATAAAAAAAAAGTTTACCTGATTATTGTTGATGTTAGGTATCCGGACCAGCGACATCTTCATAACAAACTCTTTCCTTCCAGTCCCCAGCAAGCAACGCCCCACTGCTAGTCGCGGAGGTCCGGGCCCGCTTCGAAGCCTTAATATCTCCCCCCGCCGGCGACGCGGAGGGCCAGTCTACGGGCCGCATGCTGCTCATGGGCTTCAACGGACTGTTCGCGGCCGTGGAGCAGCGGGCAAAAGAACTGGCTGCCAATTTGGCCATACCTATACCACCGGCGTGGAGGAAAATCGATCATATTAGCGAGTCCATGCATATGTCGGTGAGTGTGTTGTTATATTTACTTTTTATCACGGATTATTTGTGGTGTGTTACAAAAGATGTACCATTGGTAAAGGTTTTTGAACATTTACCTATTATTTACGTTATAGGTAAACGTGTACAGTACGCTGTGTGTGCGCGTGCCTGTGTTTGTGTGTGGTTGTGTGGGTGTACGTTAGTCGCACCCTGGGCAATCGGCCCCGCTTCCAACTTGTTGATTAGCTTGTATTTGTACCACGTGCCGTTACTAGACAAGAAGGTGACAAACGATTCCTTAAAAATATGCCTGTTGCGACCGACGTGCAGGTGATAGTGCTAATTTCAATAATAATTATATCATTCAATTGCTATCTCAATGAAGTGCAAAGGCATCTTCTCAAACAGAGAAGACATGAGCAGTGTTAACGATCGCTCAAGGCGGTTTGGGGATGTCGGACTTATATTAATTACTAGCTTTTTCAAGCGGTTTCGCCCGCGAGGAGGACGAAAATTATTCCACGGGAACTTACTACCGGGATTAAAAGTATCCTATGTGTTAGTCCAGGTTATAAACTATCTGTTTGCCAAATTTCATTCAAATCCTTTCAGTCATTTTTGCGTGATTGAGTAACAAACATCCAAACTTTGACACTTATTATATTAATGGGATGGGATTATTCCAATACAAACCGTTTCGTATGTTTCAGGCGGCACTACAGAGCCCCGTGCTGCGCGGGATACTGCAAGACATCTTCCTGGTGCGGCGCGTGCAGACCATCGCCGAGGTGTTCGCCATGTGCGCGCAGGGCGCCTGCGCCTTCCGGGGCGGCGGCCCGCCCGCGCTCTACGACGACGCCGCGCTCTGCAAGCCTGTGCGGCGGTGAGGGTTGTGGCCATTTCACACTGACACACTATCGAAACAGCAATTTTCAATTGTAACAAACGATATACTACAACCATGCTACTACGGCCAAGATTCATCGGCCGTATAATACTAATACTGATCTACAGATCAACATCGAACAATAGTTCATTGGACTCGTTGTCAGATGGCGCCTGACAGAAAACCCTATATTATTAGAAAAAGATTTTAGAACATTTTTTTAAAATAAAATTACTACTAACCGTACGCAATGGCACATTAAGTTTTAAAAGAATATTGGTTTTGGAAAAGTCGTCTACTAATACCTATGTACAGACGCCAGCAGGTCAAGATATCCCAAACTGTCAAATTTTCCCAATTGAACATGAACCTTATTCCTTTGTGATAAAGTTGAAAAACTATCAAAGAAATTTGACAGATTGTGGTAGCTTGATGTGCTGGCCTCTGTACAATTCTTAATTCACTCCTGGGCAGTGGCAGTACCTCCGTATAAGACCAAAAGCCTACAGCTCAGGCTGTGAAACCAATTTTTCTTAAGCAATTGCATTTGTAATTAACTTTTGTGAAGTACCTTTATGTACCTTTATTCTGAAGCTTTTGCTTTATCGAAACGTCGAATATTGTGTGATGTTAAATAATTGACCACCATCATCGATGTAATAACCATTGTAGCAAACAAGAGTTTATTGATTGAACTCAATTCTCCCGTATACTGTGTAAATGTGTTGTTTGTGTTGCAGGTTCACAGCCGAGTACGTATTGCGTTGCGTGCTGGGCGTGCACTCCAAGGCGCTCGCCAGCGTGCTGTGCTTACTGCTGCGTCGAGCAAGACTCGACTTACACGCAGAAGTTGAACAGAAGGAGATTGGTGAGGCTAAATATTTCTTTATTTTCAACTGGAAGAGTAACAGCACATATTAGCAATTGAGCTGTTGAAACTAATTAAATAAAAGCAAAAGGTTTTAATGCTTAACTAAAAATAGAAGAGATAAGGAGAACACAAACTCGAAGATCTGTATGTGTGTAAGATTTCAAGCTTTAAAAGGTAGTAGACATAATTATGTTGTTCTAGTTGGATGTGTTTGGAACGCAAAGATAGAGGCTTGATTGAGGTTTTGTCTGGTGCTGACCAATTTGTTCTTGTACTATCTGTTTCTTAATAAACTAGCACTTCGCCCGCGGCTGCGTCCGTGTGAATGTATAGCTCATGTAACTTTGGAATATTGTAGCTATCTATAGGAGAAATTTAAAATCGGTTAATTCGTTTTGAGTTTATCCAATATAAACATTTAAATCTTTCCTCTTTATAATATTAGTGTAAATAGTGGACTTTTCGTCCTTAAAATGCTTGTTCGAAAATTGTGTGGTTTTCGAGCATCAAATTCAATTCATTAGGGGCGAAAAGTTGATAGCTGAGTAGATGCGGCATGATGACAGAAGATCAAAAGTTTTGTATATTAGCTATGTGGTCAGCAAACCACTTTCAGATTTCGAAAATAGACCAAAAATAAGTGATTTTCAAAGTCTTTGGTTTTTGTATGATTGTGTAAGGCCAAACTCGTACCTACCTTAAATAGGCAAATCTTATGAATAAAATATGGGCTTTCACTTTTGTTTAAAGAACAACAGGTACACCGGATCGTAGAGCATGTAAGTGTTGGCTTCCAACGCGGCAATACGACCGGTGCAGTATTTTTCGACATAGCGAAAGCCTTCGACAAGGTCTGGCACAACGGCTTGATGTACAAGCTGTACAAACTCGGAGTGCCGGACCGGCTCGTACTCATCTTACGAGACTTTCTGTCGAACCGCACCTTTCGCTATCGCATCGAAGGGACTCTCTCATGCCCCAACCCGATTCGCGCAGGCGTCCCTCAGGGCGCCGTGCTGTCCCCTCTCATCTTTACGCTGTTCACTGGCGATGTCCCCAAAAGTAGTAAGGCACAGTTGGCACTGTTCGCAGACGACACAGCCATCTACCACACTGGGCGTAGTCATAAAGCGATAGCCTCCTCCCTCCAAACCGCAGTCAATGTACTTGGCGCATGGTTTAGGAAATGGCGAAAAGTCAGGCGGTTCTCTTTTCGAAACCGCGACACCACCCTAACACCCCCCCCGGGCAATCTCCATATTCGGCAAGCCGATCCCTTGGGAAAAGCGAGCCAAATATCTTGGAGTGATTCTAGATCAGCACCTCTCCTTCTCTGAGCATATCAAGAAGGCGCGCTCACGCGCCGCCTTCGCTCTCGGAAGGCTGCACTCTGTTCTGCACGCACGTAACAAATTGTCACTCAAGTGCAAATTGCGTATTTACACGGCGTGCATAAGGCCCATCATGACGTATGCATGTGCAGTCTTTGCACACACGCACCCCCGACACAGCCATAGGATGCAGACCCTCCAAAACCGTTTCCTTCGCCAATCCACAGGCTAGCCATGGTTTGTTCGGAACGAGATCCTCCATCTCGATCTGAAAATGCCCACTATTGCTCAATTAAAATATTGTTTTTTCGATAAAGCCGAGTTACATCGCAATCCCTTGATTGTGAAGGCCGCTAGTTATGTCCCCCAGTAGAATCAGTAGAATCTGTATTCGTCTAAGTACCTGGTACTTATTGACAGGCCTGCACTGTCCTCCCATACATTTTATCTCTGAAAACATTGTTAAAGCCAATCATTTTTAAAAGAGTAACCGTGGAGTTTCTTGCCGGCTCTTCTCCATAGGAAACAACAATTTGGAACCGTGCACCTAACTTCTGACGTTTCATAAGTGCCCATGCAGGTTTATATGAAATAAAAATATTTTGATTTTGAATTCGCCGGCCGAGACATGTCCTTTCCGACCCAGATGACCCCATTACTGTTCTCCAAGAAAAGAATAGGGCCACCAGTACAGCACACAAACACAAACGACCGTCCTTCTGACCTCGCCGCCGAGGTTCTCGCGCCCGCGAAGACCCTCGAGTAACGATCAGACCCCCGACCGTCCCTTGCTCGTTGATGCGCCAGCCCGCGCCGTAGCTGAGCCAGTAGCTTTAAATTCCCCGAATAATAATCAAGAAAATATTTTGATCCAGCCTATCCCCACTAGCTGCCCAGAGTGACTCCCTGAGCCGAGGTTCGTACCCCACAAGGGGTGCCCTCAGTGCGCAGTCGCTTTAGGTTTAAGTAGGTTTACGCTCTGGCTGGAGGTTTTTAGAATTCTAAAAACCTTCACAGGAAAGTCCGGTTGAGCAGTCACGGCCTCTCAAGATCAACTGCGAGATGCCATTCAAAAAAAAAAATGTTTAAAAGAAAGTTACTTTATTTATGGTTTATTTTGAAATTTGAAAGTGGTTTCCTAACATTCTTCCTTCATAAAAACTTCAGATCAAAGGAGCCCATCCTTTGATCTGAAGTTTTTATGAATTCAATATCAAACAAAATATATTTTTGGTGTTCGCTTATCATCCCGCAACGCCTCAGCTATCAACTTTTGGCTCTGCACGCTTTCTCAAACATCGTTTGGGTCGGCTTTCTTGAGTAAAAGTATTCATGCACCGATCAGTAGCGCAGTAATAAACAACTCGTTTCTCAATGGAATTGTTAAGATATGTGCAACTACCCGCCCCTCGAGCGCATCATTCAGTAATGTGGTTTGCCCCGGCCGCAGGCGCGTCGTGGAGCGTGCCCCTGGAGTCCCTGTGCGAGAAGGCGCGGCCGCGTCGGGCCGCCGGCCTGGGCGCGGCGGCCGAGCGCGGCGCGGGCCTGGCGCGCGGCCTGCAGGCGGCGCGCGCGCGCGTGCAGCGCGTGGCGCGCGCCGCCGCCGAGCGCGCGCGTCGCGGGGACGTGGCGGTGCGCGCGCGGCTACTGCACGCCGCGCACGCGCACCTTCACACTGAGGTATGCACCGATGTGACACCGACCAGCCTACCATGGTCACGGCCTGCAGCGCGTGGCGCGCGCCGCCGCCGAGCGCGCGCGTCGCGGGGACGTGGCGGTGCGCGCGCGGCTACTGCACGCCGCGCACGCGCACCTTCACACTGAGGTATGCACCGATGTGACACCGACCAGCCTACCATGGTCACGGCCTGCAGCGCGTGGCGCGCGTCGCGGGCACGTGGCGGTGCGCGCGCGGCTACTGCACGCCGCGCACGCGCACCTTCACACTGAGGTATGCACCGATGTGACACCGACCAGCCTACCATGGTCACGGCCTGCAGCGCGTGGCGCGCGCCGCCGCCGAGCGCGCGCGTCGCGGGGACGTGGCGGTGCGCGCGCGGCTACTGCACGCCGCGCACGCGCACCTTCACACTGAGGTATGCACCGATGTGACACCGACCAGCCTACCATGGTCACGGCCTGCAGCGCGTGGCGCGCGCCGCCGCCGAGCGCGCGCGTCGCGGGGACGTGGCGGTGCGCGCGCGGCTACTGCACGCCGCGCACGCGCACCTTCACACTGAGGTATGCACCGATGTGACACCGACCAGCCTACCATGGTCACGGCCTGCAGCGCGTGGCGCGCGTCGCGGGCACGTGGCGGTGCGCGCGCGGCTACTGCACGCCGCGCACGCGCACCTTCACACTGAGGTATGCACCGATGTGACACCGACCAGCCTACCATGGTCACGGCCTGCAGCGCGTGGCGCGCGCCGCCGCCGAGCGCGCGCGTCGCGGGGACGTGGCGGTGCGCGCGCGGCTACTGCACGCCGCGCACGCGCACCTTCACACTGAGGTATGCACCGATGTGACACCGACCAGCCTACCATGGTCACGGCCTGCAGCGCGTGGCGCGCGCCGCCGCCGAGCGCGCGCGTCGCGGGGACGTGGCGGTGCGCGCGCGGCTACTGCACGCCGCGCACGCGCACCTTCACACTGAGGTATGCACCGATGTGACACCGACCAGCCTACCATGGTCACGGCCTGCAGCGCGTGGCGCGCGTCGCGGGCACGTGGCGGTGCGCGCGCGGCTACTGCACGCCGCGCACGCGCACCTTCACACTGAGGTATGCACCGATGTGACACCGACCAGCCTACCATGGTCACGGCCTGCAGCGCGTGGCGCGCGCCGCCGCCGAGCGCGCGCGTCGCGGGGACGTGGCGGTGCGCGCGCGGCTACTGCACGCCGCGCACGCGCACCTTCACACTGAGGTATGCACCGATGTGATACCGACCAGCCTACCATGGTCACGGCCTGCAGCGCGTGGCGCGCGCCGCCGCCGAGCGCGCGCGTCGCGGGGACGTGGCGGTGCGCGCGCGGCTACTGCACGCCGCGCACGCGCACCTTCACACTGAGGTATGCACCGATGTGACACCGACCAGCCTACCATGGTCACGGCCTGCAGCGCGTGGCGCGCGTCGCGGGCACGTGGCGGTGCGCGCGCGGCTACTGCACGCCGCGCACGCGCACCTTCACACTGAGGTATGCACCGATGTGACACCGACCAGCCTACCATGGTCACGGCCTGCAGCGCGTGGCGCGCGTCGCGGGCACGTGGCGGTGCGCGCGCGGCTACTGCACGCCGCGCACGCGCACCTTCACACTGAGGTATGCACCGATGTGACACCGACCAGCCTACCATGGTCACGGCCTGCAGCGCGTGGCGCGCGCCGCCGCCGAGCGCGCGCGTCGCGGGGACGTGGCGGTGCGCGCGCGGCTACTGCACGCCGCGCACGCGCACCTTCACACTGAGGTATGCACCGATGTGATACCGACCAGCCTACCATGGTCACGGCCTGCAGCGCGTGGCGCGCGCCGCCGCCGAGCGCGCGCGTCGCGGGGACGTGGCGGTGCGCGCGCGGCTACTGCACGCCGCGCACGCGCACCTTCACACTGAGGTATGCACCGATGTGACACCGACCAGCCTACCATGGTCACGGCCTGCAGCGCGTGGCGCGCGTCGCGGGCACGTGGCGGTGCGCGCGCGGCTACTGCACGCCGCGCACGCGCACCTTCACACTGAGGTATGCACCGATGTGACACCGACCAGCCTACCATGGTCACGGCCTGCAGCGCGTGGCGCGCGTCGCGGGCACGTGGCGGTGCGCGCGCGGCTACTGCACGCCGCGCACGCGCACCTTCACACTGAGGTATGCACCGATGTGACACCGACCAGCCTACCATGGTCACGGCCTGCAGCGCGTGGCGCGCGCCGCCGCCGAGCGCGCGCGTCGCGGGGACGTGGCGGTGCGCGCGCGGCTACTGCACGCCGCGCACGCGCACCTTCACACTGAGGTATGCACCGATGTGACACCGACCAGCCTACCATGGTCACGGCCTGCAGCGCGTGGCGCGCGTCGCGGGCACGTGGCGGTGCGCGCGCGGCTACTGCACGCCGCGCACGCGCACCTTCACACTGAGGTATGCACCGATGTGACACCGACCAGCCTACCATGGTCACGGCCTGCAGCGCGTGGCGCGCGTCGCGGGCACGTGGCGGTGCGCGCGCGGCTACTGCACGCCGCGCACGCGCACCTTCACACTGAGGTATGCACCGATGTGACACCGACCAGCCTACCATGGTCACGGCCTGCAGCGCGTGGCGCGCGTCGCGGGCACGTGGCGGTGCGCGCGCGGCTACTGCACGCCGCGCACGCGCACCTTCACACTGAGGTATGCACCGATGTGACACCGACCAGCCTACCATGGTCACGGCCTGCAGCGCGTGGCGCGCGTCGCGGGCACGTGGCGGTGCGCGCGCGGCTACTGCACGCCGCGCACGCGCACCTTCACACTGAGGTATGCACCGATGTGACACCGACCAGCCTACCATGGTCACGGCCTGCAGCGCGTGGCGCGCGTCGCGGGCACGTGGCGGTGCGCGCGCGGCTACTGCACGCCGCGCACGCGCACCTTCACACTGAGGTATGCACCGATGTGACACCGACCAGCCTACCATGGTCACGGCCTGCAGCGCGTGGCGCGCGTCGCGGGCACGTGGCGGTGCGCGCGCGGCTACTGCACGCCGCGCACGCGCACCTTCACACTGAGGTATGCACCGATGTGACACCGACCAGCCTACCATGGTCACGGCCTGCAGCGCGTGGCGCGCGTCGCGGGCACGTGGCGGTGCGCGCGCGGCTACTGCACGCCGCGCACGCGCACCTTCACACTGAGGTATGCACCGATGTGACACCGACCAGCCTACCATGGTCACGGCCTGCAGCGCGTGGCGCGCGTCGCGGGCACGTGGCGGTGCGCGCGCGGCTACTGCACGCCGCGCACGCGCACCTTCACACTGAGGTATGCACCGATGTGACACCGACCAGCCTACCATGGTCACGGCCTGCAGCGCGTGGCGCGCGTCGCGGGCACGTGGCGGTGCGCGCGCGGCTACTGCACGCCGCGCACGCGCACCTTCACACTGAGGTATGCACCGATGTGACACCGACCAGCCTACCATGGTCACGGCCTGCAGCGCGTGGCGCGCGTCGCGGGCACGTGGCGGTGCGCGCGCGGCTACTGCACGCCGCGCACGCGCACCTTCACACTGAGGTATGCACCGATGTGACACCGACCAGCCTACCATGGTCACGGCCTGCAGCGCGTGGCGCGCGTCGCGGGCACGTGGCGGTGCGCGCGCGGCTACTGCACGCCGCGCACGCGCACCTTCACACTGAGGTATGCACCGATGTGACACCGACCAGCCTACCATGGTCACGGCCTGCAGCGCGTGGCGCGCGTCGCGGGCACGTGGCGGTGCGCGCGCGGCTACTGCACGCCGCGCACGCGCACCTTCACACTGAGGTATGCACCGATGTGACACCGACCAGCCTACCATGGTCACGGCCTGCAGCGCGTGGCGCGCGTCGCGGGCACGTGGCGGTGCGCGCGCGGCTACTGCACGCCGCGCACGCGCACCTTCACACTGAGGTATGCACCGATGTGACACCGACCAGCCTACCATGGTCACGGCCTGCAGCGCGTGGCGCGCGCCGCCGCCGAGCGCGCGCGTCGCGGTGACGTGGCGGTGCGCGCGCGGCTACTGCACGCCGCGCACGCGCACCTTCACACTGAGGTATGCACCGATGTGACACCGACCAGCCTACCATGGTCACGGCCTGCAGCGCGTGGCGCGCGTCGCGGGCACGTGGCGGTGCGCGCGCGGCTACTGCACGCCGCGCACGCGCACCTTCACACTGAGGTATGCACCGATGTGACACCGACCAGCCTACCATGGTCACGGCCTGCAGCGCGTGGCGCGCGTCGCGGGCACGTGGCGGTGCGCGCGCGGCTACTGCACGCCGCGCACGCGCACCTTCACACTGAGGTATGCACCGATGTGATACCGACCAGCCTACCATGGTCACGGCCTGCAGCGCGTGGCGCGCGCCGCCGCCGAGCGCGCGCGTCGCGGGGACGTGGCGGTGCGCGCGCGGCTACTGCACGCCGCGCACGCGCACCTTCACACTGAGGTATGCACCGATGTGACACCGACCAGCCTACCATGGTCACGGCCTGCAGCGCGTGGCGCGCGCCGCCGCCGAGCGCGCGCGTCGCGGGGACGTGGCGGTGCGCGCGCGGCTACTGCACGCCGCGCACGCGCACCTTCACACTGAGGTATGCACCGATGTGATACCGACCAGCCTACCATGGTCACGGCCTGCAGCGCGTGGCGCGCGCCGCCGCCGAGCGCGCGCGTCGCGGGGACGTGGCGGTGCGCGCGCGGCTACTGCACGCCGCGCACGCGCACCTTCACACTGAGGTATGCACCGATGTGACACCGACCAGCCTACCATGGTCACGGCCTGCAGCGCGTGGCGCGCGCCGCCGCCGAGCGCGCGCGTCGCGGGGACGTGGCGGTGCGCGCGCGGCTACTGCACGCCGCGCACGCGCACCTTCACACTGAGGTATGCACCGATGTGACACCGACCAGCCTACCATGGTCACGGCCTGCAGCGCGTGGCGCGCGCCGCCGCCGAGCGCGCGCGTCGCGGGGACGTGGCGGTGCGCGCGCGGCTACTGCACGCCGCGCACGCGCACCTTCACACTGAGGTATGCACCGATGTGACACCGACCAGCCTACCATGGTCACGGCCTGCAGCGCGTGGCGCGCGTCGCGGGCACGTGGCGGTGCGCGCGCGGCTACTGCACGCCGCGCACGCGCACCTTCACACTGAGGTATGCACCGATGTGACACCGACCAGCCTACCATGGTCACGGCCTGCAGCGCGTGGCGCGCGTCGCGGGCACGTGGCGGTGCGCGCGCGGCTACTGCACGCCGCGCACGCGCACCTTCACACTGAGGTATGCACCGATGTGACACCGACCAGCCTACCATGGTCACGGCCTGCAGCGCGTGGCGCGCGTCGCGGGCACGTGGCGGTGCGCGCGCGGCTACTGCACGCCGCGCACGCGCACCTTCACACTGAGGTATGCACCGATGTGACACCGACCAGCCTACCATGGTCACGGCCTGCAGCGCGTGGCGCGCGTCGCGGGCACGTGGCGGTGCGCGCGCGGCTACTGCACGCCGCGCACGCGCACCTTCACACTGAGGTATGCACCGATGTGACACCGACCAGCCTACCATGGTCACGGCCTGCAGCGCGTGGCGCGCGTCGCGGGCACGTGGCGGTGCGCGCGCGGCTACTGCACGCCGCGCACGCGCACCTTCACACTGAGGTATGCACCGATGTGACACCGACCAGCCTACCATGGTCACGGCCTGCAGCGCGTGGCGCGCGTCGCGGGCACGTGGCGGTGCGCGCGCGGCTACTGCACGCCGCGCACGCGCACCTTCACACTGAGGTATGCACCGATGTGACACCGACCAGCCTACCATGGTCACGGCCTGCAGCGCGTGGCGCGCGTCGCGGGCACGTGGCGGTGCGCGCGCGGCTACTGCACGCCGCGCACGCGCACCTTCACACTGAGGTATGCACCGATGTGACACCGACCAGCCTACCATGGTCACGGCCTGCAGCGCGTGGCGCGCGTCGCGGGCACGTGGCGGTGCGCGCGCGGCTACTGCACGCCGCGCACGCGCACCTTCACACTGAGGTATGCACCGATGTGACACCGACCAGCCTACCATGGTCACGGCCTGCAGCGCGTGGCGCGCGTCGCGGGCACGTGGCGGTGCGCGCGCGGCTACTGCACGCCGCGCACGCGCACCTTCACACTGAGGTATGCACCGATGTGACACCGACCAGCCTACCATGGTCACGGCCTGCAGCGCGTGGCGCGCGTCGCGGGCACGTGGCGGTGCGCGCGCGGCTACTGCACGCCGCGCACGCGCACCTTCACACTGAGGTATGCACCGATGTGACACCGACCAGCCTACCATGGTCACGGCCTGCAGCGCGTGGCGCGCGCCGCCGCCGAGCGCGCGCGTCGCGGGGACGTGGCGGTGCGCGCGCGGCTACTGCACGCCGCGCACGCGCACCTTCACACTGAGGTATGCACCGATGTGACACCGACCAGCCTACCATGGTCACGGCCTGCAGCGCGTGGCGCGCGTCGCGGGCACGTGGCGGTGCGCGCGCGGCTACTGCACGCCGCGCACGCGCACCTTCACACTGAGGTATGCACCGATGTGACACCGACCAGCCTACCATGGTCACGGCCTGCAGCGCGTGGCGCGCGTCGCGGGCACGTGGCGGTGCGCGCGCGGCTACTGCACGCCGCGCACGCGCACCTTCACACTGAGGTATGCACCGATGTGACACCGACCAGCCTACCATGGTCACGGCCTGCAGCGCGTGGCGCGCGTCGCGGGCACGTGGCGGTGCGCGCGCGGCTACTGCACGCCGCGCACGCGCACCTTCACACTGAGGTATGCACCGATGTGACACCGACCAGCCTACCATGGTCACGGCCTGCAGCGCGTGGCGCGCGTCGCGGGCACGTGGCGGTGCGCGCGCGGCTACTGCACGCCGCGCACGCGCACCTTCACACTGAGGTATGCACCGATGTGACACCGACCAGCCTACCATGGTCACGGCCTGCAGCGCGTGGCGCGCGTCGCGGGCACGTGGCGGTGCGCGCGCGGCTACTGCACGCCGCGCACGCGCACCTTCACACTGAGGTATGCACCGATGTGACACCGACCAGCCTACCATGGTCACGGCCTGCAGCGCGTGGCGCGCGTCGCGGGCACGTGGCGGTGCGCGCGCGGCTACTGCACGCCGCGCACGCGCACCTTCACACTGAGGTATGCACCGATGTGACACCGACCAGCCTACCATGGTCACGGCCTGCAGCGCGTGGCGCGCGTCGCGGGCACGTGGCGGTGCGCGCGCGGCTACTGCACGCCGCGCACGCGCACCTTCACACTGAGGTATGCACCGATGTGACACCGACCAGCCTACCATGGTCACGGCCTGCAGCGCGTGGCGCGCGTCGCGGGCACGTGGCGGTGCGCGCGCGGCTACTGCACGCCGCGCACGCGCACCTTCACACTGAGGTATGCACCGATGTGACACCGACCAGCCTACCATGGTCACGGCCTGCAGCGCGTGGCGCGCGTCGCGGGCACGTGGCGGTGCGCGCGCGGCTACTGCACGCCGCGCACGCGCACCTTCACACTGAGGTATGCACCGATGTGACACCGACCAGCCTACCATGGTCACGGCCTGCAGCGCGTGGCGCGCGTCGCGGGCACGTGGCGGTGCGCGCGCGGCTACTGCACGCCGCGCACGCGCACCTTCACACTGAGGTATGCACCGATGTGACACCGACCAGCCTACCATGGTCACGGCCTGCAGCGCGTGGCGCGCGTCGCGGGCACGTGGCGGTGCGCGCGCGGCTACTGCACGCCGCGCACGCGCACCTTCACACTGAGGTATGCACCGATGTGACACCGACCAGCCTACCATGGTCACGGCCTGCAGCGCGTGGCGCGCGCCGCCGCCGAGCGCGCGCGTCGCGGGGACGTGGCGGTGCGCGCGCGGCTACTGCACGCCGCGCACGCGCACCTTCACACTGAGGTATGCACCGATGTGACACCGACCAGCCTACCATGGTCACGGCCTGCAGCGCGTGGCGCGCGTCGCGGGCACGTGGCGGTGCGCGCGCGGCTACTGCACGCCGCGCACGCGCACCTTCACACTGAGGTATGCACCGATGTGACACCGACCAGCCTACCATGGTCACGGCCTGCAGCGCGTGGCGCGCGCCGCCGCCGAGCGCGCGCGTCGCGGGGACGTGGCGGTGCGCGCGCGGCTACTGCACGCCGCGCACGCGCACCTTCACACTGAGGTATGCACCGATGTGACACCGACCAGCCTACCATGGTCACGGCCTGCAGCGCGTGGCGCGCGCCGCCGCCGAGCGCGCGCGTCGCGGGGACGTGGCGGTGCGCGCGCGGCTACTGCACGCCGCGCACGCGCACCTTCACACTGAGGTATGCACCGATGTGACACCGACCAGCCTACCATGGTCACGGCCTGCAGCGCGTGGCGCGCGTCGCGGGCACGTGGCGGTGCGCGCGCGGCTACTGCACGCCGCGCACGCGCACCTTCACACTGAGGTATGCACCGATGTGACACCGACCAGCCTACCATGGTCACGGCCTGCAGCGCGTGGCGCGCGTCGCGGGCACGTGGCGGTGCGCGCGCGGCTACTGCACGCCGCGCACGCGCACCTTCACACTGAGGTATGCACCGATGTGACACCGACCAGCCTACCATGGTCACGGCCTGCAGCGCGTGGCGCGCGTCGCGGGCACGTGGCGGTGCGCGCGCGGCTACTGCACGCCGCGCACGCGCACCTTCACACTGAGGTATGCACCGATGTGACACCGACCAGCCTACCATGGTCACGGCCTGCAGCGCGTGGCGCGCGTCGCGGGCACGTGGCGGTGCGCGCGCGGCTACTGCACGCCGCGCACGCGCACCTTCACACTGAGGTATGCACCGATGTGACACCGACCAGCCTACCATGGTCACGGCCTGCAGCGCGTGGCGCGCGTCGCGGGCACGTGGCGGTGCGCGCGCGGCTACTGCACGCCGCGCACGCGCACCTTCACACTGAGGTATGCACCGATGTGACACCGACCAGCCTACCATGGTCACGGCCTGCAGCGCGTGGCGCGCGTCGCGGGCACGTGGCGGTGCGCGCGCGGCTACTGCACGCCGCGCACGCGCACCTTCACACTGAGGTATGCACCGATGTGACACCGACCAGCCTACCATGGTCACGGCCTGCAGCGCGTGGCGCGCGTCGCGGGCACGTGGCGGTGCGCGCGCGGCTACTGCACGCCGCGCACGCGCACCTTCACACTGAGGTATGCACCGATGTGACACCGACCAGCCTACCATGGTCACGGCCTGCAGCGCGTGGCGCGCGCCGCCGCCGAGCGCGCGCGTCGCGGGCACGTGGCGGTGCGCGCGCGGCTACTGCACGCCGCGCACGCGCACCTTCACACTGAGGTATGCACCGATGTGACACCGACCAGCCTACCATGGTCACGGCCTGCAGCGCGTGGCGCGCGTCGCGGGCACGTGGCGGTGCGCGCGCGGCTACTGCACGCCGCGCACGCGCACCTTCACACTGAGGTATGCACCGATGTGACACCGACCAGCCTACCATGGTCACGGCCTGCAGCGCGTGGCGCGCGTCGCGGGCACGTGGCGGTGCGCGCGCGGCTACTGCACGCCGCGCACGCGCACCTTCACACTGAGGTATGCACCGATGTGACACCGACCAGCCTACCATGGTCACGGCCTGCAGCGCGTGGCGCGCGTCGCGGGCACGTGGCGGTGCGCGCGCGGCTACTGCACGCCGCGCACGCGCACCTTCACACTGAGGTATGCACCGATGTGACACCGACCAGCCTACCATGGTCACGGCCTGCAGCGCGTGGCGCGCGTCGCGGGCACGTGGCGGTGCGCGCGCGGCTACTGCACGCCGCGCACGCGCACCTTCACACTGAGGTATGCACCGATGTGACACCGACCAGCCTACCATGGTCACGGCCTGCAGCGCGTGGCGCGCGTCGCGGGCACGTGGCGGTGCGCGCGCGGCTACTGCACGCCGCGCACGCGCACCTTCACACTGAGGTATGCACCGATGTGACACCGACCAGCCTACCATGGTCACGGCCTGCAGCGCGTGGCGCGCGTCGCGGGCACGTGGCGGTGCGCGCGCGGCTACTGCACGCCGCGCACGCGCACCTTCACACTGAGGTATGCACCGATGTGACACCGACCAGCCTACCATGGTCACGGCCTGCAGCGCGTGGCGCGCGTCGCGGGCACGTGGCGGTGCGCGCGCGGCTACTGCACGCCGCGCACGCGCACCTTCACACTGAGGTATGCACCGATGTGACACCGACCAGCCTACCATGGTCACGGCCTGCAGCGCGTGGCGCGCGTCGCGGGCACGTGGCGGTGCGCGCGCGGCTACTGCACGCCGCGCACGCGCACCTTCACACTGAGGTATGCACCGATGTGACACCGACCAGCCTACCATGGTCACGGCCTGCAGCGCGTGGCGCGCGCCGCCGCCGAGCGCGCGCGTCGCGGGGACGTGGCGGTGCGCGCGCGGCTACTGCACGCCGCGCACGCGCACCTTCACACTGAGGTATGCACCGATGTGACACCGACCAGCCTACCATGGTCACGGCCTGCAGCGCGTGGCGCGCGCCGCCGCCGAGCGCGCGCGTCGCGGGGACGTGGCGGTGCGCGCGCGGCTACTGCACGCCGCGCACGCGCACCTTCACACTGAGGTATGCACCGATGTGACACCGACCAGCCTACCATGGTCACGGCCTGCAGCGCGTGGCGCGCGCCGCCGCCGAGCGCGCGCGTCGCGGGCACGTGGCGGTGCGCGCGCGGCTACTGCACGCCGCGCACGCGCACCTTCACACTGAGGTATGCACCGATGTGACACCGACCAGCCTACCATGGTCACGGCCTGCAGCGCGTGGCGCGCGCCGCCGCCGAGCGCGCGCGTCGCGGGGACGTGGCGGTGCGCGCGCGGCTACTGCACGCCGCGCACGCGCACCTTCACACTGAGGTATGCACCGATCTGACACCGACCAGCCTACCATGGTCACGGCCTGCAGCGCGTGGCGCGCGCCGCCGCCGAGCGCGCGCGTCGCGGGGACGTGGCGGTGCGCGCGCGGCTACTGCACGCCGCGCACGCGCACTTGCATACTGAGGTATGCACCGATGTAACACCGATTAGCCTACTATTTATGTTCACGATAAAATGAATTTCTTTCAAAGTCATTTTTTGAATCTGGGATACTTGTGTATATTATTATTTCTTTTCTTATTTATGTACACACGAAAAATTTTCGTCGAGTGTCGTTTAGTTCAAATTAAAAAAAAAAACATCATGGATCCATATAGTGTTAGTATAAACATAGCCTATGTTAGTAAACTCAGTAACTTAAAAATAAAATAATTGTACATTACTTAATTTGCTACATGTTCACGCAGTGGCGTGCAATCCATAAAGACCCTACCTAAATCAAACAAAAAATTAAAACTAATATTAGTTTTAATTTTTTATTTCATTTTATATCTTATCAATGAACATCAATTTATTTGTTTTAAATTTATATTTTATCAATAAACAAAAAATCTTTGTTCGTAAATTAGCTCCACCTGTCGAGCGTCAGGCGTACCATTAGTACCATCGATACAAAACTCGTTCGTTCGTACAATTTGACGCAACTTCGCAAAAGACACGAATAATTCGCGGCTTAATGTTTATATGTGTGCTCTCGTAGTCATGCAGATTGTATATAAACGTATACATACGTGGCATACCACGTAATAATTTACGTACACAACCGTACAGGGTAGTCACTGGCTTTTTACAGCACGACGAATTACGAAACTTATCTATACTTACTTATAAGTTTTCTGAACAAAGTTGTCTATGCGACAATTTTTTTTTTTAAGTAGCATTTTTTCATGGAATTTTAGCTACATAAACTGCCATCACTTTTTGTCGTATTACTTTACTATTCCGATTTCTCACGCCCTTGTTTGTTTTGATTTATGTATTTGTTTTGGTTGTGAGCTATGGATAGCATGTATTTAAGATTTGAACGTTGATTAATGTGAAAAATAGATAACATTCACTGTGAAAGTTGTTCAGGTGGTGTGTGTATAGAGAAAAGAAAAAATATGCATTTTCGAAACTATCTTTGGGTAAAAAAAAACAGTGTTCGTGAAAAGTAGTTGTAGGTGCACCGGATTTGCAATTAATACAAACTAAAGGTAAAGTCAGTCGTAAATTCGATATAAAACAATATGATTAATTTATTGCCTCGCAGATTGCATGCTGTGTAGGTACAGCAATCGGTTATTGTTTTTATTTTTAAGAATTTTCTCACCCACCATCTTGGATTTTCATTTTGACCATACCACCGGCTGTTAGTGTAAACGATATACATTACTGATAAAAATGGAGAAAAAATCATATTGTCATAAATAAACAGTACATAAATAAGAAAATAAATAAATGCGCAATAAAAATAGACTATGCCGGTCACTATTGACGTTTTACTGTTTACATCCAATCTGTCTGTAACTTGATAGTTACTGTCGAATCGTGGATATACTGTACAGCCCTGTCCATCTCTTTCAAAGAATACAGGCGTGATGTTATGAAGAACTTTCCGCAACTATTTCGCGCAAGTGTCTTTCGCAAAAATGTACTGCTGCCGAATTTTCCCCTACTGGGCAAAAAGCTCTTCTACGACGTTCTATCTCTCTGTGCATGCGTGCTTTATCTAGCTTGTACTATTTGTGTCTGTGTTACACACACAACAATATGTGAAAGTGGCGCCTTTATACTACTAACATTACCAGTGTGTTCACTAACTCACTACACACTACGACATCTGTAAGGTTGTGGGTTCGAGGAGATGATTTAAACAAGTGCCTTCATTGGAATCTCGTTTATTACTGTCCAATCCTACCGTACAATGGTTTATATAAGGGAAGAATCTATATTCTTAACATTAGAGTATATGAACATACATACATAAGACTTACACACACTACACGCCCACCGGCAAAATAAAATAAAATTAATGGTTACATTTATTTTTATTTTAAGATTATAGTACTTACGTAGTAGTAAAATATAGGTATATAATATTGGTTTACACACAAATACATGATTTAATAAAATTACAATCATAGAAAGTAACATAGGTTTTATGCCTGTTCTTAAAATTATAAGAAAATATATAATTAAAGGAATACAAATCATTTAACGTAAGGTTTAGTTCTATTTTTATGTACTATTACTTCTTTACCTTTATACAGTATTTTTAAATTAGGGTCACAATCTTCTATTACTTCATACGGTCCTATGTAGAGCGGATCAAATTTGTTTACAGTTTGTTCATTCTTAAGTAGTATCATGTCACCACTACTGTAGTTTACAGGATTTGTATACAAATCATATTTACATTTTCTTAATTGTTTACTAAAAATTAAATTTTGTCTCGCGTCATACTGTGATTTTTGAAGCTTGTGTTTGAGTTCTTTTGGATAATCATAATAGTTATAGAGCGGTTCAATTTCTGAAGTTAAGTTACTTGGTAAATTGCACAGTTTTCCAAATACGAGTTCGTATGGAGTGTATTTTGTTTCCGTGTGTACAGTTGTATTAAAAGCAAAGCACCAATACGGAAGCCATAGACTCCAATTTTGGGGTTGGTTCTCTGTTTGTATGCGAAGGAATGTTAGTAAATGTTTATGAGTATTTTCTAAGCCTCCTATTGATTGGTGATGATATGCAGTAGATGTTAATTGTGTTATTTTTAATGTTTTACATACTTCATTCATTACTTTCGATACGAACTCTGTTCCGCGATCTGATATAACATTTCTCGGAATGCCATAGCGTAATACAAAATTATTAATGAAAGCAGTTGTTACTGAAATTGTATCCTTATTTCTAAGCGGATAAGCCTCTACATACTTGCTAAGATCACACTGTAGTGTGAGTATATACATGTAATTATCATTATCCTTACTTAAGGGCCCAACTAAATCTAAATATACTCTATCAAAAGCCGAATGACCTGTATCAGTCAGGACCATTGGCTGTTTTATGTGTCTATAATGTTTTTGTCGCTGGCATTTATCGCAGCGATTTACAAATGCCGTGACGTCATTTTCTAATTTCGGCCAAAAGTAACGCCGTTTTATATTATTTATCATTCGTCGTATACCGGCGTGACCGCTACTCGGTAGTAGGTGAAAGTCATTCAAAATTACACGTTTCGTATCGTGATCACTTATAACTTTTAAACCTTTTATAATATACACACGTGGTCCGGACCAACTTGGCGTAACATTTATGTTATTAATTAAATCTCTTATCATTTCGATATTTTCATTATTTTGTATAATGTACACGCTATCAAGTTTCATTAACTTACAGTAATAAGCCAGCTCCCGTACAAAGGCATCTCGTGCGCATTGTATTCGGTAAGATGGGTTTACTCTCAATATGTAATTTGATGCTTCATAATCAAATAAAGTATTTGTATGGTTAGTCCATTCTTTTTTATTCTCAAACCTTAACTCAGTGCAATCCTTTGGTTTTTTAAGCAACCCCATAACTCTTGGGTGATCAGACCAGTCGTTTGTTAATTGCTTAGCAACCGTAGGGTTGTCACTTACTCCTTGTGCATTTCGTTCACACATACGTTTTTTCTGACCTCTGGTTAATACAGACACCACGTGCTGATTAATTTCCTTCAATTCATCGCTTGTTATTCGGATACGTGACAAGGCATCTGCAGCTGCATTGTCAGTTCCTCGAATATATTCTATTATGTAATCATATTCCTCTATTATTAAACGGAATTTAGTCAAACGACTAGATGGATTTGTTTGATTAAATAAGTAAACTAATGGTTTGTGGTCTGTTCTGATAATAAATTTTCTACCGTAAAGATATGGTCGATAATACTTTACGGACCATACGATAGCGAGTAATTCTTTTTCAATCGTAGGGTACCTAATTTCTGCTTTATTAAGACCACGACTTGCATAAGCAATTGGTCTGTTATCACTGTTGCATAGCACAGAACCGATTGCATAGCCAGACGCATCTGTTTGCAAAATGAAAGTATTGTTTTCATCGAAGTTAGGATATTGTAATATTGGTGGCGATAGTAATGACTCTTTTAGGGATTCGAATGATTTCTGACACTCATGTGACCATTGGAAATTTACATTTTTTCGACACAGCCTGTTAAGTGGTACTGATATTGCGGCAAAATCTGGTATAAACTTCCTATAAAAGTTGACAAACGCTATGAATCTTTTTGTTTCGTCTGAGTTTTTAGGCACGGGATATTTTTTTACTATGTTCACTTTCTCTGAATCTGGTTTAATTCCTTCTGATGAAACAACATGTCCTAATAACTGAATTTCTTTTCTTAAGAAATCGCATTTCATTGGATTAAGTTTCAAGTTAACTTTTCGCAATCTAATTAAAACATCTATAAGGTTTTTATTGTGAATTTCCAAATTTCGTCCAAAACAGATCAAATTATCCAAATAAACAAATAATTTGTCGTATGTTAGTCCTGACATAGCAATTGTCATTAGACGAGAGAATGCACTTGGGCTAATCTTTAATCCCATTGGTAACCGGGTCATTTGATATTGGCCTGAAGGCGTAGTGAAAGCTGTATACTTTCTGCTTTCTGGTTTTAATTTTGCCTGATAATATGCTTGTGATAAATCTAATTGTGAAAAATACATTGAACCGGATAAGGAATCTAATATATCGGTTATATTCGGTAGTGGAAATTTATCGTCTGCTATTCTAGTATTTAATTTACGAAAATCAATAACCAGCCTCCATTTCTTAGAAGTGTCTTCTGATTTTTTGGGTACCAACAAAACTGGGCTTGACCACTCACTTTTTGCTGGTTCAATAATATCCTCTGTAAGCATTTTTTTTACCTGTGTCTCAATTTCCTTACGCTGTGAAAAGGGCAGCCTGTACTGTCTAGTATAAACTGGATCAGCATCTGGTCTTAACTGTATACTTTGCTCGTAAAGGTTAGTGGTAGATAATTTATCATTTGGTAGATGAAACACATCCGAGAATTTTGCACATATGTTTTCGATTGATGACCTTTCTTCATTGTTTAGATGATCTAATTTTATTAAAGAAAACATAGCGCGTGGTCTCTCTCCATCAATATTACTATCTCGTCCATAGTTACAGATGTCATAGTCTGATAATAAATGTATTTCTGGTCTAAAATAATTAATATCTACTTGCGTTTCGCGGGTATTTAATATTTGTATACTTATTTGTCCATTGTTTGGTTTACAAATACTTCCGGCTATCCAAACTCCGTCGCATAATTGATGCGGTAATATTACGCAGTCCTCGTAGAAACCACTGTCTAACATAAATATTTTCTCACATCTCGGTGGGATACTTAAAAAACATTTTTTATTTATTGAGCTATTAACCATGGGCAGGGTCAGATTATTGTCGTTTTTCTTTAAAGTTAGTGTATTATTTTCAAAATTCAAAATAGCGTTATATTTGCTCATAAAATCTCTGCCGATTATACCATGTTGTAAACCAGGTATGGTGCGCATAATGTAAAATTTGTGTTCAAATTCTTGCCCATTTACAGTCAACGTTACAAAAACATAGCCTGTAGTTAGCACTTTGCCCCCAATGCCTTTTATGTAAATGCATTCTGCTTGAATTGGAATGTTCCAACGTGCCACAGTTTCGTATTTCAATACCGATAGTGATGCTCCTGAATCTATAAGCAATCCATATTTGGCACCATGTACTAAGAATTCCACCGTGCTGTTATTGTTACAAGCTAATATAAAATGACTATCGAAAAAACTGCAATGGTTCAGTAATTTGTTTCTCTATAGGTTGGGGCATTCGATTCCGGTCATTTAATTCGATATTATTTATGCCATCTTCTATAACACGCACATTACCACTACGCGTATAAATCCGTCCTGGTCTACCGCTATATGAACCCCGTATTTGACCACGATTATTGCTAAAGTGTTGTTGAAATCTTTGGTTTTGGTTTTGCCTATGATTATAAAAAGAACCTCTACTCATACCCCTTTGTATAAATCGATTGTTGTTCGAACGATTTGGGCGTCTGTTATTACTGTATCTGTATCCGCGATTATTAACTGAGTTCCCTTGGTATCCGATATACACAGAAGCGTCAGCATTTTGTCTACTGCATGACAACTCCTCATCCTTAGCTGCTCTTATCGTATCCTTCAAAGTATTATAATTACGCGCTGCTAAAATAGTGCGGATTTCGCGGTTTCGCAAGCCATCAATGAAACTTTTAATCGCAATCTTTTCATTTTGAGGGCGTAATATTTTATATGCAGTTTGGTCATCATCAGCTTGCGCGACCGTCAAATCCACAAAAAGTTGCTCGACCTTGGATCCATATTTTTCTATAGAAGAACCGTTTTGGTTGATTTGTGTCAACTCTTTGTGTATTGCTGTAATAGACTTCTTTGTAAGAAGGTGTTGGCGCATTTCAATAATAAGCGAGTCACAGCTATCATAAGAGGTAGACAATCTTAATTTTGCGTTTTCGTTTAATCTGGTCTTTAATATAAATTTAATTAGCATTTTGTTGCCTTCTTCTGTGAGTGAAGAACTATATAACTCAATGGTGTCTATTAAACTTTTCGTGACATTTTCATCACCATTCATAGTCGGTAACAATGACACGGCAGTCCTATAATTAAAAGCCTCCATACTGTCTACTTCAGTTTTTGTCTCGACCGTACACTCGTCACTAGATTGAGAACTGTATATTTTGGAGCAAAAATATTCTATTTGGGTAAATTTGTTTTCAAATAAGTCACAGGTTGTCTGTATTTCCTGTAGTACACTAGTGCTAAATTGCTTATTTTCTATCTGTATCGATATGCTTTTTATACATTCATCAAATTGATTTTTTATCAATGTTGCTTCCTTTAACTTTTGTTTTAGTACTGTTTCTGTCCTTTTAGGATAACTTAATTTTTTCAAATTTTGTTCCGTATTTTTTAATTCGTCATATAACAAGCTAAGCTCATCTGCCATTACTAAATATAGTATGGATAAAATTACAGTACTCTCATGAGCAATAATTACTTTACATTTACATGTTAAAACTTTCAAAAAAATCAATAAAAAAAAATAACTAATAGTCAATTCGTCCAATAACCGTTTCGTATCTTTTCATGTTTCACTTAACGATAGAACACGACTCACTGCACTTTCACTGATTATTATTTTAATCACTTACTGCGGTTTCTGGCCTTTGATACCCGTCTCCTGGCGGTTGATACCCGCCTCCTGGCGAGTCTCCTGGCGCTGCTGGCGGCACTCGTAACAGACACGAGTCTCCGGGTTCGGTCGACGAAGCGAACGTGATAGGTTTTGTGCGAAAACCTCATTCCTTATCCAGGAATGATGACAATTTCGGTACAGTTTATACACCGCGTAAAGTCCGGCGACTCCAAGTAAGGTGCAAATGATGAACATCACGATACTAATGTTCGACAAATGGTACTCCTGCATAGAAGCCGTATTTGTACCACCCGATGCACTTTGTGATATAAAAACGTCTTCTTTTTCTATATTTGACCGGCACATTTTTGTAAAAATCCACTTTTATAGTCTATTAATATTCCCAATCAATTTGATCACTCGACCGAACTCGACACCCGTCTCAGATGGCAGGGTCGCCATGTAAGGTTGTGGGTTCGAGGAGATGATTTAAACAAGTGCCTTCATTGGAATCTCGTTTATTACTGTCCAATCCTACCGTACAATGGTTTATATAAGGGAAGAATCTATATTCTTAACATTAGAGTATATGAACATACATACATAAGACTTACACACACTACACATCCACCTAACCTTTTCCCAACCTTCTAGGGGCTGGCTTCTAGCCGGATGCAGCTGAATACCAGTATTTTCACATCGAACGACTGCCTATCTGCCCTCCACAACCCAGTTAGTTACTGCGTATTACGATACCCCTTGGTAAGACTGGTTGTCAGACTTTCGGGCTTTTGACGACCCGTCAATCAACTCAGTCTATCACAATCCACAACTGGACATGGCCTCTCCCATGTTGCGCCACAACGCCCTGTCCTCCGCCTTCCGCATCCAGTCTGCCCCAGCCACTTTCTTTAAGTCGTCGGTCCATGTAGCTGGGGGACGTCCAACGCTACGCTTGCCGGTATGCTGTCTCCACTCTAGAACTCGTCTGCTCCCTCGGCCATCGGTCTTTCGAAATTGGAGGATAGGCGACGCGAATACTTGAAGTTTCCCAATCGCTGCCCAACCCAACTGGATCATGCTATCGCCTTCTTTCTCAAAGTTGTGTCTACCGAGCCGAATAACTCGCCCTAAGTAGACATACTCTCGACGACCCTTAACGACTGACAAAGATCCGAAAGTGGCAGCCGGGACCAACGGCTTAACGTACTTTCCGAGGCACGGAGACACCGGGGAGCTGGCTCACTAACACTACGCGACAACCAAATTAATACCTAAATAAAAGCGCACTTAGCGGTCATGCAAGTGTCGCCTAATGTCAGTAAATAACCGTCATGTTTTGACCCAGGTGCTGGGCAGCAACCAAGAGACCAGCACAGCATTAGCGCGTCGCTCCCGAGACCTGACTACCGCGGTAGAACGCCTGTCCGCCGCCGCTAGCAAAGCGCACGCCTTACTAACCGCAGCTCATCAGAGGTATGCACATATTTTATTTTATTTATTCTACACTACTTACTACTAAGGACGTTACTTAAATTATTTTGATGAAGTCAGGCCAAAAAAAAAAAATAGTTTGAAAAACAAGAAAAGCGTGGGGTGGTTAGTAATAATTGATTATAAAGATACCTCGAAAAGCACCCACGCTTTTTTGCATTGAAATGAATTCATTTCTGAATCACTATATTACTAATTTAATAAAAAATAGTAGATTTTACAACAAGTGCACAAAACAAACTATTTTTATCCGAGACTTTTAGCAGCCCGAGCCGAAGGCGAGGGCTGATAGTAATGTCGAGGATAAAAATGGTTTTGTGGACGAGTTATAAACTCTGCTTTTCACTTCGATTGCGAGGAAATAAAACAGTAGTATAACATAACATTTCTTTAATTAAAATTAATAAATGCACGAAAAAAGAACAAGAGCTGTTTCCCGCCGCTTTATTTTTTTTTAAATCTTACGACATTGATATTAGGCTACAGACCTATACAGCCTACTATTAAATTAATTTTGTAATAATAATTTTCTTAAATCAACTAACCTACCGTACTTGAATTAAAATTTTAATATCTATTATATCTTAAAAAACACATAAGGCAAATAAATTAAAGTAAATATTATATAATAACAAATTCTATCTATGAACTTCTTATTGCATTTGGCTGTATGGCTCATTTTCTTTGCCTTAATATAATACATTTATGAGTAGATACGTTAGTGCCCTTGTGCACAAAATTCGATTTTGTGCAGCCTATACCCTGCACAAAGAAGCACTTTCAGAGCATGAGAAGTGAAAATAATATATATTATTTTCTACTTTTTTTTTTAGTTTGGTTTTCTATTAAAGCGTGTTTTTTTCTATTTTTAGTTCGGCACACTATAAAAGCGTGATTTATTGTATTTAAAAATAAATAAATTTTGTTGTTCCGGCCAGGATAATGGCACATATTTATGAAATGATTGAATTGTCATCGGTCCTTGATAAGGGTGCAAAGTTTCCATTTAATTCCACGTTTTGTAGTGGGTCAAAATCACGTACAAAGATTCCGTTACATTAACGCACTTTTATTAGCTTGATATATATCTATATACTCGTATACCAGGCTAATAAAAGTGTGTTAATATCGACTTCGCTTAACCTGCGAATACCTATGACTAAAAGTTAACCATGATTTTGTTTTTGGTTTTCTTCTTAGACTAGTCACATAAGAAACCCCGATCTCATCAATATTCAGGGGTTTCCCTTTTCCTAAAACCGAAAAATGGGGATTTCAATTCAATGAAACGAGAGTCTATCAATAAAATAGAAACTAAACAATGTAAATTAACCAACAAAATCATGTCGCAAGAATTGATAAGAATCGGCGCGTCGGCGTCGCCGCACCGCGCAGAGCTGGCCTAGCGCTGCACGTGCGATGCGACGTTGCCAGGTTTACGTATTCATAGGATAATACTTAAATTCCGCGCCGCTGCCAGGCTATATCCGATACCGCAGTTGCGATCTCGCTCTAAAGGTATAGCGTAAAGCAGGATGCGAGATCGTATCGATGAATGAAAACGTCAAGTCTCGCTCACACGCGCTTGCTATAAATCTGGCTTTTAGAACTCTCATTTCTCTTGTATAAAAATTGTTAACGTTATTGATAACATTACATACTCGGCCTAGTTCCCACTGCTGGGACACAGGTCTGCTCTCCGTGAGAGGGAGTCATTTTCATTTCATTTTCAAATATCTTTATTTATCTACAGAAACAATCAACAAATGCACTTATCCTAAGCTATATTAACTCATTATAATTTGGGGCACTTTATGAGGCTAGTAATACACCTTTCAAAGCTTAACACAGATTTTAGATTCAACTGCTAACAACATAATACTTAACACACAATAAACATGGGTACATGATGGTAATTATGCAAATTATTTAGTAAGTTAAAAACTTATAATTTACTGATTGCAAGGTATAACAAAAATATTTGTAAGTAATTTGCTGATCGCACGGTGCTTGTATGTAAATACACACTAGTAACCGTGCGACCAGTCAATGATCAGCGGACGGAGCCTCCCTGCCGCTCGCGCTCCGGTGTATTTGTGGCCGGGGTCGGGGCGGCAGCGAGCCCCTCGGGGGTCAAGCCGCTGGTCGCTCGCATCTCGGGTGGTGGGAACAAAAAAACGGTAAGTGCCGTATCTATCGATATATGGCAATTTGCCTAAAGTTGATGAACATAAATTTGAAATTAACGGGCTAATACTATTAATTTTGTTTCTATTATAAAATCTTGATGAAATTTGAATAATGTAATTAAAAAATAAGGGAAGTTTAATTTGTTTGTGTAATTTCTTAAGATTTGTTTTAAATTTAGTTTTATAGGATTTTTAACAGCTTTATTTTGGACTACTTGCAGAAGTTGATGGTTAGAAATACACGTGCTTACTCCACACAGGGCAGGCGTACGTTATGCACGGACGGACAAGCGTAGTATAACTTCTTAGCTTAGTACTGCTATTTAATTTGCTTGTGCGATTCATTACGGGGTTTAAAGCGCCAAGGGCTTGGGCGTCCTTCAAACGCAAATCAGCAATATGTTTGGACCAATTCAGATGACAATCCATTTTGATCCCAAGGTAGCGCACGCAAGTTTTCCAAGGTATTGTGTGACCTGCTATTTTTAAAGTTCTTGAGGGGGGTTGCCTAGCACGGGAGAAAAATATTGCTTCGGTTTTATCCTCATTTATTTTGAGTTTCCATTTCTTAAACTAGTCAAGAAGCAAATCGATAGAATATTGTAGGCGAACTATGATCAAATCGGTATCATCTGAAGAGGTATAAGCGGCAGTATCGTCAGCAAAGCAAGCTAATTTGGTTCGAGTTTGAATAGGGATGGCATTCAAGAACAGGATAAATAAATAGGGTCCTACAATCGAGCCCTGGGGAACGCCAGCTAGGACATTTTGAGGTGATGAAGTGGTGTTTCCGATGTGAACCTGGAATTTACGATACGCAAGGTACGATTTAACCAGTTTAATCAGAGGTATAGGTACGTCCAGAGTGAGCAACTTGTGTAGCAGGCTTTCGTGCCACACCGTATCAAAAGCTTTTTCGATATCCAGCAGAAACATACCTGTAGAGTGTTTGAGATTTAGGTGATGGGATGTGTTCAGTCACCCTGGCTAGCTGTTGGGTAGTTGAATGAGTGGCACGGAACCCAAGCTGCTCCTGGATCAAAAACTGCCCTGTGGCGCATAATAATCTTGTATAGATCAGACTCAAAAAGTTTACCAACAGAAGGTAGCAGACTGATAGGGCGACACATTACAACTCCTTGTCCAGCCAGTATGATTTTTATCTTCACGATAGCAGGTAAAGTCAGGTGTAACTAAAGTTGAGTTAGAGGTTAATCTAGTTTCACAAATGCACGTGAGAGGGAGTGATAACATTAGTATGATAAAAAAAAACTTATCAAAAGTTTTCCTGCGTGAATGTTTTGTTAGGAAAATTAAAAATGTCTGAATTAGACGTTTTTCATTGTTTCCGTGAATGTTTTGCTAGGAAAATTCATGTCTGAATTAGACGTTTTTCATTGTTTTTGTATAAACAATATTTACCCTAGATTTTGTACTTTATTGTTTTTATTAAACTAACTAAATTCCAAAGAAACGGAAATGTAAAAATTCACTTTTTTTTGTGTTCCACTAATTTTGCCGATATGTCAATTTTTGTAAAATTATGATGTATTTTCCTGAGTTTCATAACGTAATTGACAGCACCCCGTCGAGCCAGCCGAGAAATGTCGTAATCTTATGGAGCGGAGTTGTTGTGTTTGTTATGGGTTATACTGGATTCCTTATGAAGTGTTTATTCAGTTATATGCGACGTTGTTCATTACAGAGTGAAGTGGGGAGCGGGCGCGAACCCTGCGCTGGCCGGCGTGGGCGTGGGCCTCGCACGCGCCGGCGCCGCTGCCGCGTCGCGCGCCGCCGCCCTGTGCGACGTGGGCGCCGCGCTGGCTGGGCATGCGCGCGTCGCCAGCACGCAGCGCCCGGCCCGCGCCAAGGGCAAGCATCACCACGCGCTGCACACTGCGCTGCAGCACTGGGAGAAGGTAATGTTACTACATACCCGCGCGGTGCGACGTGGGCGCCGCGCTGGCTGCGCATGCGCGCGTCGCCAGCACGCAGCGCCCGGCCCGCGCCAAGGGCAAGCATCACCACGCGCTGCACACTGCGCTGCAGCACTGGGAGAAGGTAATGTTACTACATACCCGCGCGGTGCGACGTGGGCGCCGCGCTGGCTGCGCATGCGCGCGTCGCCAGCACGCAGCGCCCGGCCCGCGCCAAGGGCAAGCATCACCACGCGCTGCACACTGCGCTGCAGCACTGGGAGAAGGTAATGTTACTACATACCCGCGCGGTGCGACGTGGGGTAATCACGAGCTTCTCACTTAAGGATGATGATACGTATCTATACTACAGCCACTTACCATATTGATCACATGAAAGTAAACAATAGCCTTTATCAATAACTCGTCACCTCACTACAAAACAAATTCGTCGATCACTAAAATAATCACATTAAAATTCACATCACAGAATAAAAATCAGTTTTACGGAACGTCCACCATAAAGTCATAACTTATAATGTGTGTAGTATTTTTCTGAAGCTCCATGTACCATATTTACGACCAGTTCCTGTAACGTTGCGCGGTGTAAATCCCCGTTACACAAGGTCAATAAATACCATCTTTATCCTTATTAGTGTGTCAACAAACATCTATTTAATAGTTTGTAATGCCTTGCAGGCGTGCATACTAGCACAGAAGTATTCTCTGCAAGTTTCGCCAGTCGAAGAATCGCTCATGGAGATGTTACATCCTGAAGGGAACATTGATACACACTGGGTATGTAATTTTCTTACAAACTAAACTTGAATTGTCTTATGGCACTACGCCAACGACCGAAGAACAAGAGTGATATTTATGTAAAACCATCAGTTATTTTCTGGTTAATATGCCAGTGACCATAGACCGTGTTCCGTATGATGCCGGACGTAAACAATAGCACCACCGAATTTCTTACCTTGGGTGTCGTAGGAGGCGACTAAGAGACCTACTAGAGAATGGGCAGCAGCGTTCTCATTAATGCGTTTTATCACCACCTGCGATCGCCAACCCGCCTGCCAAGCGTGGCGATTATGGCAAATCCCCCAAAAAAAATGGCCAGCACCAACATAAAACGGCCCCTAGTACTCCGCGGCCCGCTTACCCCTGGCTAAGGTAGCGGTCAAGGCTACAGCGAGGCAAGGGGTGCTGAGAATCCCCCTAAAACTATCTGGCTGCCATAACCACCGAAAACTGGACCTGGCAACGTACAACACGCGTACACTTCGGACCGAAAAGAAGATCACTGAACTGGAGGAAGAATTGAGCAGGTTACGATGGGGGGGTATAGTAGAATTATCTGAAACCGAAGAGAGGGGGAAGACTCGATAATCCTCAATTCCGGTAATTTACTCTATTTCCGTAAGGGCGATCAGCAGTCCCAAGGCGGTCCCTTGTAGACAACGTGTTGAAGATCGAGTGTGTCGACCAGGGTGGCGTACCTTATACTCAGAATATCCGCAAGATATTCGTTGAACGTCGTACAGGTTTACGCCCCGACCTCGAAACACCCTGACGATGAGACCCGGCAGAGCCCTGACGGTTCAACTGAAAACGAGATACACATTATTTCGACGCTCCCATATTACAATGTTCTTTTATTCTTTTGATTTTTTACCCCCGACGCAAAAACGACGGGGTGTTATAAGTTTGACGTGTCTCTCTCTCTGTGTGTGTGTGTGTGTGTGCGTGTGCGTGTGCGTGTGCGTGTGCGTGTGCGTGTGTGTGTGTGTGTGTGTGTGTGTGTGTGTGTGTGTCTGAGGCAACGTAGCTCCCGAACGGATGAACCGATTTTGATTTAGTTTTTTTGTGTTTGAAAGGTGTATTAGTCGGGAGTGTTCTTAGATATGTTTCATCAAAATCGGTTCAGCCGTTTGTAGATTATCAGCTCTTTTCTAGTTGAAAAAGTCGGGGGACGGTCAATGAAAACGCCAAACAGAGGCCTAGCCGTCCCCCGACTTGACAATGCCCAGATCAAAATATTACGTTCAAATTATAAATATTATTTTTTACTTTTTAGAGTTTTTGTTTGGGTCGGGGGTTTTTTAAATTTTAAATTTTTACAATGTCTGACATATTCTCGTCATTATTTGACATTATACATAAATTTTAATATCGACTACTTTTTAGTGATTGTCATGGAAATCATGTCACTTGGTTTAAATAGGTTAATTTTATTTATGTACACTACATATTGTGAATGAGAGAACGTTGTAGGCCTTACAGACTGTAGATTTGTAGACGATTTTCTATTCTGTATTTGCATTTCTCTAAGTACCTGGTACTTATTGACAGGCCTGCACTGTCTTCCCATACCTATTATCACTCTAATTTGAAAACTTTGTTAAAGCCAATTATTTTTAAAAGAGTAACTGTGGAGTTTCGTGCCGGCTTATCTCCATAGGAAGCAACAATTTAGAACCGTGCACCTAGCTTCTGACGTTTCATAAGTGCCCATGCAGGTTTATGTGAAATAAAATATTTTAATTTGATTTAATGAAGAAACAAATATTCAATGATGTTTCTGTGACCAACGTGGTGAAAACCGGAAGTGATCAACGCATGGTAAGAGGCAGATTGAATCTCAATATGAAGCTGGTAAGCTCTCGGTTGATGAAGTTAACGCTCCGTCCAACACCGATTCAAATCCAAAACCCCGAGAGCTATCTGCTCGAACTCCAGAATCGTGTCGAGTGCCTAGGGAGCTCCGTGGACGATTATAACGATAGGTTCGTGGAAACTGTCCATACGGTCGGATCTGAAATTTTCAAGACTAGCTGTACAAATAGCCGGCTCAATAGACGGATCTTTAAGTCCTTGAAAAGTGAGCTTCGCCGCTTTAATACGGACCGTATTAAGGACGCGATAGAGCGGAACAAGGGCTCAAAGGCTTTTGCAAGAGATCTATCTTGTAGGCAGAGCCAGCTAGCGAAACTGAATACCGACGATAGCAGAATCGTCTGCGCCAAACCTGAGCTGTTAAGAGAGATCGAGAAGTTCTATGGACAGTTATACACGTCAACCAGTAACCCCGTTATGAATCTGGCGACCCAAGAGCTATATTGTCCCGACACTACACCGAAGTCATCCCGTACGTCTGCTTGTACGAGATTTGGATGGCTCTGAAGCAGCTTAAAAACAAGGCGCCGGCTGATGACGGAATTAGAGCCGAACTCGAGGGCCGGCCGGTAGAACACACGTTCTTAAGGCCCTCCAGAAGCTGTTCGATTCCGGCATACTTGAGGGCAAAACGCCACAAGCATGAAACAGAGGTGTGGTGGTTCTCTTCTTCAAGAAGGGCGACAACACCCTGCTTAATAATTATAGGGCCATTTTACTTCTGAGCCATGTCTACAAGCTTTTTTCAATAGTCATCACGAACCGTCTCAAGGGCAGGTTTGTAGAATTGCAGCCTCTCGAACATGCTGGACTGGACCTCCAAACTTATCCTCCTGCAGCGAGGGATGAGACAGGGAGACGTAATCTCTCCGAAACTGTTCACCGCTGCATTGGAGGATTCCAAGGTCCAGTACCTTGGAATCCTCCAATGCAGCGGGGAAAACTGGAAAACTGGAGAGGGGTTAGCATCAACATCAATAGCGAGTACATCACTCACCTTCGGTTTGTCGACGATATAGTAGTCATGGCTAAGACTGGAGGATCTCAGTACAATGGTCGATAACCTCAGTAGAGCTTCCGAAAGAGTGGGTTTTAAAATGACCATGGACAAAACGAAGGTAAAGTTGAATGCCCATGTAACCCTCACTCTCATGTACGAGTAAATCGGAGATCGGAAGCACTTTGAGTGTAGAGTCCACTCGAAGCTAAAGACTATTATGTCTTTCTGCTGAAATGATGATGATGTCAAAGTCAAAGCATTTATTTTTACACAAAATTCGCGTTACGTCGTAAAAATATACACAGTACTGATTTTTGGGGATGTTGTTAAGATACTAATATAATATAGACTAATATTGTAAAAACCAAGTTTGTAGCTTTAAAAAAACCTGTGCTAACTGCGTAGTGCTCGAAATACCTCGAAATTTTCGGACTTCTTTCAGTAAAAAAAATCAGAACTATGCAATTTTTTGTGACCACGATGTTTTAAATGACTAGACCACAGATGACTATATACACGGCTAATTTTAGGTCGTTCTGGAACCGAAAGCCATGAACTCGATCATCGAACTAGAATCGATTGAGACTATTATTTTAAATAAACAACAAAAAAAAAAAACACGAATCATTAAATTTATTGTTTTCTTGAGTGAAATAATGGGAACTCGAAGTAACGCTTCCTTGCGATCAATGTATACGTGCGTATAAAACGTATCGACAAACGGCAACACATGCGAACGATATCCATTGAAAAATCCATTCATCGATCAGACAGCATGATCCGTTAGCCACGCCCCCGACCCCCGTCTAGCCGACCGCCCGCCCTTCCTTGTTCCGAATTCCTTCCCAGTATTGTGTCGCGTTTCGCTGTATTAGGTCACGTACACCGCACGCGCAACCTAATTACGCGCCAAAAATGAGTGCAATCTGTGTGTGAAATGTGGATTTTTATGGGATTGCGAACCATAACTTGGAAGAGGCTAGAGGATTGTAAGCTCAGCCGGAATACCTGAACTCACTGCGCGCACGTGGAATCAACGACCCTCAAGTTCCCTTCACCTCCACCATTCTGGCCGCAACTCAGCGCCTCCTCGATCATGGACAGTTTCGAGCGCCCGCACACGTGCAACGCGGACCGCGTTAGAGGAAGATATACTGGAGTAGGTAGGTACTTCGAACGCTAGGTACCCACGTCGTAGTACCACAATGGCGGCCAGGCGATTCAATGTTAGCCAATAGTCATCATTTCAGCCGAAAGACGTTCACTGCTGGACATAAGCCTCCCCCAAAAAGGGGGGGTTTTGCCATAATCGCCACGCTTGGCAGGCGGGTTGGCGATCGCAGTGAGGTGATCAAATGCATAGAGAACGCTGCTGCCCATTCTCTAGTAGATCCCTTAGTCGCCTTCTACGACACCCACGGGAAGAAATGGGATGGTGCTATTCTTATACGCCCGGCAACACACACGGGACCAATTAGCCAATAGTAAATATGGAAAATGAATTCGAATGGATTAAATTACATCCATAGGTACGTGTTTCTAAACCTATGGCTGCCGTTTTACTATGTCTATTTATTTAAGCGTAGGTACCTAGTTCACAGATGATAGAGTTCGCTGATCGCCGCTACCTTTGCCTACGCGCCGACTTTTTTTTAAATAAATACGCAATCGTTAAATAGGTACACAAATAAAATAAGATAAGCGAATTTAGACTTTATTTCATAACCGTTAACGGGGAAAAATAGAAATTTCACCAAACTAGGTTAGTAGGTCCGCAGTTTACTAAAAATATTCTGAGAAATCTATTGTCTCGTGTCCGACCGGGCTGTACAAGGGTTCAAGGTTCACAACCGAATTACGCGGTTAAAGTTATTTAAATAAGGTCTTAATTCGGTTCAATGTTTTCATAGTAAGGGACACCTCCAACTAATAATGAACTCTATGCAACTCACTAAACGATTCATTTTTCTGTTTGAATTGCCTGCCTTTGTAGAAGCCGCCGCAAGCATTGTCGCAAAAAAATGTTTTAGGCAGTATTATGGTAGGTAGGTACTCGTATGTTTATTAAGTACCTATTAGCTCGTTTGGTCGACACTCGATTCAAGGCCTTAAATGCAACTCCCAAGCGTACTCGTCGTGTCTAGTTGACGGGTAGTACACACGGCTACACATCAAGCTATACATTTCCAGTATAAGCTGATCTCGCATTGTAAACGATTTTCGTACAGCACGAGATCAGCGTAAACTGGAAATGTATCGCTTGATGTGTAGCCTTGTGTACTAGGTGATATCGTGATGCGAGAGGGGTGAGTTAAATGTCAATTAATTTCTCTCGTTTACGAGGAGACTGTAAATCCCGTGCTTCCGATACAATGAGAGATGATGGAGGTAAATGAACTTACACCAACCAACGATTGAGGTTTGTGTAGGTAGTGTAGGTACTTACTTGCAGCTGGTTTTTCGTCCGACGTCTATTGACCCACCGCGAGTAGGTACCTACGCAATCAACTGATTCGCACACGCACAGCTGTGCCGCGCTACGTCATCACCGAGCGGATCGCGTACGATCTTGCGTTTATGAATGAAATAGTGAAAGTGCTACTAAAATTTTACTCGTATGACAGAAAAAAAGTGATAAATTTCTAACTTCTTTATTAGACGTCTTAAAAATATAATAACAATGCCAATAGTAACTATTACTCATTTGGAGTTACTGTGTTTCGGCTCCAGAACGATCTAAAATTAACCGTGTATAAGTTAAAGATTGGACTAAAATGGCTTTTAAACGAGTGGACCGATTTTGACCTACTAGAAGGCTGGTTTGATCAGGATATCTCATAAAAGTCAGCCAATGTGAAGATCATTTATTTATTTAATTATAAACGCTTTATTTTACACCCGAAATACATCATTTATTAGTTCGATTTAGGTTTTATAAAATATTTATGTGGTAAAAAATGTACCCATTGCTGATATTCCAGGTGGACAACGTGTCAGCCCTGCTTCGTGAGATGATAGCGTCTCTTAGCACGGAATCGGTGTCCCGCAAGGCGCGCGTGCGCGCTGCGACCGACGCACTGAAGGCCGCGGCCGAGCGCATCGCGGTGCCGGACGCTAGCAGGCAGCACTTGCTGCAGGACGTCAGGTCGTCACTGCAGACGTTACAGACTGTCAACGAGGTAGGCACTACTACAATTGTTATTATACGCGATGGCGTGCAAACGTCTTGTCATCAACGCCGTGAACCGGTACTGACAAGAAAATCACCGGCCTGGACTACTTCAAGATTGATTGAAACATTGCCCAATAAATAAAATGGGTATTACACTGTACATATGTCTCACGGTATATGCCTTACAATTAATGATGAAATATTGCGTCCCCTGCAGGGCAACAACCCGGCCGCGTCCCTCCTGGCGCGCGACAAGCTGGTGTGCGCGCAGACGGGTGCGCTGGGCAGCGTGCGCGAGCAGGAGGCCAGCGTGTGCGGCGCGCGCGACGCCGCCGACTTCCTCATCGCGCAGTTGGCCGACCATCACGACAAGCTGCTACAGTGAGTCGCGCCCTACTCACCATTCTCTCTATACCTCACTCCTGGCGCGCCACAATAAATTGCACAAGGGTATTTTTTTGTTTTTATGAGAAATCATCAAATGACTTCTCCCGCTCTCGGCGGAACGGGAGGGCTTATCAGACTTTTACTGAACCCACCCGTGTTCCATCAGAAGGCCAATTCTCGTAATTAAAACCGTTCAAAATCTAGTCGCAGTGTCATCTCAGCGACAAGTAAATGTCAAAAATATGAAAAATCGAGGTATTTTTGACAGATTAACACTGAGATCAGACTGTAAACGTTCTTAAAATTAGTAGAATTGCCCCTCAGTTCGAATTCAAATTCTTAAATTCACTGACAACTAAAACTTGTCTGGAAATTTTCTGGTTGAAAGGTCTGGAAGCATGATTTCCAAATGAAACTATTGCAATTTTTAATTTTCACCTTACAACCGCAAAACCACATGTATCTGTAACTAGCTTCTGCTCGTGATTTCGTTCGCGTAGAAGTCGTAAGACACCACTATTGTGCCACATTATATAAAACTTCCCTGTACACAACTATGTTATACACGTCGACAAGAAACTCTGTTACGAATCTGGCAAACGACCCAAGACCTAGATTGACCCGACACTATACTGAAGACATCCCGGACGTTAGCTTGTACGAGATTAGGATGGTTCTGAAGCAGCTCAAAAACAACAAGGCGCCGGATGATGACGGAATTACGGCTGAACTCCTAAAGGCCGGCGGGAAACCCGTTCTTAAGGCCCTCCAGAAGCTGTTTGATTCCGTCATACTCGAGGGCAAAACGCCACAGGCATGGAACAGAGGTGTGGTGGTAGTTTTCTTTAAGAAGGGTGACAATGCCCTTCTTAAGAGCATTCATTCCACGCGGGCTGGCAACAACGCATTAATAGTAGTTTTTCGTGATTATTTCATTAAATACATTTTTTTTTGAGCCAAGCACTAGATATTCTGTATTTATGATTATTTTTAACATTTACTCTTTAATAAAAATATTTAATCATACTAAATAATGCAAACAGAAAATAATTGACGGTATGTCGATTTTTGTAATTAAATAGCAAAATCACTGCAAAAAAAATAGCATACAAACAAAAAAATACCAATGATCTAGTGCATGGCTGAAAAACATGTTTACTTTTGTTTGTATTTAATGAAATAATCGCGAAAACTGCTATAAATACGCCGTTGCCAACCCACGTGGAATGAATGCTCTTAAGAATTATAGGCCCATCTCACTTCTGAGCCATGTCTACAAGCTGTTCTCCAGAGTCATCACGAACCGTCTAGCGCGCAGGTTTGACGACTTCCAGCCTCCCGAACAAGTCAGATTCCGTAAAGGCTTTAGCACAGTAGACCACATACATACGCTGCGGCAGGTTATACAGAAGACCGAAGAGTATAATCTGCCTCTCTGTTTAGCGTTTGTGGACTACGAAAAAGCCTTTGATTCGATCGAGACATGGGCTGTTACTGCAGTCCCTCCAACGGTGCCAGATCGACTATCGGTACATCGAGGTGTTGAAGTGTCGGTACGAAAACGCCACTATGTCAGTCCGACTCCAGGACCAGACCTCGAAACCTATCTACAGCGAGGTGTAAGACAGGGAGACGTAATCCCTCCGAAACTCTTCACCGCTGCACTGGAGGATGTCTTCAAGGTTCTGGACTGGACAGGGGCTGGTATCAACATCAATGGCGAGTACATCACTCACCTTCGGTTTGCCGATGATATAGTTGTCATGGCTGAGACCATGGAGAACCTCAGTACAATGCTCGATGACCTCAGTAGAGCTTCTGAAAGAGTGGGTCTTAAAATGAACATGGACAAGACAAAGGTGATGTCCAATGCCCGTGTAACACCCACTCTCGTAACGGTTGGAGGCGCTGCACTCGAAGTTGTGGACGAGTACGTTTACCTAGGACAAACTGTCCAGTTAGGTAGGTCCAATTTCGAGAAAGAGGTCAATCGTCGAATCCGACTCGGCTGGCTAGCGTTCAGGAAGCTTCGCAATATCTTCTCGTCCCACATACCGCAGTGTCTCAAGACGAAAGTCTTTGACCAGTGCGTGTTGCCAGTGATGACATATGGAACTGAAACGTGGTCGCTCACAATGGGCCTCATAAGAAGGCTTAAAGCCACCCAAAGGGCGATGGAAAGGGCTATGCTTGGAGTTTCCCTGCGTGATCGAATCAGTAATGAAGAGCAGGAGAACCAAGGTAACCGACATAGCCCGAAGAATTGCCTAACTTAAGTGGCAGTAGGCAGGGCACATTGCTCGCAGAACAGATGGCCGATGGGGCCGAAAAGTTCTGGAGTGGCGACCGCGTACCGGAAGACGTAAAGTTGGAAGGCCTCCCACAAGGTGGACAGATGATCTTGTGAGGGCCGCGGGAGTCCGCTGGATGCGAGAAGCACAGAACCGGTCGAAGTGGTGGAGCTTGGGGGAGGCCTATGTCCAGCAGTGGACGTCTTTCGGCTGAAGTGATGATGATGACACAACTATGCCACATTTGTAGATTTGCTCTCAACAGCCTAAATATACAAAGAAACAAACAGGACTGGTGTCGCGGGATCAATTGACGTACAGTTGTCCGTGTGAGAAGCAGCTAGTCCTGAGGTTGAAACCCGTAGCAATCATAATAATAGTAAAGCTGAAAGGTTTGTTTTTTTATAAATGTTTGAAATCGCTATTTCTGGATCTACCAGCCTCACGCAAAAGCTAGTTTTGAATTAAAATACATTTCTTGATTTTCATTCGAAACTAGTTGTGTACATAACTTTAACAATTTCATTAAATTACAACACAGCACATTAGCCGATTCCGACACCGCCACGATACCGGGGATTAGGTTTTCGCAAACGTTTAGTACCTAATAAACGCTTTTACATAGAGTTGTTATTGTCACCTATGTCGTCGTAGACAGTGACTGACTCCGATCAGCAGGCTTAGCATGACGCTTTCTATATCTACTCTTCTGTAGAATAGAAATTGCTTGTCTACATTTATTGGTACAAAACTGTCAACTGTCTATAGGGAAACATCATTTTTGTCTACTCTTCCGACGACAAAACGCTTGGCTACGGTTCTCGTGCTAAGCCTGCAGCACAATAGAGGTGAGAGAACTGGCCTTTCTTTCAATTGGACACACTTATTCGCATTGCCGACTTCGAGACGTCGATACTGAGGTACTGTACCTACTGTGGTCGTTTGGTGAGTCGCGATGGTCATCGATATTCACCAATATCATCAGGCCGATAATAAATATATCGGTTTCGAATCGATATGTGTACAGCTGCCGACATATCGGTATCGGGTTGGTGTCAATATCTGATAATATGAAAACGCTCAATAGGTAACTTACAGGACACTTACCCTACACAGGGAACTTTAAGTAACATTTTTAGTTTTACCATACCGTACCTAAAACGAAGGAAAAAATTTCGAACCTAAGCAAAAATAATTCAGTTGATCAACTGCAATATGTTATACTATGGCATGGATTTTCTGCTAAATGGTTGACAGTTCATCGTAAATAGATACGTCGCGCTGCATTTGGGGGAGGCGGAGGTAGCGTTTCAAAGGCCCACATGCCGGAACAACCTAGCCTTAAGTAAGTCTGTATTACAAATGTTAGGTTTATAAGTGTAAGTTATAGTTTTAATGTTTTTCTTTCATATTTTCGTTTTAATTTTTTGATAAGATTATTACAGTAATTTCTATATCTAATATACGTTATTTTTAATATGTCGTTGTGTGGATCTTTTTTATTATCTTTTTGAAGCTTGTTACGATTTTTAATACAATGTAAAATTCCTGGGGTTATCCATGGTTTTATGATGCGCTTACTGTTAGGGATTTTAGTTACAATAGTATTTTTGTTGATGGAATCCGTTAGTTTGTTTAATAGTAGGTTAGTGAGAGTTTCTGGGTCATTACAAAAAAGTAAATCTGCTAGTTTACTTTCTTGCACGTACTTAAGTGCATGCTCAAAATCCACAGTGGATCTAGTTTTGTTAGCTAATGGAGTATTTTTTAATTTTGCTAGGGATATAAGTATGGTGTAGTGATTTGTAATATTTGTGTGTAAGATAGCGATGGATGCTGAGATTTTTCGTTTGTTTATTTTCAACATAAAATGGTCTAAACAATTTTCATTCCTGGTAGGTGGAGTATGCCCAGGTAAAATTCCATACAGGGATAGCATGTCAAGGTAAATCGTTCTGTTTCTGTGTTCATAAGAAGATTCTATATCTTTAGGTCTAATGTTGATATTAATGTCACCCGCTATAATAATATTTTGAAGATGCGATGGGATGATTAGGAAGATGTGAAAGATGTTTGTGATGATGAGTACAATCATGTGTTTACGTATCGTTCATGAGACCCTTTAAAAGGAATTTGTTTTTCCAAACGAACGGCATTTGGATCATATCGACGAGGTGGCTTTCTTTGTTTAAGTACACGCGGAGCATTTGAAGTTTGATATCAACGAATGTACCGCTAGTATGGAAAAGTTTTGCGATACCGACAGAAGTACAAAAAATATATGCAATCAGATAAACTTGTTAGTTTGAAAAATAAGCAGTCTTAATTGTATGACCACCACTATATATGCATACCTACTGCATGAAATTCAAATTGCAGACTGCATGTGTGTGTTATGTTCACCTCGGTGTCAAGCTTTTCGTCTTTATAACTTGTTTTAGGTGTTAATGGCAAACGAAACTAGTACACGTAAATTAATGTAGAATACATGTTTTATACCTTGGTGTAAACGCGGGATTACAAGTACAAAATGATTTGTCCTAAGTTATACTTGAATTCAGAATCTTACTGAATTTTTTACTACATTGCCTCAGCCATAGAGATACTTAAATCTACTATTTAATAAGATTTCATGTCTACTATGGCATTCTTTACTCTTAGTTGATTTTCATTGCGCAGTTGTATTCGATAAAATACATATTATTAATCAAAGTCGCTTTTCGTACGCAATGGATTTCGATGCAGTTGTCACCATAATTTAGAACAAAAAAGTAGGAAAATATAAATCTTCCGGATTTTTTTTTTTTTTTTTTTTTTTGTATAATACATAAAAATAACATAATGAGGAGGAAATCTCAATGAATTGATAAGTCGTAAAAACGTGCGAAGCGGAGACGGGTGAGAATAATCTTGTTCTTTTTAATTATCTACTTTAATTCTCAATATCTAATCTACTTTAGCCTTCTGTATTCTTAGTTGATTTTTGAGTCACCATCGTCATTTCAGCCGAAAGATGTCCACTGCTAGGCGTATTAGAATTTAGAGTTCCCAAGCATTACGGGTGACCACCACCATTTATTTTTTATAAATTTTTATGTGAAATTTTATAGGTTTGGATGTTTAGACGTTTGTTACTGAATCACGCAAAAACGGCTGAACGAATCTGGATGTAATTTGGCACACAGATAGTATATAACTTCGATTTACACATAGAATATGTATATCCCGGTAGTAGTACAGTGAGATAATTTCCGACCTCCAGTCGGGAGCGAAGCCGCTGGAAAAAGCTAGCAAGTAATAAACAGGTCCTATGATTTATTGGGTTGCAATGTTAGTTGAAATTGATCAAATACTAGCTTCCGCCCGCGGCTTCGCCTGCGTGGATGACAGAAATTATCCCGTGGGAACGTACTACCGAGACAAAAAGTATCCTATGTGTTAATCTAGGTTATAATCTATGTGTGCATAAATTTCATCCAAATTCATTCAGTAGTTTGTGCGTTAAAGAGTAACAAACATTCACACATCCATACATATAAACTTTCTCGTTTATAATATTAGTAAGGACTAGCTTCCGTCCACGACTTCTGTTCACCAACAAACATATCTTATGACTCTGCACTAGCTTTTATGAAATATTTTCTGTGAAATAATATCAGTCGACGTACCCAAGTAGGCAGCTGCAGACACAATAATATGTCGATGTGGAGGATTGCTGACCCATCCAACACTCAGTGTCATGCCCATGCCCCACTTGCTGGACAGTCCTAAGTGCCCTTCAACTAAACCTCGGATGAACTAAACAATGCAATGCGAAATGATGCCGCAGCTACTGTAGCTACCTACTGGGCTCAAATTATTTAAAAAAAGTGTACGAATACCATCGACATTGACATTCTAGCTAGATGATGCGAGTGGCAACTAACCTAACATAATATTGATATGTTTCTAGACTATACAACAACTGGCCGACCGATGCGAGCGGGCGGAAACTGACGAGCCAGTCCACCGCGGGCAAGTCCAGCGCCAACAACAGACATGGTGAGTTCCACCATACTCTTGATCATCTTTATAATGTTCATCATTCTGCTAAAAGGCCTCCACTGGTGTGCTCGAATGGGCGACTTCCAAGTTTCGCAAGAATCTGGCTGTTGTTGCGGTCACCGACATGTTTAATTTCCAAGATAATCATCTGGAAATTTTATGCTAAGCGGTTGCGGTGTCAAGAAGAAATGACGAAAAACCAAAGTTTAAATTTTTGTTTTGGGCGTTTTCTTTTTATACATAAACAAATAATAAGTTTCATGTTAGAAATTGTGTATGCGTTTCAAGTAAAACATTTTTATTTATTTTTTGGTAAGGCAGAACCGATGTCCACAATTCTGCTAATGATATATGTAGAATGGAAAACCAATAATTATTTATTTTTGTACAAATACGTAAGTAAAAGTCACTGAAAAGATTGACATATATTCCTGTAGTGCTATTGTATAAAAATCTCACTGAATAGCCCGCCCGTTCATTGAATACATTCTCAAGAACAACCCTAAAACGACAGTGTAATAATTTGTGATTTTTCTATACAGGATATAAGATAAACTTTTTTTTGCATTTTTTGTACAGTATGCTGTGACAGTTAAATGAACCATTACACAGGCCGACAATTTTTTTACCCAGAAACCAGACTATACTTTTTCGAAAGATTTTGACGCGCTGAATTCAAATCTGAAAAATCTGCAATCAAACTTGCTCTATCACGTCAGGGTTTCGAGATATCCTAACCTAAAAGTGCAAAAAATACAGTTTTTTCTCATTTTTGAGGTTATGTAGCACGGCCGATCCTAGTTATTTTCTGCTCTTTGAAATGACGTTGAGTTTACTCAAATATCTTTTTTTTTCGCTGAGATATCGCATTTTGAAATTTTCATATATACTATGTGGATTTTTCCACGAAAATATATGAAAATGCATATGAAAATTTCAAAATTCCAGATTCGAATTCAGCGCGTCAAAATCCTTCGGAAAAGTATAGTCTGGTTTCTGGGTAAGAGTGTTCGTCAAATTTTGTCGGCCTGTGTTATTTAAGATTAAACTCATTTAAAATGAGACCCTAAGTTTAGGCGGGGACTTTATAACATGTATTATGCAAATAAATTATTTGATTTGATTTGATTTGATTTAGGTTTAGGCATCCTTTGTAAAGCGCCGCCAAAATAAAATAAGTAAAAACATTACAGAAGCGTGAAACGTTTCAAATTGATGCAAAAATATTTTTTTAAGGTGAAAGTTTATTGGTATTCGTTTGCGTTTAGGCTGTAGGTATATAACCTACGTTCTGACTTCGGAAGCGTTCCCCTTAAAACCTGTAAGTAATGCCCTAAACTAAAAACAACAAAAATAACACTTTTTAAAATATTTTGAACTGTTTGTATTATAAAATTAAAAAAGAAACTTTTTTTCCAACCCTGGTGTGTAATAACTTAAAAAAAAAAAAAAAAATTGTTAAAAGAGAGTTAAATAAGTACACTATCGCATTAGGTTAAAATAAACCCTGTAATGACAGATGCAGGAGGGATAAATAAATGAATATTGTAATCGCAGGAGGAGAGCGCAACGCCGTGGGCGCGGGCGTGTGGAAGCGCGTACGGCTGAAGTTGGAGGGACGCGACGACTCGCAGACCACGCGGCGATATGCGCTGCACGACCAAGTAAGTACTGCAGTTTTACTGTAAAATCTACGACGCGGTTCTTTGAAGTTCAAAAGAAGGATGGCTAGTTTGGACCGACATTATTTGTAAATTAACGAAGTGTCGTTCACTTGCAAGATAATATTTACTATAATATAGAGGTTGTTAGAGGATTATAAAAAAATTGGATGATGGGAATTAAAAGTTAAAAAAGATTTTTAATTACTTAAAACCAACAACCTACTCGTTACATGATTGACTTTCTTACACTTGACGTTTAAGACCATGTGGATTGGTGTCTGATTTTGAACATGTTGTTGGTTTGTTGTTGTTGGATCTTGAACATGGCTTGGAAGTTTATTATAAAAGCGTATACATTGACATCTGAATGACCCACCTATTTTCTTGAGCCTTGTTGATGGTACAACAAGTTTGTGTTTGTTCCTAGTATTTATACTATGGATATCACTGTATTTTTTGAACAATTTAATATTTTTATGAGCATATAAAAGATTTTCATAAATATACTGTGATGGCACAGTCATTACATTTATCTCCTTAAATTTATCTCTGAGAGAGTGTCTGGGACTTAATTTATAAATTGATCGGACAGCTCTTTTCAGCAAGACAAAAATAGTCTGAATGTCGGCGGCATTTCCCCACAATAGAATACCATACGACATTACACTATGAAAATAGCTAAAGTACACTAAGCGGGCTGTGTCTACATCAGTTAAATTACGAATTTTTCTAACAGCGTATGCTGCAGAGCTTAGCTTTTTCGACAATTTAGCTATATGTGGACCCCACTGAAGCTTGGCATCCAAAGTTAAGTCCAAGAATACAGTGCTATCTTCGGGATTCAATTCTTCGCCCTTTATCAACACATTAGTTTTCACCTACTTAACATGAGGTAGCGTAAACTTAATGCATTTGGTCTTTTTTTCATTAAGAAGCAAAATATTAACATTGAACCAGTGAACTACTTTTGAGATTGCGCTATTTACATCGTCATTAACAAGTTGCTGACGTTTAAGTCTAAACAAAAGTGAAGTGTCATCCGCAAACAACATTATATCATGATTATCCTTTATGAGGTAAGGCAAGTCATTAATATAAATAAGAAACAAGAAAGGACCAAGAATTGAGCCCTGTGGGACTCCTATTGATACTACGGATCCCGGAGATCTTTTTCCGTTTACATCAACACACTGAATCCTATTACACAAGTATGAAATAAGAAGATCCAGAGCGGTGTTCCGGATCCCGTAGTGGCGGAGTTTCCTGATTAGAGTTTCATGAAGCACGCAATCGAAAGCTTTAGATAAATCGCAAAAGATGCCCAAGGCATCGTATTTATTTTCCCATGCATTGTAAATATGCCCTGAGTTCAACACCGGTAGGTAGTTGAACGACCCCTTGTGAAACCGAACTGTTTGCTATGTAATAAATTATGTTTATTAAAAAATCTTTGCAATTGGTTTAAAATTAATTTCTCAAAAATTTTACTAAAGGTAGGTAGTACTGAAATAGGTCTATAATTAGAGGGGTCTGATGTACTACCTGATTTAAACAAAGGTATTATTTTACTATTCTTCATTAGGTCAGGAAACTCCCCGCAGTCTATACAATTATTAAATATATGAGCTAAAGTAGGTGCTACAATGTCAATAATAGACTTAGCAACTTCTACAGAATTACCCCACAGATCTGCAGTCTTTTTTTACATTTAAAGTGTGAAAGGTTTTAATTATATCTCTACAGCTAATATGTTCAAAATTAAATTCTGAATCACAAACATTAACATTTTCCTTAAGCAAAGACTCAGCAACAGAAGGTGATGAGTTTAGTGATTTTGTAGTTGAAACGGGAATATCTGTAAAGAAATTTTCAAAAGCCGCGGCGACTTGCGAGTCCGATGTGATTATGTTGTCATTGATAGACAGGCTGTAGTCAGTATTTCGGTTGCTAGACCTTCCCGTTTCACTATTAATAATATTCCAAGTCGTTTTAATTACATTACTACTGTGTTTAATCTTTGAACTCAAATAACGCGACTTGGCCATCCAACAAACTTTTTTAAATAATTTGGAATAATTAATAACATAAATTAAATTCAGCAGTGTTTACAGAAGTCCTTTCATCGTATAGCTCATAAAGTCGTGCTCTACTTTTATGAATACCAATGGTAGCCCAATCACTGAAAGAGACGTTACTATTAATCGAGATAGTCTTGGGAATAAAAGTGGAATTAAATTGTTTACAATATATCTGAAAAAAATCATCATATAGATGATTAGGATCAGCATTTGCAGACAAAACTTTATTTTCGAGTTTAACTTTAAAGGCCTCTAGGCGAAATGCAGTTTTGGGGTATAAACTAAAAGTCATATGGAAAAAAGTCAAATGGCAAAGTTGTAGGGAATAAAAAGATCGAAAACTTTTGTTTTCACACTTTTTTCACATATCCTCAAAATGTATGTGAAAAATTAAAAAAAAACAAGTTTTTGATTTTTTAATTTTATCTTTCACAAAAAATATGTTTTTTTCACGAAATTTGGTGAAAACTTACCTTTTTATGTCCCAAATACGCTGTAATTTATTTGATTTGAAATATTTATTTTTTCACCTTATTTTAAATTAATATCGAAAAAGCACCCTAATTTTTAATCGAAAATTCACCCAACAAAATATCAGCTTTTTTCAAAAAGTTGGTATGCTTTCTGTTCGTTGAAATCTCTACTTTCCGGTGGTGAAAAAATATGTATGTATTACCATAGTAAATCTTCTCAGAAAATGCAAGAAATCGAAAAAAACTTCAATTCGATTTTTTATTATTATTGTTATGTACAATTTTGAGCTATATAACCAAAAACTTGGTTTTTTGAATTTTTCACATACATTTTGAGGTTATGTGAAAAAAGTGTGAAAACAAAAGTTTTAGATCTTTTTATTCCCTACAACTTTGCCATTTGACTTTTTTCCATAGGACTTTTAGTTTTGCCGGAAATCGAGATAAACCGTTTTTACCCTTAAAAACTCACCCCTTTCCCCTTCCCCTTCCCGACCTCAAATCGCCCGTAAATTATTTTTCCTTTCATTTTTATAATATTCTCCTCCTTTTCCAATGGGTTTCATCCTACTATAATTTTTTTTCACTTTTAATTATTTTTAAAGGTTTCCACCCTGGTCTATTGTTTTTTACCTTGCATATCTTTTTTCTCCCATCCTCTACGACTCACTGCCCATTAGCTTTTTTGCTAGTTTTATATAGTTCTATAACTAGTTATAAGTTTCCATACTGTACGATGCTCCTAACAGTGGGTCCCATTGTACATGCAAACTCGCCATCCTTCTTTCACGTACTGACCCATCTCAACGAATCACCCCGTAGAGGTTACGGCACCCTATAGTGCCAGTTCGGTCTGCCAACTAATGTTGATGTGCGCGCGCAGGTGGACCACATGATCAAGGAAGCTGTTTGCTCCGGGAACCTGTGCATGATGTACGAGGGCTGGATGGCGTGGGTCTGAGGTCCCCGCCAGCGTCCGGCCCGCCCGGACTGGCCCGCCCCGCACGCGCCCTACGCACGGGCCGCACGCGCCCGCCTGCGGGCCGCACGCGCCCTACCTACGGGCCGCACGCGACCGCGACCGCACGCGACGCGACACGCGAGACACTCGCGACCGCAGCGCTGCCGCACCGCGAAACGATTCGTATAAACCTCACTTTCGGTACCACGTTTTTTTACTAGTTTTATCTTTTTTGTTCGTGTTCCTATGTAGCGCAGCGCGTCTGTGACGTCGCTCGCGTTAGGCCGAGCATTAGGGTTACATAACGGTTTCTGTAGAAGCTCGGAGGCTCAGGCCAGCGAGCCCAGAGCGTCGGAGACGACCAGCTGTGGCACCGGCGCGCCAGGCCGAGGGCGCGCCGCGTCTCATCTCGTATACAACTATATATTCGGCGTAGTTTTAAGACCTGTCTGCCACGATGAGTGCAGACTGGTGGCGCTATCTGGAGCTAATCGTGACTCATGTGTCACTGAATGTGTCGCCCTCTTTATCGACGTATTATTGTATTGTATCAGAAATATGACGCAGTCTATAAACGTGTGTAGTATATATTTACAGAAAAATAGTTATTACACAAAATAAAATACCTACCCGCTGTTATTTTCAAGTAAACTTAAGTAAATGTTCTTTATAATATCCGTGCGAATACTGTGTTTATTTCTTTAAACATCTTGGAGTCGAAGCGACTAAATTAAACATGTATGTGACATCTTTGGCGTACAAAATTTATTTGTATCTCGTCTATGATATTTTTTGATATAAAAAAATATTAAAACACAAAAAAAAAGTACTAATAATAACGACACGAACTGTGCAGAATCGATATACAGATTTATTAAATTTCCTCCTCTAGATCACATCTAGATGTAATTTGAATTACATTTTATCTGAAGTTGTGCACTACACCACAGTGTAGAATTACAGTTCCATTGAACAGCAATATTGTAGCAGTTTTACAATATGTACATCTATTGGCATTATAATAGCTAGATTTATATTCCAATTAATAGGCCATTAACATAGAAAACTGAATACATAGTTTAAATTCTGCACGTAACTCTGTAGCTCTCATCATATTACACACACATTTATAACTAAACTTCGATATATTCTAACACATAAATGTATCTTAATGTAGGCTTTAATTTAGTTGTACTCATTTTCTGTAAAACTTTCACTACGAGTCTATTTATAAACTTGTTCAAATAAAATATGAATAAGGCGCCACGTACACTGGCTATGGTTTTATCGATTTCGTCATAGGAGCACTAAGCGTAGCGACAGCGAGTTGACTTCTTCACATTCACACGAAAAGCTTTCATACAAATCGAAGTGCTCAATTTTAGGAAAACTTAACGGAGCGTGGTAGCCGATTGTGTGGTGGTAGCGGGTGTGTGTCTAGTGAAGTACGCTACGCACATATGCTATCCGCTATGCGTTGGACGCCCAGAACAGGAACTTAGTTATAAAATACTTTTTGTTTGAATTTCGATTAAACATATACAGATAAAAAATATAATTTCAGACTAAAATTTATCATAAATTCTGTGTTTTACGGAACTGTATGAAACATAAAAAAATTATTTGAGCATTCCAAAGAACAAGGTATAGTCCTACCATGGACATTTTTATAAATTACTAAACTATTATGTATTCCATGTAATAAAGCATCTAAAGATGCCCGAAAGTACAATTTTATGAAACATCATTTGCCAAGACAAGGATTTTACTGACTTATGTAAACAAATTAAAATATTTGTTTAGAACACTCCCCTAGACCAATAATGGAATTTTCTAGGACATATTTTTGTTTTGAAGTTTTGGCTATATCTAAACCATAATCACTCATCAAATATCGAGTGAAACGTTCAAATTCAAACAAAAATGTTATAGCGCCCTTAATGCTAATTCATTACCAAGCTGTTTTATTACAGTTTGGTAAGAACCACAATCGAGCTGTGCCGATGGTAATGTCAACTCACTTTTGCTACTTACGTTAGAAGAAACATCACAACTAAACTATCACTCGCCGGCGTATCATTATAACTGGTGACATCTCGCCACGCTACCGTGACGACTAGTCACAACGATACGCCGACGAAGGCGACAATACGTTGTAGGTTGTTTTGTCTAATACTGATACTTCACTTGGCGTATTTATCAAAATATTCACGTTACTTGTTTATTACAGAATATATCTTATTGTTGTTGGAATAAAATTCATTTGGAAAACGCGAATACATGCGCAAATACGCCAAGTGGAGTACCTACCAGCATAATACCTACGCGAACACGGTTCCTGATACTGACTCCTGGCATGCACGTCGCAATACGCGACGGAATCGTAACGTTGCTTGTAAGGTGCCTTCGCACCTAGCGTTAGTCCAGCAGGCTAAGCATGTCGCTATCTATTTCTACGAAGAATAGACACTGCTTTTCCAATACAAAGTGACATTTCGTTGCTCCATTTTTGACATCGCACCATAGATATCCTTCCACAATCTGTCATTTTATCTTTCGTTTCTAACGATCTGTGTCTAGGTCCATAAAAATGAAGAGTATTTCTTCCCAAACTATCAAAATCAGACTGACAACAAACTTTCTACACGACGACGGCTCAAATCATGATTCGTTTAGAACGCGTAACTGTGATAATTAATAGAAAAAGATAGCTATCTCCTTCTATTGTACATCATTTAGTTAATAGTCTATTCTTCCGTCGACAAATCGGTGCTCGTGCTAAGCCTGCAGTGTTGGTTTTTGTCGAGTGTTTACGCAGCGCAGATGTTGCATTATCGCGCCGCTTACGCTGCTGGGAGACGTATTTTCGTTACACCCACTTCTAGTATGTATGTACGTAACATCTACGTGGCGTCTATGCGATGTCAAAATCTACGCTACGTCAATTCTACGCTCAGTGCAAAGACTCAATTATGGCGCGGCCAAACAACGTAACTCAGCGTTATTAACGTCCCTCAAAATGAGTCGCCGATATTACGTTGCATTTGGTTTTATATCACACTGCGGTTTGTGTCATACTTAACGCAAAATATGTCCTCGCAAAGTGGTCAAACTGTGACTAACGTAAACTCTGCGACTCATTTTGAGCGACTCAAGTTACGCTTGCCTGGCTCCACTCTCGTGTATTGCGGTAGAGATGAGCTCGTACCGCAACTATAACGATATACTCGCCAGTGTACGTGGCACCTTACACACAGACCGGCTAAAGGACGACACACATTTGTATGGAACGGCCCACGCCGTACACGTTATGAATTAACATTCACAATATTTTATCAAACAAATGTTCAAATTACTTTATAATCCCAAGGGTACATAATGTAGGCAATAAGCAACGACAAAATCTATTTTCAATACCAATGTGACATTTAGATAATTTTAGTCATGGTGAGTCCAGTTTTAATTTACTGCGAGTTTTATTCAAAAGTGGTAACGCACTTACAAGCTCAAGTTTATAATTTTACGTCAAAAGTAATGTCAAAGAAGGCAGAGCATTTAATTTCTTTATATTATTTGCGCTAGTGTCGGCCATTCCGTACATAAAAGTTAAATCCCTCATTCTAGCATAGATAACGTTAATATATTAAACAAAAACTATTTCAGTTTATTAACATTATCGCCAGCCGTGGGCGTTTTTCGACGGATATCATCATTAAAATCTTAATTTACATAGAACAATTGAATGTAAAATGTTACTATTTTAAAAAAGCATTTCGATTTTCTAAAAATAATTATCTAGCATAAATGTCTAGCATTTAAAAATTATAAATATTTACTGTTCCACACGCAATGACAGGACGACCGATATCGTGAAAAATAGCGTCCCTGAAATTCATGGTGTCCTAAACTTGTCAGAAAAATGTTCCCTACACAATCCTTTTACAGGGGATGAGTACATAGTATAAAATATAATATTATATGTCGCGTACCACATTATGTAAACATCACACGCGCGTGTACGAGAGGTCGCACCTTCGCACGTCCCTAAGATGTAGTGCGCGTGTGCGCACGTCCCTAGGACGTAGCGTGCTTGTAGCGTGGATGCATTCGATACTTTTAATACCGACACCATCAAGGTTTAGACCACTTTGAACCTTTCGAGACGCACCGACTCCCAAGAGAGCCACGAAACTAAAGATAATTGCGCCTCGTTAGTTGAGGCTTGATAGGTTTACGTACCAAGTGTTAGACTTCCCCGAGACATTGGCGTCACTCTAAAAATGGACTATTTAAAGGAAATGTCGTATACTGTGTTATACAGCCCAATAGATAATAGATAAGGGGATAACAATATATAATATGTAGCGGCATACTTATTGTTTCCAACGACTGCTGTTTCATAAAAAAATTATAGCTCATAGAAATAATATTGCATGTTATATACGATGAATGTTGTGTACCCCTAGCGTTGTCTGTAAAATAAGACATGTAGATCTCCCCATTGAATGTATTTCCCTGTAACACTTAGTTTTTGGTCTAAATCGTTACAATGCATCCATCGAATGTGTGACTGTATCGCTTCATATTAAAATAAATGGTGTATGTAGAGCAGGTGATCTTTTATTTCAAATTATCCCCTATCCATTTAAATATAATGTAAGAGGGTGTGAGTAAGGGTTAGAAAACTATGAAAGGAGAATGGGTTCTTTCCACAAAACAAAAAACCGACGGGTTTATGCACACGACTTTTGTTTAGACGGGCGTTTTAAACTTCAGCACTAGTCGATTGCAGCGCGCACATGCCGAAAACTACGTCGTGTGGATATGACAGGTTAACCATCAGGTACAGAATTTTTATCTTACTAAGCGACGCGCGCTTTAAGGCACGTGCAGACTAACGCGACGCGAAGGTCGCGACACTCGTAGAACAATTTCTATGCGAACTTCATGGAAATTGTTCTACAAGGGTCGTGTCGCGCCTGTTTGAAGAAGCCTTTACTTGCCATGCCATGCGAACAAAAACGCTGCATGGGCACGGCTGAAGTCAGAAGTGTGTATGTATGTATGTGTGTGTTTGTGCGCTCGTTTGTGTGTACGTGTGTGCTAATTATGCTGAAAACAGGTAGCTTTATCACGCACACGTTCACAGCGTGTTTGTACACTTAGTTACCACAAGTTAGTCAGGTAACAGTTCCCTTTTCATGGGTGCGTCTCATTTCATATAAAGTTATTTGGTATATTTTCATTTCAATAACGTTCACAAGATATAATAAAAGTGAGATAAACCAACTGTTGATATAATTTCTTATGCTCTAAAACTTATTTTGTGTAACGTTATTGGATATAAGGTTTATTTATTCGAAAATCATTAGGCCCATCGTTTAAAAATATATAATATTGTGATTAATTTTATTGAGCGTGCTGCGGGAGCGGCGGCGGCGTGACAGAAACGAACCGCTGCAAAACCGACTCCACGTAGTCTTGTCTGCCCTACCCCTAGAGTGTTATTTAAAATCGCGTTGGCGTGGAGTGGCGAGGCGGCCCGCGAGCTGAGGAGCAGGTGGTTTCAACACACGTGGTGAGCGTGAAACACATCTGCGACGATAAGCTCGCATGGGGCCGCCGGAGCCGTGTCAGAAACCATACCTGCTGCATGTTGCATGCTTATTTGCATGCTGCATGGATGGTGTATGCTTTTTTGCATGCCTGCTGCATGCATGGTGTATGCTTGTTTGCATTTGCGCTTATCCACATAATATTACATTATTATTAAACGAAACCCTACTAGATTTGGTAAACAAAAAACAACTAAATGAATATTACGCAAACTAAAACATTCTGCTACTTGAAAGTTGGCATTTAAAAAAGTGTCATTATGAAAAGCAGACCAAACGTACAGTTGGTAACTGTGAGGTTGGGAAATAAAATAAAACAAAATTATATGATAAGTTGGCAAATGATTATTCGGCGAAATAAAACTCTGCGAAACGTTAGTTGGCAAGTGAAAATCTGGCAAACAATTTTCGACAAAAAGGCAGAGAACCCTCGATCATATATTAGTCCAGTCATTATAGTAAGTTCACCTCGAAATTCGAGATACCCAGCTGTAAGTCTGTAAATACTTGTAGGTATATTGACACCCTAAAAGTTGTCTCAAAACCTACATATTATGGTAGGGTGTACAGTCACGAGCAATAATATGTAAACACTTACCAACTTTTAAAAGTAATATTCTCCACTTTTACTAATTGTAATCTTATTTTATTATGAAAATAATATTTTGGAACCCACACTGTAATGAAATATCTAAGTTATCTCAAGGCTACAATCGCTATTTAAAATAAAATCGCTTTTGAATTTGGCGATGTGTTTACATGTTATTGCTCCTGACTGTACGCAACTATTAAATTTAAAGGTCAAAGGTCACAAAAATCGGGTTTTTGCGCTTTTTTTTTGTAAATATCACATTTCCTATGGGTTTTTTGCTATTTGTATTTAATATCAATATTGTAGAATACAAAATTCTCTACAAATTTTGTTTAAAAAGTTTTTTATACGGTGAACCATTTTCGAGATAGAGGGCGGAGAGCGCGCGGTCACAGGATCACTTCAGGTCAACCGGTGCCTCCGGTCGAAAACGCGCTATATATAGTTGATATATAGTTGGTTGAGTTTCACCGGCTTCATAAAGTTCATAACTCATTCGTTGGGCTCGGTATCACCTTTTATAACAAGCTTCCCTCTTCTTTGCTAGATTTACATTTTAATGCGTTTAAAGCTAAAGTAAAATCAAATCTTTGTTCGAAGGCATACTATTCAATCAACGACTACTTAAACGATAAGAATTGTTGGTCGCTGTGATTAACTCAAGACAACGTTTGTGTTCTTTCACCAGAATTAGCTTACCTACTGACAGGTTATATGAGTTACTCCATAGCATTGTTTATTTTATTTGACTGTATAAACCATTTTTTTATTTTTTTTTATTTTTAATATTGAAATATCCATTTTTTTTGATGAAATTTAATTACTTACCTATTACTGTATAGAATCAAGTTCTTCCAACTTATCAGACAGCTGTGCTGCTGGGGAGTTTGTTGCGCCACTTCTTCTTCCCAGCTAAAGCACTAGGAAGTGTCGAAGGGTGGGCGTTTTTGGGGGACTGTCTTATGTAATTTTGACGTTCGAAAAGTGCTGACTCTCAGCCTAGTTTGAATAAATGACTTTTGATTTTGATTTTGATTTTGATGAACTATCGATAAATCAATGATTACAAATATTTGCCAATTTTTATAAACTATTATATTATATTTTATAATTTTTTTCATAACGTATCCACTTTTTATTCAGTATTTATTTATTTAACAACACTACCTGCCCATGTAATTTACATTTAAATTGTACGTCCGTAGTTGCCAAGATACGATTAAAACTGAAATAAAGAGACGACGGTCTTAACTATACAATACAATTGAACATCTGTCCCTACTGGCTATAAATAGAAAAGTCAGTAGTGTATAATAGGGGCCCGTATAATTCCCAGGTATAATTTTTGACGTAGTGGAAGGATTTTAAAATTTACAGATTTTCAAGAAGATGCACTTAATTATTTTCTATTTAAAATGTCCTTAGTGTAAATGGGAATATAATTATATTAAGATTTAAGTTTTTCCCTTAATTATATTTTAATTTTAGGAAACGGTTATCAGTATTATTGAATAAATATAGATTTAATGCATGAAGAAAGTGATAAAATATAATATAATAGTTAATAAAAATTGACAAATATTTATAATCATTGATTTATCGATAGTTCATCAACTATATGTATATGGCGCGTTTTCGACCGGAGGCACCGGTTGACCTGAATTGATCCTGTGACCGCGCGCTCTCCGCCCGCTATCTCGAAAACGGTTCACCGTTTTTTTTTTTTTAAACAAAATTTGTAGAGATTTTTGTATTCTACAATATTGACAATCACAAATAACGTGGCTTTCTATTGGTAAAACAACTTTCAAAATCAGTTCAGGTGATCCGAGATTACCCCCTACAACCTCACAAACTCCTCTTTATAATATTAACACGCGCACACACACTTCCGACTTCGCCCTTGCCTCGGACAGGGCCGACAGCTCCTGCGCTAACACACTTAAACAGCGCGTTTGTGAACTTGGTAAACACAGTTAAGAGCGCGTCGCCTTGTGAGATAAAAATACTAGAAGACCGATAAATTGTGAACTGCACCATACTGCTTACCGACCGAATAGGTTAGGTTAAAATTGCGACCATCTGCGCCCGAGCCGAGCAAGCGGTGCCGCGGCAGCAGCCGGCGAGCGCTACTTCCTTGACTATTTAGTAATAGCGCAAAGTACTATCCGTCTTGATACCAGTGTACCTACCTACAATTTGACGGGTTCACTGCGATAGATCATAATCTACCGAAAAATAATGCGTTAAATTGTAAGCAGTATGTTACGGTTCACAATCTGTCGACAGTTTAGGTACAATCTCGCGAGATAGATCGGTAATCTGACTATCGGAGATAAGTTGCGTCGCTGATGAGCCCTGTTGGCGAAGAGTCCTGTCGGCGAAGTGTCCCGTCGGCGAAGAGTCCCATCGAAGTAAAGTCTTGTCGGTATTCAGTCTGTCGGCGTCTTTGTATGTCGGCGTTTAGTCGTACACTCGAAGAAGTTAGTTTAGTCGCGTATTTTTTTTGCAAAATGATTTAGATTACGTACCTGTAGGGTAATTCCGAAGATTCTGCCGAGCTGCACCACTCCTTCGCCAATGGCGCTCGTGGTCACTGGCACACTAAAGAAAGAAAGAATAGGTACCGTTTATTTGGACACAGTTGAGACAATGGCGCGATATCTTCATGAAGTGAGCATTTTTCACATACTTACCCTACCGTTACTCGGTCTGCTGGATCATGAATTTTGGAAGTATTTCTTCTCACTTTAATGATTAATGTTATTGATGGGTGTTGAGAAGCGGAAAATGAACATATTGGACATACTCTCACTAACATTTGCAAAAAAACAACAATAGAGAAACACGTACGAAATCAATTTACGTACCGCCATAGCATTCGCCAAAAAGAACCGCGCGCGGGAAACCCCTTGTGAAATTCACCACTCCAGCCGGAAATCGTATTAGAATCCTAATTTATAGTAACGTAAAGTATTTGGAAGCTCTTAAATTGACAGTCTTATTATAGTTAATAAAACGAATGAAAGGGTTATAAACCAAAGTATTAAAATTGAATATAATTTAGTAGTATTCCCAAGATCAAAATATTCATAAAATATTAAAGGATCACAAATAAAAACTCGTCGCTCAACTGACCACGTTAGAATTAAAATACTTGGACATATTCTCAATAAAAAAAATTAAAAAACAAGATTTTCTAAATCAAGAAGTTCCGAGTAATTTCTATACCTATCTAAGACCTATAAACGAGCAATTCTTGTATAAATGTATAATCTGAATCTCGAAAACGGTCAACGATTTTCATGAAATTTAGTATGCAGGGGGTTTCGGGGGCGAAAATCAAGGCTCGGTCATCCAGTTATTTCATTTTTATTTTAGTAGCATGTATCATAAAGGTGTGGTCAATGTGCAGCATTTTGTATGGGACAAACGATGTTACATTCTCGATTACGATGTTGGTTTCATGGAGAAAGTTGTTCAATTTGATAACCTTTCTAACACACGGTGTATTTCACATGATCATACAGCTAAATACTCAAACACAAAGTTTAATTATTTCAATTTGAGATATGTTTCACTGTCTGGATACAAAAAAAATATATTCTTGAAAATAAAAATCAATTTTGTAATAATAATATTGATTCCAAAATTAAAGAAACGTAATTTTTTGATTAAAACAAAAAGCAATCATGATCCAAAGTCTACCACATAAAATTACAAAAGCTTAAAATTTGATGGAATACTCCCTGGCCACGTCATACGTAGCATCTCTATGTATGTACTCTGTGGCCGCGCCACAGTGGAAAATGAAAAAATAAATGTTTCCATATATATTTTACGAATTATGTAGGTACTATAATGTCTATGAGTACATCTAATGATACAAAATTACATGAAATGGGAATATAGTCCCCAGCCCCCAAAACTTCATTATTTTAATGAAGTTTTGGGGGCTGGGGACTATAAGTATACACTGGACCACCCGGAAAAATCGTGTGCCAGAAATTCCACGGTTATGCTTTTAATAATAATAAGAAGGCAGAACTTCTCGATTCGGCTCGCATCGTGAGGTTCCTGTCTCTGGAGCCCTAACCACCGGTAGCATGGACCCTGCTCCCGGTACCGGCGGAACACTATTTTATATATTTTTAAATGTTTGTTTTTATAAAAATACTTAAAAATTTAATAGAATAAGAAGTAAAATGAATAAACGAATAATAATAATAAATCATTTATTTTCAGGTTACAAATACCCATAGATAAATGTTGGAATAAAATATTTTGTAATCTGTTGGTTTTGCGTTCGTGGTAATATATCACATTGCACTAAGTCTTTGTGCGTTCCGAAGGCACTTGTCCGCGAAAGCGGCAGAGTACCACATCCTGTGGCCAAAAGCTTTTTTCCATCACCAGATGCAGGTAGTATGTTGGTATGCGCACCACAAATGCCTTAAAATTGACGTTGCAAAGAGACTCCAGCAGCTGCACTCTCGGCGCGTAATTCAGCCTTTGGCGCACGTACTTCACGATGTCTTCCGCGTCGGTGGTGTAGTGGAGACGGAAAATATACACCGGGGTATTCGGCTTCGCAGCACGCAGTGTTTCGTTGGGCTTCGTAGGAGCCTTGCCGCAGCGGTTCTTACAGCTACTCTGTCGGCGCTTCCTCCTTTGTATCGTCACGAAGCCCTGTTCATTTTCTTTAAATTTGGAGCGCCAGGTGTCGTGGTGACGCTAGCGAAATCCTTTTGTAGGGTTTTCGCCAGGGCTGCAGACACTGGCAGCGGGACGGGACGCGGGGCGCGGGCGGCGCTGTGCGGAGCCGTGGCGGCGCGCCAGGCTGCGGGCGGCGCCGTGCGGAGCCGTGGCGGCGCGCCAGGCTGCGGGCGGCGCCGTGCGGAGCCGTGGCGGCGCGCCAGGCTGCGGGCGGCGCCGTGCGGAGCCGTGGCGGCGCGCCAGGCTGCGGGCGGCGCCGTGCGGAGCCGTGGCGGCGCGCCAGGCTGCGGGCGGCGCCGTGCGGAGCCGTGGCGGCGCGCCAGGCTGCGGGCGGCGCCGTGCGGAGCCGTGGCGGCGCGCCAGGCTGCGGGCGGCGCCGTGCGGAGCCGTGGCGGCGCGCCAGGCTGCGGGCGGCGCCGTGCGGAGCCGTGGCGGCGCGCCAGGCTGCGGGCGGCGCCGTGCGGAGCCGTGGCGGCGCGCCAGGCTGCGGGCGGCGCCGTGCGGAGCCGTGGCGGCGCGCCAGGCTGCGGGCGGCGCCGTGCGGAGCCGTGGCGGCGCGCCAGGCTGCGGGCGGCGCCGTGCGGAGCCGTGGCGGCGCGCCAGGCTGCGGGCGGCGCCGTGCGGAGCCGTGGCGGCGCGCCAAGCTGCGGGCGGCGCCGTGCGGAGCCGTGGCGGCGCGCCAGGCTGCGGGCGGCGCCGTGCGGAGCCGTGGCGGCGCGCCAGGCTGCGGGCGGCGCCGTGCGGAGCCGTGGCGGCGCGCCAGGCTGCGCAGGCGCACCGCAGGCTCAGCAATCGACGAATGCGCAGGCGACGAAACTACTGACGCGGAATTGGATGACGATATATCGAAGCCAGCTCCACGACACGTGTTTGCATGAGACGCATCGACTGATGACCTAGTTACCGTTACACTGTTGTACAACTCGCAAACTTCTTTGCGAAAATCAGCGACGGTGTTTTGGGATGCATCTAATTTCGTCAGCTCATCCGCGAGACTGGCCTTTAGAAAGAGTCCTCTTGAAGGCTCGTTACATCGACGTGGTCAAAGGTGACGAGAGGAAGCTTGTGTAGCTCCTTCGCCACAAACGTCGGTACGTCGTCAGGGTCGGTCTCCTTGAACAGCGTGATTATATCCCGTCACGCCGGCGGGACACCATCTGATCGCGGTTGTTCAGCACACTGAACAACAACAGCTTGACAGCAGCTATGTCCTCCTCGCTGAAGTTCGTTGCGCAGATCTGGACAGCGGACACTTCGTCCATCACGCCCGGCTTCTGCTGCAGAAACGCCAACAGTTCATTCACCACAAGATCATTACTCGTGGCGATTAAATTACGAGCGTGAGCTTGCGTCGCTATGATCAATAAGTGTGATATTCCAACCAACGATTTTCGAATTTCTATAGAGGGTACGAAAGAGAACAATTTTTGCACATTTTTGGTGCACCTGGGCATATTTTACTGTGTCCGGGAACGCCAAAAAAATGTTTTGCCGGTTCTTGTAGAGACAAGAATGTCTAGGAAAGAGCTCCTACATAGGAAATGACCCTGCAACTAGCATGGGCAGGTTTATGTGAAGCAAAAGAATTAATCAATCATTTTACATACAACAACCGTTACCTAAACTAATATTATGGACACAGCCTTCCTCTTAATATTATGAGGTTAATAATGACATCTTTCTGTTCAGGACATTAATATAATCGAAATGATAAATCAAACGCAGTCTAATAATTGGCAGTTTATATTTATTTACATAACAATAATCACATGTGGGATGAAAAGTGAAGGAACTTATAATATGCTAATAATTTGAACCAGTTTCATAAGATAATGCGCAATAAAATACGTTTAAATGTGGACGTGAAATACAGCTGACCGTTACAAACTATTATCCTTTACGCCTGACTAAATCTAGGTCCAACCAAAAGGTTTACTTACTCGTTTGATGAAACAAAGTGGTAGTTCAGCTAAGATATTGCTTTTTACCAAATCAAACCTAGCTTTCAAGCATTACACGAAATATGAAACTCACACCTTAATAAATGTAGGGCTTTTACACTCATACGTGAGTTTTCTTCAGGAACCGACAACGACATTCGGTTCAAAACCCCTATCTACACGATGCAAGTTTCTTGCATACAATAAAATTGAAGCGACAAATGACTTACATCTTTAAACACTGTTTAGACGGCAGAACTTCTAATGTTGCTAGAATTAAAGCACATTATGTTTTCGCACTGTGTAAATCAGGCTTAACTTCTCACTGAGTTTCAAGGCCATTTAGCAGAGTGTATACTATTTTAGTCCCTTTCCAAACAGTCTGCTGTACTACACATTCTACAGCATACACCTATAAACACGCCCTTGATCCCCGATAGGTAAGAATTAAAAGAATACACAGAACCACTCCCGCGCATATCATATGAAGCACGTCACACAAACTACTCGTGCAATCAACAACAATAAGTGATATCACTTCAACACTTCGCTAATGAAACACAAAAACACTCTCCATGTAGGAAGACAAACAAATATTGAGTTGGTTTATAGAATAAAGCGGCTTTAAATAAAAAATCTCCAAAATCTTAGAGATTTTTTGGGAAGCCCTGTCGAGTATTCACAGATTCTAATCAGTTCTTGTGTGAGAATTCTTGAGCCGCAGAAATCTTAAAAATTAGACTCACAGTTATTATGAATTAGGAGTGCTTTCTGAGGGGTAATTCTGCTAATTTTAAGAACGTTCACAGTCTGATCTCAGTCGCAACCTGTCAAAAATACCTCGAGTTTCCATACATTTTTGACAAGTTTTTGACATTTGCTTGTCGCCGAGACGACACTGCGACTAGATTATGTTACGAGAATTTGCCTTCTGATATCTTTGTTTGTCTTCCTAATTGCATATCCCCGTAGCCTCACTAACACAGTCCAACATGACACGAAGAATTTAAAAACTATACTAAACTGTACACAATAATAATAACATCTATGTGCAATAATAAACTCATGTTTTACAATAATAATAATTATATTTTTATAATATTTCATATAATAAAGAGCATTTAGGTGACAATTATAACAATATGACAAGATCGAAATATAAAAGGAACGTTCAACTTTTGGCAAATATAATATTATCAAGACGGAAGCAAAAAAATATCTAAAGAATAAATCGCGAGTGCGATTTCGTTACTTTTATACATAATTGAGTACATAGAAACCTTCTAGTAGCGTCATAGTCAACCATTATAACCTATTTAGTAAGTTAAAGTTGCCAGTATACTTTAGCGTCATGTCTAAATAAAATAATTGGAGATTTAAATACTTTCGTGTAAACCTTGTTAGGAACAGCTGTCTATGGCAATAATCACCGGTCGCCAACGAATATAAACCTTAATAAAATGCATTGATACAAGAAATGATATTATCGACGCTTTCATTCCTTGGTGAACGAAGATTATTAATATTAAAAAGCTGATTAAGTATTTATGTACATCTTGATGTGACTTATCAATGACGGCTTCATGCACAAGTTCATCGATTATTGCTTTTTGATATGCCATGTGCTTGCCATACTAACTGGCCGCAAACACAATCTTGTACAGATCTCTTTCTTTATAGTTTTTGTATTAATCGCCTTTGTTATGAACACAAGCCATCAGTACATCAGTAATATCCAATTTTAGCACGCAATGTTCTAGCAGCAATGACCCAGACCTACGCAATTGTTACGAGGTCTAAGTAAAAGCTTGGGATTTGACTGAAACGTGCTAAAAATTGTAATGTCCGTAATGTGTGCGTCAAACAAGCTCACAAGTATGGGGGGGGGAAGGGGGCAGCCAGTAAATAACCCATTGGATATACTAAAACCTGTTTTATAACATAGTATTTGCTCAACCCATTAGCAACCAATTATTATCTGTTTCTGAGACACACGACGAGATTTTTTGTGCGTTCCCGTTTCGTGTTCCAAAAAGTAAAAAGATAAGAAAAGACAACCACATCAATAGTCGGGAAGATGAAGTGAAAGTAACTCATCCCATTGATTTCAGTCTATAATATCCTCAAATGCATATTCAGAGGCGTATCGCATACTATGCCTCGTGTTACTGCCAAATAAATAACGTTGAGTCTTAAGTTTCCAGTTTCTGTGAAACACAACACTGGCGGCTTCTTTATCAACTATATCTATCAACTATACGCTGTTTGCCGCCGCACCCGCCGCACTATCCCATTGCCTGCTTTAAGTTCCAGTAGCTGGAGCATTTTGCACCAGATTTAATAGAGTTACGGACAGGGTGTATGCGCTTGTTGGCCTTGTTTTTTGAGGCTTTTCTTTATGATTTTGAGCCTATCTTAGGTCCTAATAGCTGGTTTAACTCCCTTGTTTCTAGCACAGATTAAGGCAGGGCGTGTGCTATCGCTTAGCAGCTTGCTTGAGCGCGATGAGCTCGTCCAGCTGCGCCTTGTACAGCTGCGTCACATCCTGCAGGTCCAGTCGCAACTCTGCCATCTGCTCCTCTTTCTCGCCGTACATTTGTAATAGGGCGTCGTATTGCTCTTGTACTGTCTGGAAGTGGGAAATTAAATCGTTAAGCATATTTTATCTGAGGAAAGTTTTGAGATGTGGATGGTTATAAAAGAAGGGAAGATTGATGAGAAGAAACGATGGCAAAATGATGTCTAGACAGGAGGTGACTACTGAGATGACGACTAATAGAGAAGTGTGGAAGAAGACATGCTACGTCGGACTCAAATACATTGAGATAAGGGAATGATGATGAAAGGATACCTTATTTTAGTGTCGCGGCCCGAATGCGGCCATCTATAGTTCGTGCACGTATTCCCCAGACCAAAATTATCAGTCTCAAGTCTTGGAAATAATATATCTAAAAATCTTCGAGATAGGTTCCCGAGATAAAAGGCCTAATAACGAAGCAACAGAGGGCCAACATGTCCTCAAGATGCTTGAGGAGGAGAGAAGTTTTCTTTAGCTACCAGAAGATCCCCACCAGCACTTACTGGAATACTTTCTCCCTTCTCCCTACAAGCACGTTTCCTCTTATAAATCTCCACTCACACTCATCGACCAAGAAAGAAGTAGGAGCTCAGTTCCTCGCCAGTGTTCACTCTAGGTAGCCGATAAGGCAAAAAAGAAATAAGACCTATTCCTCGACAATGTTCACTCTAACTGAGTGTTAAAGGCTAGCCAGGCGGTGTGCCAGGGCGCGCAACTCCCGCAAGATACCCACCTGCACGTCGTCCAGCGCCGCCTGCAGGCCGGCCAGGCGGTGTGCCAGGGCGCGCAACTCCCGCAAGATACCCACCTGCACGTCGTCCAGCGCCGCCTGCAGGCCGGCCAGGCGGTGTGCCAGGGCGCGCAACTCCCGCAAGATACCCACCTGCACGTCGTCCAGCGCCGCCTGCAGGCCGGCCAGGCGGTGTGCCAGGGCGCGCAACTCCCGCAAGATACCCACCTGCACGTCGTCCAGCGCCGCCTGCAGGCCGGCCAGGCGGTGTGCCAGGGCGCGCAACTCCCGCAAGATACCCACCTGCACGTCGTCCAGCGCCGCCTGCAGGCCGGCCAGGCGGTGTGCCAGGGCGCGCAACTCCCGCAAGATACCCACCTGCACGTCGTCCAGCGCCGCCTGCAGGCCGGCCAGGCGGTGTGCCAGGGCGCGCAACTCCCGCAAGATACCCACCTGCACGTCGTCCAGCGCCGCCTGCAGGCCGGCCAGGCGGTGTGCCAGGGCGCGCAACTCCCGCAAGATACCCACCTGCACGTCGTCCAGCGCCGCCTGCAGGCCGGCCAGGCGGTGTGCCAGGGCGCGCAACTCCCGCAAGATACCCACCTGCACGTCGTCCAGCGCCGCCTGCAGGCCGGCCAGGCGGTGTGCCAGGGCGCGCAACTCCCGCAAGATACCCACCTGCACGTCGTCCAGCGCCGCCTGCAGGCCGGCCAGGCGGTGCGCCAGGGCGGCCCTGTCGGCCAGGAGGCCGTCGCACCGCTGGGCCAGCGCGCGCAGCTCGCCGTCGCGCCGCGTCAACTGCGCGAGCGTCTCCTCCACGCACATGGCCGACGGTGCTGTGGGCGTCGCGCAGCCTTCTTCCTGAAACAGGTCGTATGAGCAAGGTGAGAACAAAAAGGTGAGTATGGATGCAGGGAAAGAATGGTCGTTGATCTACGCTGGCATTGATTTAGCGGATGTCATATTTTACTTTTTATATTCTTACTTTTCACTCTTTTTAATTCATATTATTGAAACATTGTGTAATATAAATATAGAAGAAGTAATAAAGAAACAAAAAGTAAGATAGTTTGTTTGCGCATGTCTCGGTCGAGCACGCCGCACGTGCGCGCTGCCTCGCTGGAATCGGCACTACTGCCCTGCCCCGCGCACATGCAGTCCCCGCACCCTTACAAGTTTGTTAGATATGCAGGTAAAGGACGGACAACAGTCGTGGAGTTATCGCTGGTATGGGCGTCAGCGCATCGACCGAGTCGTCCGACTCTGCTAGTGGCGTGGCGAAGGTCACATTTTGATCTGAACCACATTCACCTTCTCCTTCTCCTCGGACCGGTGTACTAGTGACCGATGGTGATATCGTAATGTGTTCTGGTGATGGTGTTCCTATTTCCTCTAGATCTGAGTTGGAGTTATTGCTGGTTCGGTCGTCGATGTTTGGTGTCGTCTGGTTTGTGTTTGGCATGTCGCGCTGAACATCCGGGACGACATCTGAATCCCAATTTGTGTCGTGTTCTGGCATTTGTGTTTGTCCGTGTGCTCTTATCTGATCCAAATGTCTTTTCACCAAGCGATCTATTTCAGGAACATAAACTTCGTACATTACGTTTCCGATCTTTTTCTTTATTATTCCTTCGACCCATACATTTTTTTTATTATTTAAATGTTTCGTAATCCACACCACGTCATTTTCTTGGAATTGTTTTCGTTCTTTCCCTTTGTAGTATTTACACTGTAAGAACTGGTTTTGCTCCACGGTTTGAGCAAGGCAAGTGGAAGAGGAGGTCGACGCTGCGGTCGTCGACGATGCCGTTGTCGGCGACAATAAATCGAGCCGCGTGCGAAGTGACCGGCCGTACACGAGCTCAGCGGGCGATTTCTCGGTGGTACTATGTCTGGAGTTCCGATAGTCGAACAAAAACTTTGAAATTTGTTCCTTAAATGATTTCCCTTTATTATTAAGAATTATGCTTTTAAGACCCCTTTTAATGATTTTAACAAAGCTTTCAGCTTGTCCGTTACTTGACGGATGAACAAAATTCTTTAAACTCGAACGAAACAAACGAAGTACCGTTATCCGTTACGATAGTATGTGGAATACCGACTCGTGACATTAAATCTATTAGTTTCTCAATTACTGCTTTCGAGCCGTGTAATACACTTCTACCCATTTACTATAAGCATCAACTGCGATTAGATACATTTGATTATTAAAGGGTCCTAGGAAATCTAAATGTATTCTATGGAAGGCATGAGGAGGATGTGGCCAGGGCGCGAGCGGGGCGCGGGGCGGTGCGGGCCGCAGAGCACTGCATACCGCGCACGCGCTTGCCAGCTGCTCCAGCGCACCGTCTACGCCTGGAAACCACAACCGCGTGCGCGCCTCCGACTTCATCTTTACCACTCCAAAATGTGAACTATGAAGTTCATTACAGATTTGACCTCTTAACAATTCTGGTATAATAACTTTGTGGCCACGCATCAGACAGCCGTTTTCTACAGACAGTTGGTTACGACAGTAAAAGTACGGCTTTAATTTGTCGTCGTATACTTTTCTCGGCCAACCTAACACTACATAATCTTTTACTTTACGCAATGTTACGTCGTTCTCGGTTTCCCGTTGTAAAACAGTTAGCGTAACAGGCAGGCCTCCGTCAACGACGAAGTAAACATACGTGGCGCGGTCATCAGCGGTGCGCGGATGGACTCGCTCTTGCCCTGCCCCCGCGCACGCACCGCCGGTATCCAGCCCTGCGCTGCCTGATGACGGTGACTCATTCCCTACCGGAGCGCGCGACAGATAATCGGCACTGTTGTTTTTACTGCTTACATATTCGATGACGTAATTGTATGCAGATAAAAATATTGCATACCGCTGTAGTCGGTTAGCGGATACCTCCGGTATCCCACGGTGTGGACCGAAAATGGATAGTAATGGCCTATGATCCGTTCGCAAGATGAAAGGCACCGCTCGAGCATATAAATACTGGTGGAAACGCTTTACCTCAAATACTATAGCTGTTGCCTCTTTTTGTATTTGCGCATATTTTTTCTCCGCTGCTGTTAACGTTCTAGATGCATAGCTAATCGGTCGTTCACGCCCATTGCTTCCTATTTGTGATAGCACAGCGCCTAACCCGTATGGAGAAGCGTCCACCGTCAAAATTAATTTTGCCGCTGGGTCAAAATGAGCCAGTACCTCATCCGATGCCAACTGCTGTTTAATTTGTTTAAAAGCATTTTCGTGTGCTTCAGTCCATTCCCATTTTGTCGTTTTGTGCAACAAGTTATATAACGGTGCAAGTATGGTTGAAGCGTTAGGAACAAAATTTCGGTAATAATTTGTTAATCCTAGAAAGGATTGCAATTGTAACACGTTATATGGTCTAGGTGCCTGTGAAACTGCTGTGACTTTATCCGGCGACTTTTTTATACCCTCTTTGTTTATAATACGACCTAGATAGTTTACTTCATTCTTGAAGAACCCACACTTGCTTGGTTGTATTGTGAGACCTGTGTCCGCCAGCCTTTCTAGTACCGTGACTAATCTGCTCATGTGTTGTTTACTATCGACTCCTGTTATTAATATATCGTCCAGAAAAAACACTACTCCGTCTAACCCAGATAATATACATTCCATGGCGCGTTGAAATATTGCTGGTGCGCTTGATAAGCCAAATACTAACCTTGTATATTTAACAGTCCGCGATGTGTATTGATACAGGTCATACTCTGCGATTGTTCTTTTAAACAAAATTGGTTGTATGCCATAGACAGATCTAATTTGCTAAATTGTACGCCACCATGCAACCTAGCGAACAAATCATTTACCGTTGGCAACGGATACTTATCGACGATTAGTTGTTTATTAATTGTCACGGAAAAGTCTGCGCAAATTCTCACTCCACCATCCTTTTTCAAAGCGGGTACGATTGGTGACGCATACTCTGAGTACATTACTGGTTCCAATACTCCTAATTCAACGAGTCGATCTAATTCGTTATCAATTTTATCTTTCAAAGCATATGGTACTGACCATGCTTTAAAAAATAATGGTTTCGAGTGCAGTTTTAGATGCAACTCTACGGCGTATTTATTAAATTTTCCTAATTTGCCAGAGAACACGGTGGGGAATCTTGTTATTAAATAGTCCACTATTGAACTGTCATTCGATCCGCCAATTGATTTTACTGTTGGTGCTAGTTCCAAATCGAACTTGCTAATAATATCTCGGCCTAACAATGTTGGGCCTCCGTTATGTACAACAAACAAGCATAGTTTACGCGTCATTTTGGTATATTCTAAATCTAAATGAATAATACCAACTTTTTCTAAAAGTTCCCCCGTATAACTGAATAGTTTTTTATCTGTAACTAATAACGGTACTTTGCTAAAATGCTTTTTATATATCTGATGTGATATTATACTAACCGCGGAACCACTGTCTATCTCGAACTCCAACCCTAGTCCACCGATGGAAACGCTTGCCAGCATCGGTCGACCCTTATCACAACGAATATTTAAACACAACTTACCGTCGTCGTCCTCATCGTCCACTTTACCTTCCTCCACGTGTTTTACTTTCGCGTCACTTGAGCACATCCGTCTCAGATGGTCCTTGTTATTGCACTTTTTGCACTTATAGTTTTTAAACCGGCACTGATTGGATTTGTGATTAGCATAGCCGCACACACTGCACTTTTCTTTAACCGCGAACACGGAACCCTCATCGACACTGCCGGCAGCCGCGCTCGCACCACGTGCTACCGTTGCGGCTTGCGAGGCGAGCCGGGCACACCGCACGCTTTCCGCTAATTCTACCGCCTTGGCTAGGGTCAAGTCCGTATGGTCCTGGGCAAAGAGCTTGTTTCGCTCGGGTCCTGACATCATGCCCATGATGAATTTGTCCAAAAGAGCTTCCTCAAGGTTCTTAAACCCACAGTGTGCCGCCAATCCCCTAATTCTGGCCGCCCATTGAGTGTGGCTCTCACCTGGTCGCTGCCCCGCCGCGTAGAAAACCGATTTTTCAGCGAATCCGAGCCGCTTCGGCTCAAAATTACGGTCTAGAAGTTTCAGGATATCTTCAAAATTTGTTTCTTCCAACTTCTTAGGCAACGCCAGGTCTCTCGCTAGCATATAAGTAGGTCCGGTGAGAGCGCTTATAAGAATTGCCCTCCGTTTGACCTTCAACTTGTCCGCTTCGTCCGTAATATCGTTGGCAATAAACCATTGTTGTAGCCGAGACTTGTAACTTATCCAGTCCTGGGATAAGTGGTCAAAGTTCGTCATTATTCCGAATGAAACACCAAAAGTAGACATTATGCACTCGTTAATTCGTCCTCGTCGCCACTGTTAGATATGTAGGTAAAGGACGGACAACAGTCAAGCACGCTAGTCCATGACACACTAACTTTAATTACTAAGAACGAGTTACTTAGCCGGGTCGCAGCCGCAGCACGGTACATATTATACATACGTAACAAAGTTCCTCGAACGTACAGTGTGTTTATTAGTAATTAAAAGGGTACAAACAATATATACATTAAAATAGAGACATATAGATTCGTACGATAACAATAAATGAAAGGAGTTAAAGTATGAAATTTCCGTTGTATAGTAATAGACTGACACTTCGAATTGACATAAAATCTTCGTGGTGTGAGATTTTCGTCTGCAAACTATTTTCACGTGTTACCTATGAGGATCTTCTTTTAAAAAAATGTACAACATTAGATTTTCGACTTTCAATTGTTTTCTTTATCTTCGAAAATTCGAGTTATTTTTGAATACGAGTTCAGACACGGAACTAACACGGCAGAAACAGCTCGCAATATCAACGTTGCGTTTAGAGAGGGGACTGCTAATTAACGCACTGTGCGTTTTTGGTTGAAACGCTTTCGTAACGTGGTTCGTTTTTTCAAGTCAAAGCTTACAAACTCAACTTGAAAAACGAACCACGTGGTAGACCGCCCACACAGGTGAATAACGCTGAATTGAAGGAGATGGTAGAAGCCGATCCGAGTCAAACTACCCAGGAATTAGCGGCATGGTGTAACGTTACCCTACCTACAATATTGACTCATTTGCATCAAATCAATAAGATAAAAATATGAAAAAGGGGTGCCTCATGATTTGACTGATCTGCAGAAAGAAATGCGTGTTGAAACTTGTGTTGCCTTGTTGAATCGGTACAGAAATGAAGCAATATGTGATCGAATTGTGACATGCTACGAAAATTGGATTGTTTACGATAACCGTAAGCGAAAAAATGCAAATCAAATCAAAATATTTTATTTCACATAAACCTGCATGGGCACTTATGAAACGTCAGAAGCTAGGTGCACGGTTCCAAATTGTTGCTTCCTATGGAGAAGAGCCGGCAAGAAACTTCACGGTTACTCTTTTAAAAATAATTGGCTTTAACAATTTTATCAAATTACAGTGATAATAGCTATGGGAGGACAGTGCAGGCCTGCTAATAAGTACCAATCAAATCCAGGTACTTAGAGGAATGAAAATACAGAATAGAAAATCGTCTGCAAATCTAGTCTGTAAGGCCTGCAACGTTCTTTAATTCACAATGTGTAAAATAATCTACATAAATAGAATGAACCAAGTGACATGATTTCTATGACAATCACAAAAAATTGTCGATATTAAAATTGATATATAATGTCAAATAATGACGAAAATAGGTCAGACATTGTAAAAAAAACATTGTAATTTGGGAGCATAGTTAAGCTGTTAATGAGGTACCAGGGGAGCCACATGTGCAGAAGGAATTAATGCTAAACTTCCCTGTCTTCAACATAGTATTTTATCTTATCAAAAAAAGCATATTATGCTTTTTTTGATAAGGACACGTTCGATGTGAGTTTTAAACTTTCCATCGCTAAGTTCTGTAACCGACGTTGGTAACTTGTAATGGAAGCGGATACTGTTTATTAGAAATGACTGTTTTAGTTAAACTAAATTTTGGAATCACAATTTCATCTTTACAATCATGCAATGGCTGATCCCAGGTCAAACGCCGCAACAGTGCCCTAAAGCAAAGGTTACCAATAAAAAGGTAATGGTAACTGTTTGGTGGTATCTTCATGGTGTTGTTCACTATAGCTTTCTCAGGTCTGGTCAGGCAATAACAGCAGATGTTTACTGTGCCGAACTTCGAACAATGATGGTGAAACTGGCAGTGAAACAGCCCCGACTCGTGACTCGATCTTCACCAGTATTATAATAATAATAAATAATAAATAATAGGATCAAAGGCCTGATTCAGAAGGCAGTACTCCTCGATACGGCTCGCATCGTGAGGAGGTTCCTGTCTCTGGAGCCCTAACCACCGGTAGCTTGGACCCTGTTCCCAATATCGGCGGATCCCTATTTTATATATTTTTAAATGTTTTTTTAAATTTTTGTTTTTATAAAATATTTAAAAATGTATCTAATAAGAACTAAAATGAATAAAAGAATAATAATAAATTAGCGTATTTAACCAAAAAATTATTCCGCTTAAAGTTTCTGCTCTAGAAAACTTATCCGAGACACATTCTTTAATGTATTGCATAGCTCTCACAGTTGCTAAATACTTTAAATTAAAAATAAATACAGATAGGTCTAGCTATAAAACCCGAGTAACGAACGAACCACAATGGCAAAAGAGATTAGAAACGGACATAGTGATTCTAAGAAAAGACATAAATAGATTAACACAGTATAAAAACGGTAACACATCTCGAAAACTGGAAAAAAAAGTCAAACAAATTATTGAAAAGACCAAGCAACACAGCTCACATGAAAATTTTAATAAGAAAATTGAAGATCATCTAGACACATTAAAACAAAAACTTCTAGTTAAGAGTCATAGACTAGCAAGATACAAAAAAGCCAAGGATAGAAAAGACAACAATAAATTATTTACAACAAGTGAGAAACAATTTTATAGGAAGCTTAAAGGTAACGATATCCCAATCCTAAACCCGCCATCTGAAGAGGGCCTAAAAGAATTCTGGCAAGGGATTTGGTCAGACAGTACTGAACATAATAAAGAAGCTAAATGGATACAAGAAGAAATAGTTAGATCTGAAACAATAGAAGAAATGCCGTTTGAGGATATAGATCCTCTGGAAATAAATACAATTATTAATAAAACGCACAACTGGAAAGCAGCAGGAATAGATGGCTTACATAACTTTTGGATAAAAAGGTTACACTCACTACATGCTATATTATCTGAACAAATTAATGATATTTTAAAAGGGAACCAAAATATCCCCGAATTTCTGACTAAAGGAATCACATACATGATCCCAAAATCGAGTAGAACCCAGGACCCCTCACAATATAGGTCTATATTGTTGCCTCCCAACTATGTACAAAATTATCACATCATGTATTACTAACAAAATGATTAAACACATCGAACATTATAACATTCTAACGGAAGAACAGAAAGGCTGCAGACGAGGACATATGGGTTGCAAGGAACAATTAATTATTGACTCCACTCTTTTAAAACACGTTCAGAAAGCAAGAAAAAACATATATATAGCATGTATAGACTACAAAAAAGCATTTGACAGCGTGCCACACTCATGGTTGGTTCAAGTACTCGACATATCGCACACCTAGATCTATACTGAGACAACTCAAAAATCGTCAATTTTCAGTTATGCCTGTATTCGAATGCTCGGTGCTCATACGCAACTATTCAACGTGACAGGTTCAATAAAAGCTCATAAAATTAATCGCTAGGTAGCCTTAACTTTCTTTTGTTGAATCAACGTCTGCCATCTGCTCCCACCTGAACAAGTCTATTTTGAGTTGATCTTCACTTGCCATAAGGAGTGCATGTATTAACAAGAACGAAAACGCGGACATTTCAAATTGTTACAGTTTTGATGACACGTATACGTGAGTTAATTAGAGTCGTTACGGTGATGGTGAATTGTTCTGCCACATTACTTAAGGATATTTTTACTTGTTCCAGTTTTGTTTGAAATGGTACGTAAATATTTAGTTACTATTTTGATTTGACTTTGTTTTGAGGGATCAACATGTAATGAATTGATAGTAAATTGACCTATTGAATTTCAGCCCCAGCTTGTATACTGTGACATTTTACAAGCTATTTATTACCTAGAATCAAATTAAATTGTATAGCTTCCCTAACAAAAAATGCAAATATACGTTTTTTTCGTCTCCTGAAAAATGACCTTTTTTGAGTTGTCTCAGTATAGATCTAGGTGTGCGATATATAAAATTAATCCATTACTAATAAATTTTCTTAAGAATACCATGGAGTCCTGGAGAACTACACTTCAACTAAAAACGGAAACTACAAACTTATCTATAGATGAAATAGCAATTAAAAAGGGTATATTTCAAGGAGATACACTAAGCCCTCTTTGGTTTTGTCTAGCCCTAAATCCACTCTCTCGCGCATTAACTGAATCTAGACTAGGCTTTGACATAAAGAGCAATAGATCGATATTACACCAAATTACACATTTACTTTATATGGATGATTTAAAACTGTATGCCAATAAAAATACAGATTTACACGGTTTGTTAGACATTACAACATCATTTTCGAAAGATATTAGAATGGATTTTGGACTAGACAAATGTCGAAAACTCAATATAGAAAAGGGAAAGATCGTGGCAGGAAATTACTCAACAAATTCGGATGAACTAATTATAGAAGCAATGAAAAATGAAGAACTTTATAAATACTTAGGATACAACCAAGCACGACTTTTAGAACACAAAGGTATTAAAGATAAGCTCAAACAAGAATATTTTAAAAGAATTCATTCATTATGTAAAATGTATCTATCCAGTAAAAATTTATTCAAATCCATAAATACTTATGCCATACCTATACTAACCTATTCATTCGGTGTGATAAAATGGTCCAACACAGAATTACATGCACTCGAAATTAAAACTAGAACAATTCTTACACAACATAGATATCACCACCCTAAGTCAGCAATAGAAAGGGTAATTGTGTCTAGAAAAGAAGGAGGCAGAGGGCTTATTGAAATATCACATCTACACAAAAGACAAATAATAAATCTAAAACAATTTTTCAATAGGAAAAAGAATACCAGCCAATTGTACAAAACTATAGTAGATTTAGATAAAAAATATACACCACTGAACCTTAATGAAGACAATATTGAAACAATAGACAAAGCGAGACATATAGAAGAGATACATAAAAAGTGGAGACAGAAAGAACTTCATGGCAGACATCCAAATGATTTATACCAAACACATATTGATAAAGAAGCTTCAAACAAATGGCTGGAATTAAGTGGATTATTTCCAGAAACAGAAGGATTCATGCTGGCCATTCAAGACCAAATCATAAATACCAAAAATTATAGAAAATACATAATTAAAGATCCCACAGTACGAAGCGATTTATGCAGAAAGTGCCACAGCAAACCTGAAACTATACAACACATCGCAGGAGCTTGTAGCACACTCACCCAAAACGATTACACTCATAGACACAATCAACTAGTTAATATTATACATCAAAAACTCGCAATGAAACACAATCTCATGCAGGATCCATACACACCATACTACAAATACTCACCTAGGGCTGTGTTAGAAAACCAATCTTACAAATTGTATTATGACCGTACCATAATCACAGACCATACAATATATAATAACAGGCCCGATATAACACTTGTTGATAAAGAAAACAAATACACATATATAATAGATATAGCTGTCCCAAACACCAATAATATACAGAAAACGATCACCGAAAAAATCAGGAAATATACAGAACTACAAGAAGAAATTACCAGAGTTTGGAAAATGAACAGAGTAACCATAGTGCCAATAGTGGTATCAACGACAGGTATCATCCCGAAACAACTATTTATCAGTTTAAATGTAATTAATCTTTCAAAATATACTTATCTCACACTGCAGAAAGCAGCTATATTAAACACATGTCGCATAGTTCGGAAATTCCTACAAGTAGATTTAGACAATAATTTCAGTGCAGTACAAAACAACTAATGTATTTAAACTTAAAATCTCACCTTAGTTTACACCCGTGAGATTTTAAAAAATACCAGGTTCTAGGAACCTGAGAAAATAAATTTTAAACACCAAATAATAATAATAATAACCCCATCGCAGTATCTCTACGTTGACGTCGTGGTGGGGCTTGCGTGTTCCAATGATCCCTGGGTCTGTGCCGGTACAGGTTACTTTATCGAGACAGATCTAGAGTGAGGAGCCAGACTAAAAGGGATACAATCCAAGCCAAGGTCGCACATGCCGAGGGCTGCATGGCTAGGGGAAAGCATTAGTCATTAGTGTGCCAACTCTGGATAATAGGGGACCTCCAGTTTTATTCACCCTTGCCACAGTGAATGCAGGGCTCTGCTGTGGTCGACTTTTAAGTCCCTAGCTACTCGTGGGAACAACATGAATACTAGATCTAAAACAAAAAAACTATTTCAGACGAATTTGCCTCAGATAGATGACGAAAGTTCACAAATCTCTTCATCATCTGCCTCATCTCTTTTTCCATCTATCCCATCAACATCACAATCTTTTCGCGTCACGCCGACGCTATCAACATCATCAATTAGTATACATTCAGCGGATGTTGTACAGGAGACAAATTTTGTCGATGATACTGTACCCACTGCTAGAACTGCAACAGCTCGTAGGAAATGGAGCATTGAAATGAATAAATTTATCCTGCGTACTTACCTTCATCTTACTAATATGGACACAGACAAAAACGCGTATCTTCCATCGCTTCACACTAAGTTTCTAGAAAAATACCCGACTATGCAAATAAGTCGACAAAGAATAGGCGACCAGCGGAGAGCCATAGTGCAAAAGAAATTATTACCACAGGACATAATAGATCAGATTCATGAGGAAGTCAGAGCCGAACTAAAAATAGTTCATACACAAATACAGCAACACTCAACACAATCTATGATACCAAATAACAGTCAACGCGGGCGCATGAGATGGACGAATGAATATAATGAAACAATCATGAGAATATATTATAGTGTCACACAACTAGAATCAAATAAAACAGCTTATAGGAAACAGTTACATGAGAAATTTATCAATACATATCCAGAATTAGCACATGTAACAGAGCAAAGATTATCTGATCAGGTGAGAGCCATTATTAACAACAAATATATACCCACCAACAGATTAGAAGAGATTAAAAACCAAGTAGCTATTGATTTGATCAACACACATAATGTTGATAACGGTAATTTGAACACACAACTGCAGAACGAATTAGAACAACCTGATGAAAACATTCATACAATAAATACTCAACATACCAATACAGTAATTTCTGAGACACCTGCGAGCACCGTCACAGCAAATATATTCCAAAATGATAGCATAGATACCGACATCATATCTCACACACGCATTAACGCAGGCGAAGACTGCAATCTCTTTAACAATATAGATATTGGTCAATTTGGACCTACGCAAACTAACTGTGATGTTGACCTGGAAACCAACACAGAAATAGAAGCCATGTTTCAACAAGCTCAAATATGGTTTTATGATACAAACCCCACTAATAGACCATACATCCCCAAGCAGAAGACATCTAGAAAGTTTTCTGCAATAGTCACTTATATTAATAATGTCATTCTCCCTAAGTCTGTAAGTAAGGAAACTGAATTTAAAGAATTGCAGACAGTAATTTATTGTGCAGCATGGACGGCAGCTAAATGCAACGGAGCAAAAATATCAGAGTCTACACAAAACGAATGCCGCACATATAAACAGAGGAAACCAAAGTGGGAAATTAGATTAACAACAAAAATCAAAAATCTAAGAGCAAGCATAGGTCGGCTCACACATTTCATTAATGGTAGTAGAAGTCAAAAATTAATAGCTGCAGTTGAAGAAATCAAAATAAAATACCAACTACACGCGCAACACGAAAATTCAAACACACAGTTAGTACACTTTTTGGATACTTTAAAACAAAAATTAAACGCAGCATCGAGTAGACTTAAAAGATATCTCACATGTTGTAATGATTATTCTTTATACTTACATTTTGTTAACATTAACCTTGAAATTTAAGCATTCTCTATGTACCTTCATACTCATTTTCTGGAAGAAAATATAGTATAATAACTATTTCTTTAATATCTGTAATAAAATAAAATTTGATCTTTGTAATTTTCTATGTTGTGACATGTATGTCAAGATTTGTCAAACTGTCAGTTACTTTTCTTTTTTCCCATAGAGTTTCTAACTAGTCTATAAAGAATTACTTTTTGGTTTAATTATTATAAATTATTTTTATCAATATTATTAGCTGAAATATTGTATTTTATTAACTATGATTATTTACTTCTTAATTTTAAATTATATCTTTAAATTCTTTACACACACATGGTTGTATAATATGTGCTGGCTGGTTACATGTGTCTGGCCACTGGAGGATATAATTTTAAAATGTAAAAAATGTTCTGGAACGGCTGAAACTCTAGTATAAATAGAGGACGAAGCGCAGAAAGCGGGACTACTACGAGAGGGAACTACGAAGAGGGACAGCGACGTAATTTGATGTATGGAGGTGCTGTTTATTTTTCTGAAAAGCCTCCACTAATAATACTACTACTGCTACTACTACTGCTGCGGCCCTACTATTGAGCTTCGGAGTTTTGTCGGGTCCCTCCTGTTTCCACTGCTCGTTCTAGAACCGAGCACCAATAGACAACAAGGCGCTCATACCGGATCCTCCTCACGACATATCCTCCTCCCAGTGTGTGTGACTTAAGAACCCTCCTCACAATATATCCTCCTCCCAGTTTGTGATACTAAAGGACTCTAGTGAAATAGGTAATTTTTATAAAACTATTTGTATTTTTAAAACTGTAACAAATCAAACTTAAACCTAAGGGAAATAAAGATTTAAGCAGATTTTTACATTTTTAATTTAAATTAATAAAAATACAAATAGTTTTATAAAAATTACCTATTTCACTAGAGTCCTTTAGTATCACAAACTGGGAGGAGGATATATTGTGAGGAGGGTTCTTAAGTCACACACACTGGGAGGAGGATATGTCGTGAGGAGGATCCGGTATGAGCGCCTTGTTGTCTATTGGTGCTCGGTTCTAGAACGAGCAGTGGAAACAGGAGGGACCCGACAAAACTCCGAAGCTCAATAGTAGGGCCGCAGCAGTAGTAGTAGCAGTAGTAGTATTATTAGTGGAGGCTTTTCAGAAAAATAAACAGCACCTCCATACATCAAATTACGTCGCTGTCCCTCTTCGTAGTTCCCTCTCGTAGTAGTCCCGCTTTCTGCGCTTCGTCCTCTATTTATACTAGAGTTTCAGCCGTTCCAGAACATTTTTTACATTTTAAAATTATATCCTCCAGTGGCCAGACACATGTAACCAGCCAGCACATATTATACAACCATGTGTGTGTAAAGAATTTAAAGATATAATTTAAAATTAAGAAGTAAATAATCATAGTTAATAAAATACAATATTTCAGCTAATAAAATTGATAAAAATAATTTATAATAATTAAACCAAAAAGTAATTCTTTATAGACTAGTTAGAAACTCTATGGGAAAAAAGAAAAGTAACTGACAGTTTGACAAATCTTGACATACATGTCACAACATAGAAAATTACAAAGATCAAATTTTATTTTATTACAGATATTAAAGAAATAGTTATTATACTATATTTTCTTCCAGAAAATGAGTATGAAGGTACATAGAGAATGCTTAAATTTCAAGGTTAATGTTAACAAAATGTAAGTATAAAGAATAATCATTACAATGTACGAACCGCAAAATACAAAATACAAAATTTATCAACAACGAAAAAAATTTTTATAGGAACCTTACATCTAATAACAGCGACACCGCGAACCAAACCCTTGACACACCTCCTCCCGAAGCACTACGAGAATTTTGGGCAAACATTTGGGAAAATCCAGTATACCATAATAATCAAGCAGACTGGATTAATGATGCAACACCAGAAATCCCCGAAATGGAGTTTGAATTTATTCCAATTGACACATTTATAGATGTTATCAAACGCACACACAACTGGAAATCTCCAGGCTCAGACAATATTCACAACTACTGGTACAAGAAATTCACAAGCATCCACCCATTTATATATAATTACCTAAACACATTCATTCAATCACCTCACTTGCTTCCATCATACATAACACATGGAGTAACATACATGATACCTAAGGACATGAATAACACCACAGATCCAGCCCAATATCGACCAATCACTTGCTTACAAACTCTTTATAAAATCTTGACAGCCTGTGTAAGTGAAATAGTATACGGACACTTAACCAAACATAAAATTCTTGCAGAACAACAAAAAGGTTGTCGTAAGAATAGCCAGGGATGTAAGGAACAGCTCACTATTGACGCGATTGCTATGAACAGCGCAGTAAAACGCAAAAAAGATATTCATACCATGTTCATAGATTACCAAAAGGCCTATGATTCAGTCCCGCACAACTGGTTGGTACGCGTCCTAGATATCTATAACATCCACCCCACACTCAGATTTTTCTTAGAATCTACTATGAAAAATTGGCAAACGGTTCTTAAAATAAAGCAAGCCTCCACGATTCTGGTCACTGAACCAATCAAGATAAATCGTGGCATTTTTCAAGGCGACTCTCTGAGCCCTCTGTGGTTTTGCATGGCACTCAATCCACTCTCACACTTACTAGATAAAACTAACACAGGATTCACATTGACAAACGATAACACACAATTCACCAAATTGACACACCTAATGTATATGGATGATATAAAGTTGTACGCAGCAGATAAGAAATCACTTTTTCATTTAGCAGACACCACACAAGAATTTTCTAACGATATTATTATGCAATTCGGAGTAGACAAATGCAAAATTTTGTCAATAGTCAAAGGAAAAACACAAAACATCAGTTACACACTTGGATCAGGTAAATCTATTGAGCCAATGGATGAACACAGTACTTACAAATACCTAGGTTTCAAACAATCGAGACAGATAGAACAAAAGATGACAAAACAAGAACTGCTCAAAAAATTTACACATCGCCTGAACCTTATCCTTAAAACCAACCTTAACTCCAGAAACACAATAAAAGCTATCAACACATTCGCAATACCCATTCTTACATACTCTTTCGGAATTATACGATGGTCAAAAACCGATATCAGAAAACTACAGCGCACTGTCAATACACTCCTTACCAAACACAGGAAACATCACCCTAAATCATGCATACAGCGACTTACACTACCACGTCAAGAAGGAGGAAGAGGACTAATAGACATACACAACTTGCACAACAAACAGATACTTGCACTCAGATCTTACTTCCATGACAAATCAGAACATTCTTCGTTACACAAACAAGTAACGGAAATAGATATAAAACTTACACCACTCAACTTACAAAACAAAAACACTCAAATTAATGAAAATCTCATAACCACACAACAAAAAATTGCAGCATGGTCTGCGAAAGCGCTACATGGAAGACACCGAGCCTACTTGTGCCAACCACACGTCGATAGAATTAAGTCGAACGAATGGCTAAAGCGAGGTGAATTGTTTCCTGAAACTGAAGGTTTCATGCTTGCAATACAAGATCAAACAATAGTAACTCGTAACTACAGAAAATACATTATAAAAGACCCCAATCAGCCGTCTGACACATGCAGACATTGCAACAGTGCCTCTGAGACTATTCAACACATAACAGGGGCCTGTAAATCACTCGCCCAGACCGATTATAAACACCGACATGACCAGGTCGCCGCAATTATACACCAACACTTAGCGCACAAATACAAACTTATAGGTGAGATGATTCCCTATTATAAATACAAAACTGAAACCATATTAGAAAACAGGAACCAGAAAATCTATTGGGACCGAACAATAATTACAGACAAAACTATACACTACAATAGACCTGATATTACCGTTCACGACAAGTTAAATAAAACTGTTTATTTGATAGATATAGCTATACCTAACTCACACAACATTCAAACTACAATTTCCGAAAAACTTAGTAAGTACCAAGACCTCGCCATAGAAATCAAAACCCAATGAAAAGCACAAACTGTCCATATCGTCCCTATAGTACTCTCATCTACCGGTGTAGTCCCGAAGGCTCTCACACAAAGTCTTGAGACTCTACACATGCCATCTCACACACTTTACATGCTCCAAAAAGCCACCATTCTTAACACCTGTCGCATAACACGAAAGTTCCTGACTTCTTCCACACTATCATCCACCTTTTCAATTTAATTTCCCCTTACACACTTGGTTCCGGCCCGTGTGTAAGGTCGTAAACTCTCTTAAAAGAGAAGAAAAATAAAGAACTCAAAATAATAATAATAATAACTTGGCAACACTGAAAAGTCAACGACGTCAATTTTTTTTCATATCTCTTATTTTCCGTTTTTATCCATATTTATTAATTTCTGTCAGTCACATCTGTATAAAAAGCAATATTAAACCTTTTGGAAGAAATCCACAAATAAATTAACATCCAAACACGTTACTTTAATGAAAAAAGGAAACAAACCGAAAACCACGAACAATGACGGCTGTCAAAGCCGTCAACGAAAACCCATATGCATGGAAACGAAAGAATGAAAAATAAATTATGAAATGTTGACGAGATCAGCAGCTCGCCGTGCACACCCACCACCTCCGGACTCGTCGCTCAGCTCCGCCTCGCCGCCGCCGGTACCTAGCCCCTCTGCGGGCGCTGTGATAACACCGGCCGTGGTAGTTGCGTCGAGCTCGAGCGACGAGTATTTCTCCCCGCCCACGACACCACCACCTGCTCGTCGACGAGGAGGACGCCGGCCGCCGGACGGCTTAGGACCTCGAGGCCCACCGGCCTCTGATAGGGTCCCAGCTCCCGGCGGAAGTGTGCAGCGCATGAGATGGACACGATCCATCAACGAAAACGTCATGCGCTCATACTATGGGGCTACAGAGGGAGGAAACAACCTGACCGCGTACCGTGTTCGGATGCTCTCTCTTTTTCAGGTGCTTGAGCCAGCTGTCAACGTTTCGGCACAACGACTGTCGGATCAGGTGCGGGTCATCCAGCGTAATCATATGTTGGATGACACTGTACTTGATCGCCTGCAAGAGGAAATGCAGAGTAGCCATGTCATCGTCCCCCCGTCGCAGACAGTTGTGGTACCACCACGGCTCACCACAGATAACGCGCCTCAAGCTGACGAGGGGAGTGTTGACAGGGCTACAAACGTAAGTACCCAGTGCAGTGAGGAATTGAGGAGTGCTTTGGAGGGTGCGATTCTAGAATATCGGTTCATGTCGCCCGAACTTAGGCCACGCTTACCTCGTTTGCCCATGCATAACAAGAATAGGGCGCTGGTGGCGGCTTTGGATTCGCAGTTATCAAATTATTTTGATGACTGCGAAGACCTCACCGATACTCATTCGATTCTGTACTGCGCGGCTGTGGCGGCATGTCGTGTAGCTCATGTCAAATTCGCAAATGACTCTAGAGCTACGCGACCGAAACCAGCCGTACCAGCTTGGCAGTGCAGGATTGAACGTCGTATTGGTGGGGCCAGAGCCCTCATCGGCAAACTAATCTGCTTCAGGGAGGGCAACACTCGCCCTAGAGTGATGCGCTTTGTGAGGCGGGCATTCTCAGGGACTGATACCAGCCCTCAGGATTATATGTCCCGTGTCACAGAGCGCATAGACTTCCTGAAGCAGAAAGTGTATGCATGGGCAAACCGTATTCGTCGGTATAAGCGCCGGGTAGACCGATACACTCAGAACCGCACCTTCCAGAGTGATGAAAGGTGGGTCTATAGGGCTTGGGAGCAACCAAACCAAGGTGTGGCTGATACGCGCCTACCGGAAGATGACGCCATGTGCTCTTTTTGGCGCAATATCTGGTCGGTGCCTGTCAGTCACACCGAAGGTGATTGGGCTCGAAAAGTCGAGCGAGCCTGCAATCCCATACCAGAAATGGAGGCTATTACCATCTGCCCCCAAGATGTAGCTCGTGCAGTCCGTCCGCTGCCCAACTGGAAGTCTCCAGGGCCGGACGGGCTGCACAACTTCTGGATCAAATGGTTCATGGGATCGCACGCTCGCTTGGCGGCTCAGTACCAGACTGCTTTGGAGTCTGGTTCGCTACCCCAGTTCCTGACAACAGGAGTTACCCACCTGCTCCATAAATCAGGTAGTACCGAGGAACCCAAAAATTATAGGCCGATCACGTGTTTACCGACGGTCTATAAGGTTCTTACATCCATTTTGAGAACTAAAATTTACAATCATGTTGACACTAATTCCATCATGTCTGTCTCTCAAAATGGATGTAAGAATGGGTCCCGCGGTACTAAGGAGCTACTCCTCATTGATATGGCCATCAGCCAACAGGTTCGCCGTTCCCGAAAGGATCTTTCGACATGTTGGATAGACTACAAGAAGGCCTATGACTCGGTGCCACATACATGGCTCATGAGGGTGCTGGAGTTGTATAAAGTAGATACAACTCTGCGCACCTTCCTGATGTCATGTATGGGGCAATGGAGGACGGTCCTTCGATATCCAGGATGTCGAAACATCCAGAGGAATAGCGAGCCGATAAGGATCGAGCGAGGTATATTTCAGGGCGACAGTTTGAGTCCGCTTTGGTTCTGCCTAGCCCTGAATCCTCTAAGCACACTGCTGGAGGATTCAGGTATAGGCTATCGGCTGAGGAGAGGTGGTCAGGTTATATCTCACCTCCTCTACATGGATGACCTAAAACTCTTTGCCCCCAACAATTTGCAACTGATGGAGCTACTGAAAGTAACTGAAACCTTCAGTAGCGCCATCAGGATGGAATTTGGTGTGGACAAATGTGCGGTCATGCATGTAAAGCGAGGGGAGATTGTGGAATCCGTGGGAACCCAACTCTCGGATTCCATAAACCTTCGAGCCCTCTCCGCAGCCGAAACCTATAAGTATTTGGGTATGTCGGAAGCGTTGGGCATCAATGTCACTGACATGAAGCAATCGTTGAAGGAGCGCTTCTTTGGCCGCCTGAAGAAAGTATTTAATAGTCTTTTATCAGGCGGAAACAAGGTGCGCGCCTTCAACGGTTGGGTCATGCCGATCTTGATGTACTCTTTCGGCATACTCAAATGGACTCAAACCGAACTCGACGCCCTGGATAGGAGGGTCCGTACGCTGCTGACTGCATATCGAATGCATCACCCACGGTCATCGGTAATGAGACTGTATATCCCGCGAAAGTGTGGAGGTTGAGGGTTCTTAAACGCTAAGACCCTCCACAATCGCGAGATATGCAGTCTCAGGGAATATTTCCTAGAGACCGACGTGGGGATGCATCGAGATGTGGTTGCGGTGGACAAAGGCCTCACCCCGCTCTCCTTGGCTAAAGAGAACTGGCGCAAACCTGTAGTGCTTGACACTAATGATCGCATGGAGGTATGGCAGAGTAAGGAGCTTCACGGACGCTTTTTCCGGGCCCTACATGGGCCCGATGTAGATCAACTAGCGTCCGTAGCCTGGCTGCGTTTCGGTGACCTCTTTGGGGAAACCGAAGGTTTTGTCTGTGCAATTATGGACGAAGTTATGATGACGAACAATTACCGGAGATTTATTGTGAAAGACGGTACGGTTGACATCTGTCGGGCATGCCACCGTCCGGGAGAATCCATCAGACACATTATCTCCGGGTGTTCTCGTCTAGCTAACGAAGAATATTTGCATAGGCACAACCTTGTAGCCAGGATTATTCACCAGCAACTTGCTCTGAAATACAGCCTTGTGGAATCAGAAGTGCCGTACTATAGGTATGTGCCCGACCCAGTTCTCGAAAATGGACATGTCACACTGTACTGGGATCGATCCATCATCACTGACAGGACTATTGTTGCCAATAAGCCTGATATAGTGGTGGTGGATCGACTAGAGCGGCGTACAATGATCGTTGATATAACGGTCCCGCATGACGGGAACCTCGTAAAAGCCGAGAAAGATAAACAAATCAAGTATCTTGACTTGGCTCACGAGGTTGTCGACATGTGGGATGTGGACTCAGCGATCATTGTACCGATAGTCGTTTCAGCCAATGGCTTGATAGCCAAGAGCCTCGACCAACATCTGAGGAGGCTCTCGTTGGGCAGCTGGGTCAAGGGCTTGATCCAGAAAGCGGTACTCCTGGACACGGCTCGCATCGTTAGGAGGTTCCTCTCTCTGGAGCCCTGACCGCCGGTAGCTTGGACCTTGTTCCCGATACCGGTGGGCTACTATTTTTTATATTTTTAAATGTTTTTATATTTTTATAATAATATTTAAAAATGTAATTTATATGTATTTATTGGAATAAAATAAAAATAATAATAATGTATTCATCAAAAATTACAGATAGTTACAGCAACAATCAGTGGGTAGTTAGTAACTCAGTTTGATAGTTTTGTTGTTAAATCTGTACAATTTTTTTACTAAACCCTGCCCCTCAAACTAGGTTGTAAACCTGTATTTTGAGAAACAGTGTTCAGCCACAGAATTCTTATATACTATTTAAGTTACAACAATTAATGGACGATGTTGTTCTACCGCTTAAATGATTTATGTGATTCTGTAATAGTTGTGACGTATGTATAGTGTTAGAGGGTGTGTGTGCATGCAGTGGAAGGTGAGTATAGTGTGGGTGTGTGTGCATGTGTGAAAAGGTGGGGTGGGAGGGCGCTGCGTGCGCACCTTTATAAATGTGTGTATGATAAGGAAATCGGCATGTCTGAGTTATTAGGTGATGTATGTAAGTAAAGACTCCGTGTACGCATAGTCCCTCTCTAGTAGCCACTCTGTTACTTTTGTTTTTACCGCGTGACTGTTTAGTTTTAAGATTTTTATTTTTTTATTAATTTTATTTTTGTAAATATAATTACTAACTAGCTTTTGCCCGCGGCTCCGCCCGCGTGGATGTCGGTTATCGCGTAAAAAAGTAGCCTATGTCCTTACCCATATCCCAGGCTATATCTCGGCCAAATTTCATGACGATCGGTTCAGCGGTTAAGGCGTGAAAGCGTAACAGACAGACAGACAGACAGACAGAGTTACTTTCGCATTTATAATATTATAATATATAGTAGGGATAGGGATTGTATAAAATTGATGCGTTGCGAATGTGGTTTTATGTTGAGATCCAGTGATGAGTTGTAGTCGCTTATTAAGATTTGGCAGCGGAAGCTTAGCATGAGTTCTTAAAATCGATCGAAGCACGAAAAGCTGACGTACCGTAAGAACTTTGCAGTTACAGTATAGTTCAGTTGTTGGAAATCTGTAGGGTTTTCTAGTCATTACTTTAAGTAAGGCTCTTTGTGCTCTTTCTACTTTTAACATTTTAGTTTTAGTTGCTCCACCCCATGCAGTAATACAATATCCAATATCAGATTGGCAAAGAGCATAATACACCATCTTGAGGGTGTCAAGTTTAGCCGACTCTCTCAGTGACTTAAAGACGTGTATAAGACGCAATGTTCTTGTAGTAAGGGCGTCAATCTGTTTGTCCCATCTTAGTCCATCATCAATTTGAACTCCGAGATATTTTATACTCTCTGATCTAGTAAGAGTTGGACAGTCACAAGATGGTATTGGATATGAGCATGAGTGAGCTATAATACTAAAGGTATGTGATGGCCTCGTATTACGTCGGATTGCGAAAGGGATATAAGTGGTTTTGGTTAAGTTGAGAGTCAGAAGGTTAGTGTTCAACCATGTCATTATTCTGGACAGTGCATCTTCTGCAGTAGTCTTGACTATATCCCAAGTAGGACCGTGAACGAGGATCGCGGTATCATCTGCGTACGCGTAGATATCACAGTTAAGCAGGTTCATATTGCAAAGGTCGTTTACGTAGATTTGAAACAGTACGGGGCCAAGTATACTACCTTGGGGGATGCCATATGTTATTAGCTCCTCGTCACTATAATACGCATCAACCTTGACAAGCTGCGTTCGATTGTCGAGGTAGCTTTTGAAAATGTCAAGTGGTATTCCACGCACACCAATACGTTCCAGCTTGTCAATAAGTTTGGGAACAGAAACTGTGTCAAAAGCTTTGGAGAGGTCCAGAAAGATCCCCAGGCACTTTTTTTTATTGTCTAGCTTCCTGGCAACCTGTTGCGTGAAGTCTAAAACAGCATCTTCCGTCGACACTCCTGTACGAAAGCCGTATTGGTTTTCGGCAATGATGTGGTGTTTGGCCAGGAAGTTCTTTAGAGAATCTGCCAGTATCCTCTCCAGTATTTTGGAAAGGGCAGTCAAAACAGAGATTGGCCTATAGTTACTAACACAGCTTCTGTCCCCTCCCTTGTAAATTGGGTGTATTATTGCCTTTTTCAGGGCATCCGGAAATACACCCGTTTGAAGGCTGCGATTACAGAGATAGGTAATAGGTGGAACCAATACATGTCGGCATGTTTTCAATAATATAGACGAGATTCCATCCCATCCAACTGCACAGTCATAACGTAGTTGTAAAATTAGAGATTCCACTTCTTTTTGATCAACTTCCAACACGGCAAGAGAACTGACAATTGAGTTGTGAGTACTGTTTTTAATCTGAGTAGAGTATGGATTATTTGCTGTTATTGTCTGTCCAGGTGCCTGTGACATAATTTGCGCAGCCAAACTTTTACCTACATTACTGAGGAAGTGGTTTACCTCGTTTAAGGAAGATTTAGGATCGTCTCTTAATTTGAGCAGGTCTAAAGGGTTGCGACGGGTCTTTTGTGTGTTTGTTATCTGTTTAAATTGTATTCCATAACACTTAAGGATTATTTCTCGCTTTATCAAGTTCTGTCTTTTCGTAAGCTATTTTTAATTTTCGGAGTAAGTTATTACAGAAATTCCTGTAGCGCTTATAAGTTATTTTCAAGGTTAGGTTATCAGGAGATTTTTTTGTTTTGATGTGCATTTTATCTCTATTTTTTATACATTTTAATAGTCCAGGAGTCATCCAGGGCTTAATTGTTCTTTTTTGCCTGGGAATTTTAACCTGTTTTGAATGTTTTGCAAGGACTGATCTGAGGATTTCTATAAATCTAGTCGTGCATACGTTTACGTCATCAATTTGGTATAATTTCGTAAAGTCCGTGCTTTCCAGCTCAACAATAATGGCTTCGTAATCGAGGCGAGTGATAACATCTTTTTTTTCTCTTTTTGGACTAACTTGAGCTATGGATAAAAGAACAGGCTTGTGATCTGTAACATGAGATTCCAATACCAGTGTGGTAGACGGATAATTAGATTTGAGGAGTAGGTGATCGATGCAATGCTCCAGTCGAGTAGGGAACAGGTGTGTCGGCATCAGCCCGTGCGAGGCGTTAATTGTAAGGTATTCGAAGCTATGATCGTTTCTGCTACTTGGACTTATATCTATGTTTAGGTCTCCAACAAGGACTATACTAGGGCAGGAGGATATTTTCTGATACACATTACACAGGCTAGTCGTGAAATTGTTGAAATCTCCTCTAGAATTTAAAGGGGAGCGATAAACGGCGACCACAGACAACATTTTGTCTAATTGACATACCAGGCAAGTCCCCCCGTCAAAAGACGGCTCCCACACGGTACTTTGTAACTCTAATTTTGTGTAAATTATAACTCCATCATTTTGATTAGCGTTGAAAGCTGACGAGTGCGACTGGAATCCATCTAGAACAGGTGGTGTATTTACCTTACTCAGCCAGCATTCCGTCAAAACAATGATGTCAATGTTTATTTTTGTCAAGTTCAGTAAAATTTGTAATTGGTTAAAGTTTTTGTTTACGCTGCGAATGTTCAAATGTAGTATATTTATGTAACTTCCGGTTGATTTGATATACAAGATGTTGTTTTGCATCCTCGTCAAATTTCAGGTAGTTGTCATAAAAGACATAAATAATCAATTGAAAGTACAGTACCGGGCAATAACTAATAAGCGCTGCTTTTTTTTGTTGTTGAAATTTAACAGTATTTCAGAATTAAACCCTTAATTCAATACAAATAAGAGAGAATCACCCGACTACGCAACAGCGAGGATGCAGCTGTGTGCGTGAGTGTCGACGTCTTACCTACGAACCAAATTCGACCTGAGCGACCGGTAGCAATAATTTTACCTAATTTTATTTCGAAAATCACCTACATTATTGTCATAAATTTAGTTTGATAATTACCTCTTTTTAAGCATCATTAGAATACGGAAATCTTACTAATGACAGTAATACTAGTGCGCCAAAGAAAAGTTCACTGACCTGGTATCAGATGATTAATAAAATGTTCGTTTTGCTCTAATGCTATCGTTCAGCCTAAACTTTTCGTAATGATTTTGTTTTTATTTGTGGATTAAATTGGTTGATTTGAAATTTTCTTTACTACTTAACGGGCTTAGGACCGGTAATAATACCTACCTACCTTAGTTGATGTACCGATCTACTAAGTTTAAAAATGTTTTTTAGGTTTGATGGAAATGGAAAGATTTGCTAGTTATGTGTAAGTAGGTGGTGATACTTTCGACTCTTAGGTATTATTGGCGTAGTTAAAAATTTAAAATCAACTTATTTACACTAATAAAATTGATTAAGCTAGCAATGTATTTACAAAATGTACAAATAAATAAATTACCTACTTAAGTTACCCGGAGGAGTTGTTCAAAGTTGCCACCTTCACACTCTTGACACAATCGAGCACGACGTAGCTGGTTTTCCTTTAGTTTACGTAACACTAACACATTCGTTTTAAAGTGTCGAAAGCACTAATGATCCTTGCACGTACACTGTGGTGTGGTGCACTCCAAAGCGTCGACCAGCCTCCCGCGTGCTTGCCCGTGGTTCTCGCTGGAAGTATTCCAGGATGTCTGCAAGGCGACAGGCAGGCCTACCTACGCTGCCGCGAGCTTGAGCATGCCGGGGAACGTCAAACTGCCGATGATCCCGCAGTCTCTGCGTAGCAGCCAGCATGTCGCTCTGTGATGAGGGTTCCCGATCGGGAAACATTTCCGTGAACATCCGGATGGCTCCACGTAGGCTGTCTCCACTGATGGCATACCTACAGGCGGACCATCTCCACCAACTCGACATTAGTGTAATTGTCCGTCATCTTGCACTTTGTATCGAATGACGTCTCAACAATTTACCGAAAACTGAGAAACGCGCACGCACATTTCGGCGACATCAAACACACTGCTGGTTCGGGGGCGGGCGGGGGGCCGCGCACGCGGCGCCCGAACGAACGATCGCGCAAGCGTTGTGAATGAATGTACGAGTATTGTTTGCGTTTGTGTGTGAAAGCGCGGTTAGGCTAGTAACAGACGGGCCGCGTTTAAATACGGCTGGTTCACACTTACGGATTTTAGTAAACAGGAAAAAATATTTAAAAAAATACCTACCCATTTTATTGTTGATTTGGGTCGAGAATCATTAGCATAATAACGTCCTTGAATTTGACTAGGATGCAAATCAACATCTTGTATATGGGACAGTCTTCAGGGTTACAGTTAAAGGAGCTTCCAAAATTTATACGCTCTAGGTCATTATTAATATTGTTTATGATAGCCATTTGTAATAGTTAGGAGTATTAATAAATATTCGAACTTTGGCCAATCAGTTTGTGAAGGTGATTTATAGTTGGAGTCGTTGAAAGTATTACGGCGCACTTTTGTATTATTTGTTTTTAGTGATAATATAATTTTGTATTTTGTTATAATGTGTGAGTTGTTTATATTGAATATGTTATTGTATGTTGGTCTTACGTGATGAGTGTATGTGTAATGTTTATTAACTAAGTCTACAAAAGAGAATAAAATAAAATAAAACAGGTATACGACAAAAACCAGTAATAAGTACACAAGTTTAGCTAGTCAGATATTGATGTTGCCCAAATCTTGAAGGCATTTTTCTGATTGTATTAGTAGCTGTTTGTCTCCAACTTGTTTACGAAGGAATATGTTACCATTACTTATCCAGCAAAATGAGTAGGCGTTGTTTTTAGCAAATTGACGTGCTAGATAGAAAACCTTTTTAGGAGGGGATCTGCTCTGCTACAAATACTGGTTGACGTTTCCCTGGTATACCAATTAGTTCTGTATTCAGCTTTTCTTCCTTTGGGTGCTTGTCTTTGTTATACAACCGAATTGCTGTCAGAAAATTTTGCTTGGTTTGAACTCTTGTAAACTCCGCCATGATCGGTCGTGCAGTTGGGGTTGATGTGGATTTTCCCGGGAGACGATATACATCTCGTATCTCTGGTTCAGATATAGGCACACCAACGATTTGTCCGATTTTACAGACTGTATTGACCAGGCTGATAGTGGACTCCTTCTCCAGCTGTGGGATGTTTCTCACCTCTATGCACGATGAACGAGACTTATATTGTAGGTCAGTAAATTTTTTTTCGAGCGTTTCTATATAGCCTCGTTGATCCTGACGCTCTTTCTTTAAGTCTTCCACTTCTTTTTTTAACTCCTCAAATTGTATGTTCATAAAAGACATCGACTGTTCAATATGGGCACTTGTTTTACGGATTTCGCTGTTGGATGCCTGTATTTTAGTGTTCTGCGCCTTAATTTCCCCTATGTCTGCAACTAATTTAGCCATCAAGATAGATTGTTCCTCGAGGATTTTTGACATTCGAGCGTCTTGGTCGGTTTTCCAAGTTGCGAGGAAGTCATTTAAAATTTGCTGGTTAGACAGGGACTCGTGTCTCGGTGAATGTTCCGATCTGGGTCGTTTGTGTCTACTTGTCACATGCTCACCCATCTCAATTGCCGTGCTAATGTCAGGCACAGATTGCGTTTGACTCAGGGCATTATTCTTCGTATTCGGAGGAGTGCGCTGCACCCCAGCCATAGTAGTAATAGTAAACAAACGTTACAAAAAAAAAACTGTTTTTAACTAGTATTGCTCCAATATAACGCAAGACCTCGCACTGCACGAGAAACCGTTGTAACTGTACAGGAGCTGCAGTTAGAAACTATACGTCATCCTCCGTACTCGCCAGACCTTGCTCCAACTACCATTTGTTTCGTGATTTGAACAATTTCTACTTCTTCCCGGGAGGCAGTACAAAATGCTTTCACGCGGTTTGTCGAATCTAGATCCTCAGAGTTCTACCGTAAAGGCATAAATCGACTTCTGTTTAAATGGCAGCAATGTATAGATAATGAGGGTAAATATTTTGATTAAATAAATAATGTTATATCTTAGAAAAAAACGAGTTTCAATTTTTCAGTACAAATCTGCAAGTTTTTTTTATTGTTATTTATAGATTTCATACTTTAACCCCTAATAAATAAAGTTTTTTTTTTTTTTTAACACAGTCTGGTTTCCTATTTGTTTATTAAATAATCAACCAGCCATAATCTTAGTATTCACTTACATCATTTCTAGTACTTTGATCATTGTAAACGTGGTACATTTACTAATAGTCAAAGCTCAGGATAAACTGCTGGGTATATAGAACCATGAGATTTTGCACAAGAGTTCACTATACATGTATAGTGAGCACTAAGGAAGGCTTTTGAAAATTGACCTAATGGATAACGTTACATAGAGAATGAAAGTTTGTATGCAAGATCGTCATTTTTGCCGGTGAGAGTCCTATCAAGCACACGGGTTGTAAATAAACAAGTATGTATGTATACGTACGGACTGCCACAGCGACGTGGACAGCGAGTCGGACGCCAGCGAGTGCGGCGGGGACAGGTCGCCGCGGGTCGATACCTGCTCCTGGATACACACAAAGGCACAATCAATATTTTATACGAATTAAATTAAGTGTTACTAAAATTGAGCTTAAACTGTTGTGAAAGAAGAAGATGGACAAACTGTGAATACGGTTATTGGTTAACCAATACCCAAAATTGAAGCAGATGAAATCCTTTACAAAAACGAAACACCTAGGTATAACTCTACAATGAATTACAGTTGTAATCTTTAACATTACGTATTACTTCATTAGTTGCTAATAAATACCTGTAATATAACATTCCTCTTCTTCTCAGTGTCAAGCGCACTCCTCTCGACGCTCAACTGTAGCTCCACATCACTCAGTCGCTGCTGCAGCTCCAACACACGACTCTCATGCTCTACTCGGAGTGTCTCTAGTTCTTGAGTCTTACTGTTGAATGGATAAATACTTATTAAAGGGTCAGTTTACAATATCTATGATAATTACTAACTACACGATGAATTTGTAGCGCCATCTATATCGCCACATGCGAACTCACGCATTCGCGGCAGCTTTCATATCCGTGTCATGGCAGACAAATTGCAGGAGCGTCGCTTACGTTGGTACGGGCACGTTTTACGGAAATCGACAAGCTACGTAGGAAATAAATGTCTGGCCGTGCCGCCTGCGTCGGGCCCCGGCAGAAGGCGAAGACCCAAAACGCGCTGGCTTGTCGTCGTAGCGGATGACATGCGTGCCAATGGACTCACCATAAGGGATGAAAAAGACCGTTCGAAGCGGAAGCTTAAAAGCAGGAAAGCGGACCCCAGGCTCCGAAAGGATGCAACCGGGAAAACGCGAAGATTATGATGATGATAGCAGGGTTAATAAAAAAAACGTGTGGGGTCGGTCGGAGGAACCCCGGTCAGAACCAAAGTTCCTTACGCATTTTCTTAAATTCTGAATATAACGTCGCGTCGTTTACTCTATCTTTAAAATTTTCAAACTTTGTTTTGATCTCTCACCCGCAATCTCAAAAACTATGAAAACGACACCCATGATAAAAACTTTGAAAACATAGGTAGCCGTCGTTTTAGATTTTCATTTTGATCCTCACTCTATAGTGAGGATCTAAACCACCAAAACCATGAAAAATATGAGCTTTACTTACACGGCCAGTTCACCTTCCACGCGCTGTACACCCTGCACAAGCCCGTCCCGCGCGCGCTGCAGGCCGGCCAGCTGCGCGCGCGCGGCCTGCAGTGCGGCGTCCAGCTCGGCGTGCTGCACGTGCAGCGCGGTGCACTCCTCGCGGGACACGCGCTCGCGCTCCACCGCGGATGCTAATGAGCGTTCTACTTCGGCTGTGGACAGGTTTAAATATTAGAGGTAAGGTTATATGCAACTTAAAATGGTCGAAATATGCATCATAAATAATCGAAATTTGCGGATGCGAATAATCGCCCAGAAATGTAAAATATGCAACGTCAAAGGACCATGGCGAATTTTGTATGAACTCCGTCCCCACCCTACAACAGTCATGGGATACGTGTCAATTTGTTCATTGGGACCCAAAAAAGCCTAAAGTACCTGTATTCGTTGCAAAAACGATTGGGTTTATTTATTAAAAATAAAATACTTTTCGGAAAAATGTACTTATTTAAAATAAAAAATAAACCAAAAAAAAAGCACATTTCATGTAAAAAATTACGATAAAAAAACTTAATTCTCAAACTGAAAATCATTGAGTAATAATAACAGTGTTTAAGTTGATTTATATACCTATTGACTTATTAATACAGCCAAATGTATGTCAAACGATACACTGTTAAGCTCTGATTTATACTGCGTGCCATACAAAACAAGGCTAATCCAAAAAGTCAAGCTTGACGTGCTCTTGACTGATTTGACTAACAATTACACTTAGTCATTTATGAAAATATTATCAAGCATTTGTACTGGTGCATTAAAATCAATATGACGCCCTAACACCATATATCATTGGGCACGCCACGATTGCAGCAGTAAGTCCCCTCTTTGAGGAGTGGCTCGAGAGGCGGCACGGCATCCTCACCTTCCGCCTGACGCAGGTCCTCACCGGACACGGCTGTTTCGGGAGGTTCCTGTTTCGCATAAGGCGGTAGGAAACGCCCGGGTGTTTCCATTGCGAAGATCACCCTGAGGACATGGTGGAGCTTACGCAGAAGGTCTGCCCGGCTTGGGCGGAGCACCGCCGTGTCCTTGTGGAGGCGATTGGCAGCGGCGATCTCTCGCGTCCGGCCCTGGTCCAGGCCATGGTACGGAGCGAGAGGGCATGGCTAGCCGTCGCTTCTGCGAAGCAGTAATGCTCGCGAAGAGGGATCACATTTCATGTGCAAATAGCGCATTCAGTTATTGTCTTATTTAATTATTTGTTCAATTTGTAATTGTCATCGTGAAAAATGGGTACATCTTGTACGTGTTGCCAATTGAAGAGTTTTGATTTCCCGTCTTTTTATTACCAACTGAGGGCTTGTAGTATGTATAAAATTACTTTAAAAATATTTTAAATGACTTGAAAAATTTTTGTTATCAAAGCAAACCGTATGTATTAATGCATGTATAGAAAAGGACGGTAAAATTTTGATTTTATTATTTTCGTACCCCCAATACTCTCAACATTTACCCCCAAAATGGGCAAATAATGTCTGAGCTAACAATATTACGCGGGTGGGAAGTGAGGCGAGCGGGGGTCACTTGTTTTGTTTTTAGACACAGCCTGCAGCTTGCAATATCAGTTGAACGGGGCTTCTGGTTCTTTCTGTATTCTGAGACTGTGGCATGGTTTTTCTTGACAGTATATCGTAAATAAATACGTCGCACTTCATTTGGGGGAGGCGGAGGTAGCGTTTCAAGGGCCCATAGGCCCGAACAAGCTAGTCTTAAGTGCTCAAAACGATACATATGTTCTACGAATTATTACGACATAACGGAAAAATGCTGCTACGAACTACGCCGTAGTAAATCCCGTATCATTGAAGTGTATGCTCTCCTTTACACTATTGTGTATGTATGCTCCGTTATAATTGTGTATCAAGTTAATGCTTGATTAGCGTTTTATGTTACTTTACTTGATTCTTATGAAATATAGATATTATACTTTTGGCAGCCAATCTGAGTTGTTCTTTCTAAATATCCTTACAACCCTTAACATCTCATGGCGACCCTGCCTAGGGCTGTCCTTGGGTTTCGGCAGTGTAAATTGAAAGTTTAAAGTATAATCACCGTACCAAACTGCATTTTATGTAAATCATCGGAGTAACCGTAGAAGATGTGCCGCTCAACGGTCGAAAAAGATGAGGTATTCATCACCCAAAACGCTGCGGGTAGCAACGAGGTCACTTTGAAGGGCATTGGTCAGCACATGGAGCAGATGAATATTGTTATGTTCGTACTGCTGGCTGTATTCACCATAACCATTGCCTACTTTATGGTGCGGCTATACAAAAGGTGCCATCGTCAGTGGATCCAGGAGGAGATTGGTCGTAATGCCATGCAGCGCATCCGGGCTTCAATCCGAGGACACAATAACGCCGAAACTTCAGCCTAAAGAACCGTGAGTAACGAGCATAAACTATATTAAAAGTGTGTGTCGTGTGTGCGGTTAAATCTCTCGCGAGTGCTAAAATAAGTTAACAAGGACAATTTAAGGACAATAAAAATAGGTACCTAACACTAAAAACTAAAAATAGAATTGTTATTTATCCATAATATTTCATAATTCCGTGTCAAAACAAAAGCGTTAAGTTACTCGTCGCACGGCGAAAGAATGCCTAACGTTACAATTTTGCGACTGAGTATCGAATTACGTGAACTAAAGTGCACGATTATAGAATAATTAACTTAGAATGTAATGAAATGTAATACCTACTATGGTTTTAGAGTATGATTGATACATTAATTGACAATTATGTTTTATTAGAGAATATAAGAAAATATTTAGTAAAAAAGGGAAAGTCTAGATATTTAGGTAAAACTATTGAAATTAAATTAAATGAAGCGACAAATATTTTTGATAAATGCAAAGAATTATTTTTACTTTTAAAGTCTAAGGAGGGCCCGCAGATTATTTCGTCTGCGACAGAAATTTTACAAAATATAACAAAACTTTATGAAAGTATTAAAACTTGTATGTACTTTTCCTAAAACCGAGTCTGTCAAAATGGATTTCGATTTGAAAACTGCTTGTAATTTGTTGCCAGTTGTGGACAATACAGAAAATGTGACGAAACGATTAATAGACGGTATTGAAATGTATTCAGATATGATTATCAAAACGGATACGGAATTATTAATTACATTTATTTTGAAAAGTAGACTTATGGAAAACGCGAAATTATGAATGGCTTCGAAGTATTCATCTGTGAAAGAACTTGTCAAGGACATGCGCACGCATCTTTTAACGAAAAAGTCATTTACGGCAATTCAATCGCGACTACAAAATGTTACACAAGGTCACCGTTCGATTGAAGAATATGCTTCTGAAATTGAAAAATTATTCACAGACTTGACAATTACTCAAGCAGATGGCGAGTGTAGTAAATATGATATTCTGCAGCCATTAAATGAAAAATTGGCGATCAGAAAATTTTCAGAGGGTTTGAAAAATTCAAAACTTAGCACAATAGTTGCAGCTCGTAATTATAGCCTACTGAAGGACGCTATCCAGGCAGCTAAGGATGAGGAGTGTTTCATGTCACCGAGTGCGAGTACAAGCAACGGCAATGTCATGTATTGTTCTGGTAAGTCTTCTTCTTACCAAAGAGGAAAGAGAGTTACGTATAACAATTATTTTAAGTGTCATAGAAATCAAGGCCATCGAGGACGAGGTGCACAAGGACGAGGAGCACAAGGACGAGCTCAGTCATCATATAGGTACGTAAGTGGAAATAATTTTAGCAACCGGGGTAACCGTTCACGTTGTTACCACAATCCGGGTTACTCTAGAGGCGGAAAGTTTAGTAATAACAATTATCAGTCTCATAATCGGGGATATTCGCGTCAGGTTTATTCAGCTCAAGCAACTGAGGCGCGTGATAATAGCGTCCAAGCCCACACAACCCCAGGGGTAGACCAGGCTGATAAGTTTTTTCGTGACCAACCCAGGAATATTAGCTTTTAATGGACAAACAAAATTAGTTTCATTTAATTTAGATAATAATCAATATTATTGGCTGTTGGATACGGGAGCTTCTTTGTCAGTTGTAAGGACAGAATGCTTACCGCCAGATTTATCAATTTTTGGAAAAGAAATTGTAGTCAACGGCATAGGTGGACAAATTCGTTCACTAGGTCAAGTTTGTCTTGCATTGTCATCACCGACGGGTGAAGTACTTCAACATAATTTTCACGTGTTTAATAACTTACCTATCAAGGCCGATGGAATAATCGGTTTGGACTTTTTAAGTAAATATTCATCGAATATCAATTTAGAGACAAATATTTTGACTTTAAATATAAATGAAAAGGAAATTAGCACTAAAATATTTGATAGAACGGAATGCAATACAGAAATTTTGACTATTCCGGCGCGAAGCGAGTCTCTTCACTATGTAAATTTAATTTCAAGCATAAAAGAAGATTGTGTTGTTTTTGCATGTGAATTAGGGAAAGATTTGTTTTTAGCTGGAGCTATTGTAAGAGAAAATAAAAGTAAAATACCATTAAAAATTTTAAATGTAAGTGAAAAGCACATTCGTATTCCTTTCTTTACTCCAGTAGTGAAACCGTTATCAGAATATGAATGCTATACATTCGATAAACATAATGCTGATGCAAGTAGAGCTCAGACTTTAAAAAGACTATTGAAACTACAACATCTTCATTCCGAAGAGAAATCGTCTATTGAAGATATTTGCAAAAAATATTCCGATATTTTTCACTTACCAAACGATAAACTATCGGTAACAAATATTTATGAGCAAACAATAACGCTTAAACCTAATACTAATCCAATTTATACAAAACCTTATAAGACTACCACAAAAATTAAAACAAGAATTAAATAAACAAATTGAAACTATGATAAATAATGATATTATAGAAGAAACACAAAGCGAATGGTCTAGTCCAGTTTTACTAGTACCCAAGAAAAGTGACGACAATAATGAAAGGAAGTGGCGCTTGGTAGTTGATTATCGCAAACTAAATGAAAAAATACAGCATGATAGGTTTCCTCTACCAAATATTACTGAAATCTTAGATTCTCTTTCAGGAGCTGTTTTATTCAGCCATCTAGATTTACATTCTGGTTACTATCAAGTTGCATTAAATGCAGAAAGCAGAAAATGCACAGCGTTTTGTACTAATTCAGGTCAGTTTCAGATGAAACGTCTGCCTATGGGATTAACTATTTCGCCAAGTGCTTTTAGTAGAGTAATGACGGTAGCAATGTCTGGTTTAACCTTTGACAAATGTTTCGTTTATTTAGACGATTTAATTATATTTGGTCGTAATTTAGAGGCTCATAATCGTAATTTAATGGACATATTTGAAAGACTAAGGAAGGTAAATTTAAAATTAAATCCTGAAAAATGTCAATTTTTGAAGAAAGAACTTTTATATCTTGGGCATGTTGTTTCTGCGCAAGGTGTCAGTCCAGATCCAGAAAAAATTAAAGTCTTAAAAAATTATCCAATACCCAAAAATTCAGACGAGGTTAAACGTTTTGTTACCTTTACAATCCCTTTTTGCGAACTTTTGTTTGTTTTGTTGTCTTTTGCAATTATTATAGAAAATTTATACCTTCATTTGCTGATATTACGGTGCCATTAAATAAATTGACCAGGAGAAACGAATCTTTTATGTGGTCAGAAAGTTGCCAAAAATCATTTGAAAATTTAAAACATTTAATGACAAACCCACCAATTTTACAATACCCAGATTTCTCAGAAAATAGTAATTTTGTATTAAAAACTGATGCTTCAGGAATAGCTATTGGTTCTGTTTTATGTAATAAAAATATGAAACCTGTTGCGTATGCAAGTCGTCCATTAAACAAAGCCGAGAGAAATTACCCAACAATTTAAAAGGAATTGTTAGCCATTGTGTGGTCAGTCAAGTATTTTAGACCATACTTGTACGGTAGAAAATTCCTCATAGAAACAGACCATAAACCATTAATATATTTATTTGGGATGAAAGATCCGTCAAGTCGTCTATTAAAATTTAGATTAACTCTAGAGGAATATGACTATGAGATAGTGTATGTGAAAGGAAAATCGAATGTCGCTGCAGATGCACTATCTAGGATTGTGATAACATCGGATGAACTGAAGAGTATAAATAATGATGTAGTGGCTGTATTAACAAGAGCTCAAAAGAAGAGGATGAATGATATGAATGATGCAAGTAATAACGATCTGTTTAATAGATCCGCAGACACAAGGTCTGATCAGCCAAGGGTTGCGGAAATATTAAAGAAACCAAATGATTCAGTAGAAATGATTTTAATAAAAGGTGAAGATTTAAATAAACTAAATAAAAATAATAGGATATCCTTAAAAGAAAAATGTTTTGCATAATGAAGAAAAGAGAAAGAATTTATTCATAAATCTCGATTATCATTCACATTTTACGCGAGCCGAATTTGTGTCGATATTGAGTAAATTCTGTAAGAAACTAAATATAAACGAGATATGCATAATAAAAGATATAAATAATGCTAGCTTTCTTAAAGACTTAAGTCAAGAAATTGAATCAATGAAAACTTGGTCCGGACCACGATTTCATATTTTAAGAGGTGTCAAGAGAATTACTAATGATGAAGATATTAAATTTATTTTACATGATTTTCATTTACTGCCAACCAGTGGGCATGCTGGTGTGCGCAGAATGATCAATAACGTTAAAAGACAATTTTACTGGCCAGGTCTTGAAACGGATGTCAAGGATTTTATATCAAAATGTGAGAAATGTCAAAAGATGAAGCATGGTAAGCCTATTAAGGAACCCATGTGTATAACAACTACAGCATCTTATGCCTTTGAAAAAATATTTTTGATATTGTAGGCCCATTGCCTCAAGATTATGAAGGTAATGTATATATACTGAGTCTCCAGTGCGAGCTAAGTAAATTTGTGGAAGCATATCCACTTAGAACTAAGGACGCTGTAACTGTAAGTAAAGCTTTAGTAGATAACTTTATTCTTAGATTTGGACTACCAAAAACATTAGCAACTGATCGAGGTGCTGAATTTATGTCATCAACAATGGAACAGCACCCTAATTGCGTAACTCACGATCGATCATAATTGGTTTCGTCTTCACAGTTAAACAATATTCATTGCGTTATTTATGTTGTCGAACAGACACATTTTTCGAACATATGAAGTAATGGTTTAACAATCCGTTTCAAAACGATACAGATTATGATGAATCGTGAGTTACGCAATTAGGGTGCTGGTTTGTAAGCTTTTAAACATTGAAAAAATATCATCAACTGCGTACCATCACCAATCTATTGGTTCGTTAGAAAATACACACAAAAATTTAGGAGCTTTTCTTAGAATTCAATGCAACAATAACCCACAAACTTGGTCACAATGGTTAGCTTATTGGTGTTTCAGTTATAATACCACTGTCCATTCAGCAACAAAATACCAGCCGTTTGAACTTGTATTTGGTAGGCCATGTATTATTCCTTCTAGAATATGTAATGATGTTGAACCGCTATATAATCCAGAAAATTATTGTAATAGTTTTAAGTATAAGCTTCAATTAGCTAATAAAGATGCTAGAAATAATTTAATATTAAGCAAATGTAATCGTAAAGACAACTATTATGATAAATATTTGAACCCAACTCATTATAATAAAGATGATTTGATATTGATTAAAAATGAAACTGGTCAGAAATTAGACCCTTTATTTGATGGACCATTTACTGTTTTAGAAGATTTGGGATGTAATGTTAAAATTTTAAAAAACAATAACAAAATTGATATTGTTCACAAAAACCGAACTAAACTATTTGTATCCTAACTGTCTTGTGAAATCTAAAAAAAAAAAAGTTGTTTTTTTTTTTTCTTATTTACCGGAGGTGAAGTGTATGCTCTCCTTTACACTATTGTGTATGTATGCTCCGTTATAATTGTGTATCAAGTTAATTTTAAGTTTACTTGATTCTTATGAAATATAGATATTATACTTTTGGCAGCCAATCTGAGTTGTTCTTTCTAAATATCCTTACAACCCTTAACATCTCATCATAAATACAAAAAAAAAAATTAAAACATTTTAATATATGGTATAATTTATTATTACTTATGTACGTAATGAGATTATTTTCACGTAGTACGCAGTATTATATTATCTGTGACGTAGACGAAGAAAGTTATTGATCGATAAAGGTTTTGTATCTATAAAATGGTACATTTCTTATCAGAATGAAATTATTTTTTACTTTTTAGTTCGTTTTATTAATTAACAAGTATAATTTAATAAAAGCTTGTTTTTAATAAAGTTCTTTTTCAACACACTTGCTCATAAAATGGCTGTAATTTCACCGCAATTAGGCACATAATGACACCTATTATCAAACTGTGACTTTTTCATTACTATTATTCACTAGTGAGTTATAGCGTTTTTTTTTTTTTTTGGTTGACTTGCTTTGTCCTTAAAAAGTTTCGATACAAAAAAGGTCGTGCTCAATAGTACAAATAAATTAATATACCTATTGCTTGCTCATTTCATGCAACTTCGTAATTTAATAGATAATTTCAACTTGTACGTTTTTAATAAATAAAACTTTCACTCAAAGATAACTTTTGTTCTTTTCTGTAATAAAGAAAACTTTGAATTCCCCATTTTGTACGTGGTTATAGCCATATCCGCGAAAAGCAAAAAAAAAAGAAACGTCATTCTTTAGGCCACGTTCTGAGTTACAATAATATCGATTTGACCGCGCTCACACACGGCGTCCCGCGAATCGTCATTGTGGTGTATACAAGTTTAATATGGTGAATATATGTTTTAACGTTGAGTGCACACTTTTATCGTGATCACGAGCGTTCCGTATTGATGACAAAAATGACGGTTCTTAACTCGTTTTCACTGTTGAAATTATAGTTATTTATTCATTAAAATGACTACAAGTACTAGTTATGAAGAAAATTATTTATGTTGTAACACCGCCCGATATAAGATGTGAAGTCCTTAACGTTATGGAAAGTTTACTACCTAAAAACTCCAAGGACAAAATGATTTTTTAGTATTATTTTCTTCACAAGTGTGTTGAAAAACGTCGTATGATACACGTGTCTATTGATGATTACCGTCCTCGGCTCTCTTAAGACCCTCGCTTGACGGCTCGGGTCTCAATGGCGCCTCAGCGGTAATCACCGACGTTATACACTTGTACCATAATGTACTATTTCTTTTATTTTTTTAGTTTGACCTGATTTCTGGCGTCACCGCCCAAACTATGACAGCGACACCCGCGAATTTTCGCCTTTTTCGTACTGACCCAGTTGCACCGCCCGCTGGCGCAGCGCACGCGCATGCGCCTGGTCGCGCAGCAGCGCGGCACGCTGCAGCAGCGCCAGCTGCGCCAGCACGCAGGCCGCGCCGCTGTCGCCTGCTGCGCCGGCGCTCTCGCTGCTCTCTAGGGCAGAGCATGCTTCGCGTGCTTCGTGGACCTCACGACGCAGAGCTTCCTCGCGGGCTACCCATTTCTTTTCCTCTGGGAAATGACAATAGTATGTTGTTTATCTACAGGTCTGGCAAGGTGTGGCGACAGATGAAGTAAGGCTGTGACCAAGTGGCGTCCAAAAACTAGCTCCCACTTCCACTTATTTACAAAGGTTTCAGTAGTCTCTCAAATGTGTCTTTGACACATTTTGTATGACTAATCTGTCAAAAACACTCAATCTAGAGACCTTTGCTGAAACATTTGAAAATCAATTGGAATCTAGGCCCTGGCTGTAGGACTGTTGGTCAGAGCAATATGAGCTGACAACATTTTTGTCATTACGGGTAAACCTGGATGAGACTGACACAGAAGCGTGAAGATTAGCACTAGCAAAGAGAGGCCTACGACCAGAAGTCAGACTGTAGATGATGACGATAAAATAAATGCTTTTTCAATGTTTCTCGCTATGTTTTATTGCTTACCGTTGACCATCTCAACCCTAAGCTGCTGTAACTCCGCCCTCAGCCTGTGCACCTCCTCATCCGCTCTCCTCTGGTTGTCCTGCGCCTGCTCGTGGTTGGCACTCCGCCGCGCCAGGTCGGCGCTGGTTCGTTGAAGGTCAGTCAGTTCCCGCCGAGCCCCTTCTAATGAAGCTCGGCTACCTTCCAGCTTGTGTGTCGTGTCGTCTAACTGGCTTTTTGTCTGGTAAAATTTTGAGAAAATACTATTAATTACGTAAAAATTCTGTAGAGTGTTACACGGATCTTTCGGCTCTTGACTAACTGCGGAGCGTTGTTGATAACGATTTATGAAATTGTAACAGAAATTGTTTTGAAAAATAAGATGGCGACGTTAGTTACAATTTTGGCCACGCCCGTAAATTGGAATTAAGGCGCGTTTTTCAAAGTTTTCTAAGGATTAAGAGCAAATAAGATTGCGTAGGTCGAGTTATTCAGGATGTTTTTCTGTTGATCTCTGGTCCCCAAATATACGGATAAAGCATCTACGGGTGAGCTGGCATCAGCAAATGAGCGTGCCGACTTATTTCAAGTCCCCTACTATTCCTCTTTTAGCTCCTAACGGTGAAAAATCTCCACCTATATAAACAAAAACACTGAATTTCGTTTGTTTGGTGCGCATGAGTGGCGCGCTACACAACTGATAAGAGCTCTCGCTGTGATAAGCAAAACATAAAACACATCTAACCACAATGGACATTTTACAACATTTCACTGATTATCTCCATACAACTGAATTATATCTGCAATTATTTTGGCTTACAATGGCAAAGGCGACATTCACTTTAAATTACGTACCATCCTATTTCTGTAATTATGTAAGTACGCACGTTCTGTGGAAGGAGAAATTCATTTCAATTCTCCAATATCGGATTACGGTTCGATTTTAGTTGATCAACTGCTGAGTCGAAAGAAACTTGAACCGCCTGAACAGACTTTTAACTAAATTGAATTTCAAATTCAAAGTAAAAAAAGAAAGAAAAAAGTGTGTTTATGTAAGAAATTAGTGTAAAGTATTGATAATAATCGAACCGCCTGAACCCGGTATAATATACGTTGGAATACTCAAAATAAAACTTACTAAAACTTTACGCCAATTAGAATAAAATTCAAAATAAAAAATGACTATGATTTATACCTTGTTCTAAAGTTAGAACTCGATTTGTAATGAGACTGCTTGAGTTTAGGTGATAACGCTTCATAGTTAAAGCCACAATTTGACAAAATGACGCATAAGTTTGTATGTGTTGTCCATACCTCCATAAGTTCAGTCTCAAGTTTCTTATTAGAAGTGGTGAGCCGATACACTGCTTCAATCTGGTTAACTTCCAGCTCCTCTTTCGCAGCTATAGATCGCTTCAGTCTGTCCAGTTCTGTTGTTTGCTCTGCTATTTTATCCCTGGAAAAAAATATTTAAACAGTTTTAGTGACACACCAAATAATTTTCCTGGTGAATGCTGTGTCAAAAGGAGACATAATTATTGCCAAAAAACTCCTGCGTCTTCTTTTAACAGTTATTTAATTAATCTCAAATTATTAAAATCTATGTTTTATGCACAGATGCATATCAGCACATTCTAGTAGATTTACAGCCACTAAAATCTTAGTCTAGGTACATTTCTGCCTACCCCTTTTAGAATACAAGCGTGATGTTAAGTTTTATGTTGTATTTGTATGGGCAACTATTATTGCGCAATTCTTGGCAATTCCTATGTAATATTTGTGTTGCCGTAAATTGTTTGGTATTGCAGACACGTCATAGTTAGCCACAATATTCCCAAGAATTGCGTAATTAATTGCTTGTGCATAGAAAAGACAATATTATATTTGCATTAAACCATGGTTCAATACAATATTATGGTCTTGGTGCACCTTAGATTGACATTCAAATACTTAAACATGTTAAGTGTGTGTGTGTGTGTGTAAGCACATGTTTAGAACCATTCCTGGCTGCCTCACCTCAAGCCTTTAATGACCTGTTCATTGTCTTTGTCCTTGCTCCTCAACTTCTTGATAATGTTGGACTGCTGCAGCTGCTGTCGAGCCAGCTTCTCACCTTCCTCCTGCAGTTGGGCGATTACCTCGTCCTTCTCTTTTAGAGCATTCTCCAGTTCTGAGGAGTTCTTACGGGATGAAGACTCGGATTTGAAGGTGTCTACTTGTTTTCTTAGCTGATCCTATGGCGTAGGAAACATATTTTTTTTGTTACTGAAACTTTGGTACCTACATTAGTCAGCCAAACAAAAAGTAAGTAACTAAATAGTAAGTAGTAGTAGTAGTTAAGTAAGTAAGTAATTTTCACTATCCCAGTGGAAAGTTGAATATTATTTACATAGACAGAGTGACTTGTAATTTGACGTATTCCTTCCGGGATGATGTCCCAGTGTGACACATTTGCAACAATTAATCTGTTAATCTCGGCTAATGAGACACAATAAATTTTCTATTGCAGTGGAACCAATAGGTTCCACACCAGGCTTAACCGGCTTAACACCCCATATCACTTCCTGGAAGGAATACATCAAATTATAAGTCACCCTGTAAGGCTAAGTCTTTTGTCAACTGCAAAAGTTTTGTTTGTAAACAATAAATTACTTAGTATACTCTTTGATTTGATCACATTTCATTTATATTGTAATAAGATATCAAGATTATGTAATCCAAATATGGATTTAAAAGATTATTATTTTATTAAATCTTTATAACTGAACATAGAATCTTGAAGCTTTTTATCAACATAATAATGATTTATCATACATTTAAAAAATAATAGGTCACATTCTAAATTAAGTTTATTTAAAAATTTCAATACTAGAACATCATTCATACCTTTTCTCTGATGGCTTGCTGAAACTTCTTCTCTAGTGCTGACATCCTCTGTGTGTAATCTTCTGTAATAGTGTTAATATCGCCGCCCTCATGCTTGGTCATCAATGACTCAAGCTGACTCTTCAAGTCCGCATTATTCTCTACCAGGTCTGCATTACTTCTGCTCATTTCCAACAGTCTGTTCTCTCTTGCTTCCAAAAGCTCTGCCATTTCACACAGCCTCCGCATCAGCCTCTCATTCTCTGAACCTTGGCTCTCATCACTTGTGTTACTCTGCACTGATGCTTCTGATAACTCTCGGTTGTGCCCCCTTATCTTAGTTGCTAAAGACTTCCCCAGTACCAAATCAACTAGATTAGGTGATGTTGTGCCATCAAACTTTGACTGCTTAAAAGCATACTTAGCAGGACTGTTTCTAAACCCATGACCGTCTCCATTAGGACTAGGAATTATTTCAATATCTGAAGAAGTCGCTGTTTCCAACTCATCTCCAGATGTGTGACCAGAAGTCCGGTCTGACCCTATCTTGACTAAGTCACTTTTACTATCAGAACTTATCGGAGATGTCCGTTCTTTAACACTGCCATCTTTCTGTGAAGAGCTACTACTAGATGCATTGCATTGCTGCTTTTCAACATTGACAAAAGCAGAACTTTCAGATCTCAGCATGTCATTAGAAACATTGACATTGTAGAATGATGATGAGTCACTCAATTTATCAATAAGGACATCTTCTTGTTCCTTTTTCTGTTCTTCAGCAGTTATGTCTAAGTTAATACTGTCATTGTCAGCATTTAAAGTCCTGTCGGACCAAGAGCCATCATTTGAAGAGTTCTCACTCATTTGCATCCTCTGTGGCAAGATTGCTTGTTCCAAATGCATGAATTCTTTGTCCATCACTTTTCTTGCTGTGTCTCCTTTGACTAGCTTGGAAAAGGGGCTTGCAGACTTGTCATCAGTATCCAACACAGTGGGCGCTGTACACTCTGATATGGAGTTGTATGACATAGTATCTTCATCATCATCCGCAACTAAACTGACACTGTCAGCAGTTTCTGCTTTCGCAGTCTTGTCACCAATGGGAGTGGACTTCTTATCGCTGAGGTCTCCAGGAGACAGGCAGAGGGAAGATGAGTTGCTATTTTTACCACTAGAGTAACTATCAAAACCAAGGCACTCAATAGAACTAGGACTCACCAGACTATCAGGTAATATTTCTACAGATTCTGAGTTATGCTTCTGGCCAGTACTACTGCTGTGTGATATGGTATGAACTGATGCCTCAGAGTCAGGAGTTGTCTTTAAACTCTGAGATAACACTTCTACTGAATCAGAACTATTTCTACTTGACACAAGAGACAATCTGTGTGACTTTGCAGAATCACGTCTCTCTTCAACTTTTGGGAGTTCATCTTTCAAAGATTTTGTGATTCTGTGATCTAAAGCCTCACTATCTGACATGATTAGCTGACTTTTGGAGAACAAGTCATCCTGACTGCCATAATTAGTTTCAGAAAGAACATTCATAGACTTAGCCTTCGGTGGTCTCACGATTGTAGAGTCGTCTTCTTTAGGTTGCTCGAAGAATGAGCCTGCGAATGAACCCCAGATGCTCTGGGACGTGGATTTGGACGGACTTTCGGTGACGACAGGTTGATCTTTGATAGGAACACTCTGTTCACTCTCCGCGCTGACGGTCAGACCCCAGGAGGAAAAGAAATCCGAGTTGTCTTTGAGTGACGTGTTGCTGTGCCCGGGAGACGACTTAGCGCTGGTCTGCGAAGTCGTCTCCTCCTCCGGGTCCTCCCCGATCTCGTCCTGGATGTCCAGTGCTTTGTCTATAGTCTTCTGTGCTTCCTTTAGGGCGTTCTTAGCGAGGCTCGTGAAGCCTGACGTGTCGAACCAATTCATTTTGTCGACGCATTAGACAAAACGCAGCACGAACAACAGCTCAATCAAAACACTCAATATTGTATCACCCTTAAAGCATCCTGAATAACGTGATTGTTATGAGATTATCCACGGAAAATAATGGGAATACTCTTCAACTTATCACAACAAACCAGATGACGTTTCCATTTTGTTTATGTATTTTTCGAAAGAATTTTGTAATTGTCAAAGTATTGTATTTTATTTTTACTGTTAAATGTACGTTAAGATTATTTTTTTAACTATTACGAAATTATACTATAATTTTCAGATCGAACAAGTGCCACGAAATGTTAATGAACGACTGATTTGACGTTTGATAATCGCAAAAAGGGATGTCGCTTGACTTTGGTGGTCATTTGTTTAGTGGTCCGGTTTTTCGCCAGTTTCTTCATAGCTCCAGTGGCGCAATTGGTTAGCGCACGGTACTTATAAGACAGTGCTTCGTGTGAGTAATGCCGGGGTTGTGAGTTCGAGCCTCACCTGGAGCAATATTTTTATTGTACGTTTTCTTGAAAACTGAACATGTTCCATATTTTTCCAAGAATAATATATGTTGTAATTTATCACTATGTGTGATACCTATTTAATTTCAAAGAATAAAATTGTAACAGGCATATTTTATTGAGGCGTGCGTCATCATCAGTACCTACCTCTATTGTGTAGCTATTGTATTGTTGATAAATGTTTTTGTTTTTTATATAAATATGTATTAAGTGTTTATTATACTTATTTACCTCTGATTACATAGGTACTGTTTTACTACCAAAAATAAAACATACAAATAACATAATGGCCAATGAGTGCTAGGTAGGTACCTACTTAGTAATTCTGTAGCCTTAGAAAATATATCATCGTGCAGTAAAAAAGTATCTTCCTCTTGCGTGGAAAGGTATCAACCATTCAAACCTAATAACATGAATTTCTTTTGTATTTATAATATTATTAGATTAATTAGTTATGAGACTTTTAACTAAGAAATACAGTTTCATAATCAAATCACTTAAAAAAGGAGAGTGAATTGGGCATGGTATTGCCCCAACAAAACGAGACAAAAAAAAACAAAGCACCCCACTGTCGACCTTTTCTCGAAGCGTTTCGTCGTATTTTCAAAGCTTCGGGCTGGACGATGAAGCTTAGAACTCAGTTAGCAGAATTAAAAAACACAAGTTTTATTTACCTATGTAGCTTTTTTAGCGTTTGTGGACGACTATCGGTACATCGAGGTGCTGAAGTGTCCGTACGAAAACGCCACTATCTCTTTCTCTCGACTCCTGGAGTCGGACTTCAAAACCTATACAGCGTGTACCTATGTACCTAGTATGTTAGATAGGGAGAAGTTATATCTCCGAAACTATTCACCGCTGCATTGGACGATGTCTTCAAGGTTCTGGACTGAAAACGGATTGTAATCAACATTAATGGTGAGTAGCACTCACCTGCAGTTTGCCGATGTTATAGTTGTCATGGTTGAGTTGAGAATATGGAGGACCTCGGTATAAAGTTTGGTGACCTCAGTGAAGCTTAGGAAAGAATGGGTCTTAAAATTGGTATGGACAAGACAAAGGTCATGTCAAATGCCCATGTAGCGTTTCCTATCTTCAAGAGATTGGGTGTCCACTCTCAAAAAAATCAGAGACCTACACTCGATGTTATGGACGAGTTTGTTCGCCTAGGATAAACTGTCCAGTTAGGTAGGTCCACCTTCGAGAAAGAGGTCATTCGTCAAATCAGACTCAGCTGGGCAGCGTTCGGGAAGCTACGCAATATCTTCTCGTCTCAAATACCGCAGTGCCTAAAGACGAAAGTCTTGGACCAGTGCATGTTGCCAGTGATGACAAACGGTACTAAAACGTGGTCGCTCACAATAGGCTTTATTAGAAGGCCAAAAGTCACCCAAAGGGCAATGGAGAGGGTTATGCTTGGAGTTTCTCTACGTGATTGAATCAAAACTAGATCCGCAAGAGAACCAATGTTACCGACGTAGCCCAAAGAAAGGCCAAACTTAAGTGGTAGTTAAGTCGCAGAACAGATGGCTGTTGGGGCCGAACGGTCCTGGAGTGGCGACCGCTTACGGGAAGACGTGAAGTTGGAATGTCTCTCACAAGGTGAACCGATCACTTTGTGAAGGCCGCAGGAATCCACCGGTAGAAGTGGCGGAGCTTGGGGGATAAACGTCTTTCGGCTGAAACTATGATGATAATGTTGAATCCCATAGGAGTCTTTGTGCCGCGGAAAGGCCAATCCGTACATTTTGAGTTTTTGACCAAGATGTAAGGGTTGAAATGAACAGTTAGGCCTTTTAGGCCGCGAACGGCCAAGCTGTACATATTGACCAAGATGTAAGGTTTGTAGAGTTGGGTGCTTCGATCTATATTAGATCTGATAACTTTTTAACAGTGCAAGCCGGCAAGGCTTGCACTGTTAAAAAGTATTTATGTCTTGGCAGCCTACTTTACCTACATAAATATGTTTTGTGGGATTATTTATTACTTGGCGTCATTTATGATCTCCAACTCCATCTAGACGGCTGCCCCCCAAGACAAAATCCCTAGCTACGCCCATGGCCTTACTTCATTATTTTACAAAAAATAAAAGAATTCATATATTTCATATAATTTATTGATTATCTTATTATAATTATATACAATTTAATAAAACTATCGGGCCTTCAACAATTTACAAAGTGACTTTCCAATTATATAACTAAAATTGTTCAGAAGGTTTATAAAAACAATTTTTAAGTAAATTCTAAAAAGAAATCTGGAAAAAAATCAATTTTAAAAGTTTATTCATAACATTGGAGTGTCTGAAAAGCGGTGGGCCTTCATATTGTACCCTACAAAGAACAATTTTTACGTATTTCTGCGTAATAAACATTTCACATGAAAAAAGATTGAATTTAACAGCAGTATTCCTGTGCAGTGCTATCAAAATTTTATCAGGTAATATCAACTTTATGGTCATTGATTACCTCTTATTTTTTTATAAATGCGGCTATTGTGCAACACACAATAGGGTATTTTCCAAATTAATAAAAACTATTTTAATTTGAAGATTGGGACGATACTCGTATATTTAACAGAAAAATAAAAATAAATTTATTTAAATCCATTTTCACAATTAAAAACGATTAAAATCAAATTTCGTTTTCGTTGTTTTGAATTTACCGCCAAAACGCTCCTTACGATGACTTTTTATCACGTGACATCGTGACGCCAGCTTTGTGTAAACGGCAACGGTACAAATACTTTGTTTGGCTCAGTTTTAGAAGTATTTGTGCACATAGGCACCGTACGCCAGTAATTCCACTTTCTATACATTAAAAATCTTGTTCATTATTATCTCGACATTCACTTGTTTACTTACTAATTACTTTGGTTTACACAAAGTTGACATCACGTGATAAAAAGTCATCGTAACGAGCGTTTTGGCGGTAAATTCAAAACAACGAAAAGTAAATTTGATTTTAATTGTTTTTAATTGATAAAATGGATATAAATCAATTTACTTTTATTTTTCTGTTACATATTTCGTCCCAATCTACAATTTAGAATACTTTTCAATAAATTGGAAAATACCCTATTATATTTAAATAATGTATTGGCTTGACATACTTTTGCAGGTTATTTGTTTGTTTTAATTAGGCTTACAACGTAAATTGAAAGACACAAAAACCAACGATAATGATGTCAGCTAAAATAGATATATATACAGGATAAGTTTTTAACCAGCGCGCAAACTGTAACCGTGAATTCAGCATATCATTCTAGACCCTCAGTGCAGTAATTTTTCATCGGTTATACAAAAAAATAATCTGGTGTTGCATAGAAAAGTGCAATACCTGCGCGGTGAAAATGTATGGAACGGCTGATTGACAATGTATTGAAAAACAAGATGGTGGAACGAACGCCGTTCTGATTTTGGCCACGTGCTAAAAGACGTTATTGTAGCTTTAGTCAACATTCTCACGGACGTAATAAAATCGCGGTGGGATTTAGTCGCGCACTGCATTTAGAATCCAACAGTGCAGCGCGAGTGAGGTCAGCACTTCGAAGAAACACGGTGTTCGATTTTCGAGTCTCGGCGCTAAGCAGTGCGTTGATGACCCAGTGCGCAGAAAAAATCCCACCGCGATTTTATTACGTCCGTGAGAATGTCGACTTACTGGGCATGTTTTGAATCACAGAATGGTAAGTGTACAGAGTGCTCATTGTTAAATTATTTCTACGACTCACTGGTTTTTAACAGACTTCAAAAAGAAGGAGGTTACCAATTCGACATATTTTTTTTATGTATGTTCGGGCATAACTCCGTCATATACAGGATAAGTTTTTATGCAGTGCGCAAATTGTAACCATGAATTCAGCATATCATTCTGGACCCCCCAGCGTAAACAAATATATTAGGTTTTACAAAAAAAATCAGCAATTCCATACATTTTGACTGCGTAGGTATTGCACTTTTCTATGAAACAGCTAAAATTTTTTGTTTAACCGGCGAAAAATTTCTACGCTGGGGGTTACAATTTGCGCACTGGATAAAAACTTATCCTGTATAGACGGATTTGCAAAAATCTTTTTTGAATTGGTGTAGTGTAGGTACTAATAACTAAAAGGTGAAAAAATTACTTTAATTTCGGAAGGTGGTGACAAAAAATTTAAGTACATATCCAAAGTCACCGACTTCCGAAATTAAAGTTATTTTTCACTTTAGTGTTTTTCCAGAAGTGTTTTTTCATTTTAGTTTTTATTTAAACCACCCTTCGAATTGCTGATTGCATTATCGCTGTTACTGGCGTTAACGTTAACATTAAAACAAGCACTAGAAATGTAATAATCACGAGCTTTCAAATATTTAAACATCAATATCGTAATACTAGCAACGTACTTAAATCACATCATGCAAACACGTAATCCATGTTTCTTTTATTCACAACGAATCCTAATTCCTATCCGGAAATTGTGAAGTCCTTAACCTGCTTCACAATTTCCGGATAGGAATTATTTACCAGATAAATTAACCGGAACGTACCCGGAGACACAGGCCATATCTGATATAATATTTATGTGACATTTTGTATGGACAGAAGTACTGACTACTACAAATAAATACAAACAAGGAACTCCCGACTGACTCGTAACATGAAAAATACATTACAAAATCATTTAAACTATAAATACCACTATTTAGGCCTGCATACATTTACTTGTGCTCGAAACACGTACATGAGTGACACACGCTACATACAGCATTTGTGTAGTGGGGTTACATGCACAGCTTGCATATTGAGCGAAATAAGTTGTATAAACCCACTTTTAAGCACTTTCGATATCGTATGAACGGCGTGCTAGAGACTGATTTTTAATTTTTTTCTGATGATATATTAGAAGTTATTATAGAACGAAGAAATTCGGATTCATTTTGTAATATTAACTTCGGGCCACACTGCGAAGGTCGAATAGTATCAATGTCTCTGGAATTTAAAAAGAACTTGAACATCTCTTGATGTACATCACAGCTGCATGCGTATTTATGCAGCTGTTCTATTCTGTCTGCTAGTATTTGTTTATGGAGTACACGCATAATTCATTATAGCATAAACTGGACTCAAAAACTCAACAATTTTGAAAATATTAATAATCATTGTATACAGGCCTATTAAAAAGTAAAATATTTTACACGACTCCCGTGTTCCCGGTAGTGGGAGGAGCAGGCTGTGTGAACATGAAGGTGGTTGCGTTCTGTAGCAGCTGCTTCTTCACGAACTCTGTGGTGGCAGACTTGAGGTTCTCCTTGGCGCCGAACTTGCACTTGATGTAGCCGTACAGGTTGGCGCCCGTCAGGGTTAGTGCGATGAGGACTAGCAGCTGGAGATAATACAAATAATGCTCCTTACTTCTAATAGAGATGTATGGGGGAAAAAGACAGGTCGCACCGACCCCAAATACACTTGGGAGCAAATAAATCGAGCCACTACCTTTTTTCACGTAAAATGGTAAATATTTTTGGTAATATGGAACGTATCAATTCGAACTATATATCGCCTAAAAGTTTAGTTAATAACCTTTACAATGAGGGTAAATTATTGAATAATAACCTTATTGAATGATAAATTATTGGCTCTGCAAGAAAAATGGTAATTTTGATAGAAAATTTAGTAGGGCTAAAACAGTCCATAAAAACAATAAAAAACAAAATTATTGCAAAAAAAACATTCTTAATAACTGGTATTACCCCCCCGGGCCCTGATACATTCTTGTAGCCTATTAGTCATCGATCTGATCAGCGTTACGATGACATATTGTGGTATGTTCTCCCACTCTTCAAGCACAGCGACTTTAAGCTCGGGAATGGATGAAACAGCGGGAACCCTGGCTCGGACTCTCCGTTTTAGCTCGTCCCATAGGTGTTCGATCGGGTTCAAATCGGGACTTCGTGCTGGCCATACCATTTGTTGAATCCCGATCGCAGACAAGTATTCCGTAACGATCTGCGCGGTATGAGGTCTCGAATTGTCATGCATAAACAAGAAATTTTCTCCGACAAAACCAGCATACGGCATTACGTGGTTTTCAAGAATGTCAGTTATGTATCGGTCAGCTGTTAATCCACGTCTACCACTGCCATCGTTGGCGGGGTCGACGAAGACAAGTTCCGTTTTTCCGTCTAGAGAAATTCCTCCCCACACCATACAAGAACCACCACCAAAACTCACCGTTTCTCGAATGCAACATTGGGCAAATCTTTCACCAGGACGTCTATACACTCGGTTTCTCCCGTCATTGCTAAAAAGACAGATTCTTGACTCGTCAGAAAACAAAACTGACCTCCAGTCTTCTAACGTCCAATTAATGTGTTCTCGAGCAAACTCCAAGCGAGATCGGCGATGAGCTACAGTCAATTTTGGGCCAGTTGCTGGTTTGTGTGATGTTAAATTTCGTTCTTTTAGTCTTCGTCTCACTGTCCACCTACTGATTGCGACTCCTCGAACGTCACGTAACGCTTGCTGTAGCTGAACAGCATTAAGTCCACGGTCGCGCAACGAATTGGTTGCAATAAAGCGGTCGTCACGTTCTGTTGTTGCCCGTGGTCGGCCAGTTCCAGGTCGCCGAACAAAAGCACCAGTCTCCAGATACCTGCGGTATACCCGCTGTACCTTTGAACGACTCAAATGAAGTCTGCGTGCCACTTCACGTTGTCCGTGTCCAACCTCAAGTAAAGCTACAACTTGGGCAGCTTCCGTCGGTGTAGTATCCATTTTATCAGGTTATTTTGATTACACAGACACAGATAAAGACAACAATAACAAGTAATATGGGTATGATTAACAAAAACCTCAAATTTAATCTTTTCTTAACAGAGCACAATAAAAATGTCATAAGCAAATTAAATGCGATAATTTTATTCTACCCTTTAAACTTTAATAAAAATGAAATTTTGACAACTAACTACCCTCATTGTAAAGGTTATTAAATACCCTTTTAGGCGATATATGTTTCGAATCGATGCGTTCCTTAATACCAAAAATAATTACCATAATGCGTGAAAAAGGAAGTGGCTCGATTTATTTGCTCCCAAGTGTATATTGGCATATGGGCAAGAGTGTTCTTTAACTTCCTTATGAATAACTTATTGGAGGACAACGCAGCCTAGCTAAAAAAAATCTTGAAAGAAAATACAAAGGACTATTAAACACAACTAAATATTAGTTTTGAATAACATTTTATTCACATTTTAGGAAATGAGGTTAAGACTTGCATGTGTACACCTGATGAAAAAATAGTAAGGTGTGTTGGGATATGCTATAGAATATGTATTGGTAATGAAATCTAATTCTCAAACAAGATCGATAAAAACTACTATTCAGTCGTATCATTATCACTACAAAGTAATACAAAAATGGTGACTGCGTTGAATAATACTTGGACATTTGTAGGTTTAAGCCAAATAATAGCACTTTACTTATCACAACAGTTCATCAACATTTGTAATAGGTAAACCATGTCTTATATTCCTTATCTGATTACGACACATTTAATTACACTTATTAAGAGCGTTTATTCTGAAAATGGGCAACGTCGCAAATAGCTGTTAAATATTTCACTGTTTTGATTAATTTGGCAATATCACTGTATAGAAATATGAAATATCGCTAACTAGTGACCTAAAATATTGAATATGAAATGCAATCAATCAAAATCAAAATATTTTTATTTCATATAAACCTGCATAGGCACTTATGAAACGTCAGAAGCTAGGTGCACGGTTCCAAATTGTTGTTTCCTATGGAGGAGAGCCGGCAAGAAACTCCACGGTTACTCTTTTAAAAATAATTGGCTTTAACAATATTTTCAAATTACTGAGATTAAATGTATGGGAGGACAGCGCAGGCCTGTCAATGAGTACCAGGTACTTAGACGAATACAGAATAGAAAATTGTCTACAAATCTACAGTCAGTAACGCCTACAACGTTCTCTCATTCACAATATGTAAAATAATCTACATAAATAAAATGAACCTAAATAAAATTGATGTATAATGTCAATTAATGACGAGAATATGTCAGCATTGTAAAAATAAAAAGAATAAAAAAGAACATTGTATTTGAGATTCAATATTTAATATCTTAACACCGAATATTTAGTTTTAGATTTAACAAAAGAACTTAGAAACTTTCAAAATGCCCTTTTTACACCTGAAACGGTTAGTTACAACATCAAATTCAGTGTTATAATTGATTATCATTATTCAATATTTTAGGTAACTAGTTTATATATAATATTTCATATTTCCATACAGTAATATTAATAAAACAGGTAAATATTTGACAGCTATTTGCGACGTTGCCCATCTATCTATATTATCTATATAAATAAAAAGAGAAGTCCTGACTGACTGACTGACTGACTCATCAACGCCCAGCCCAGACCCTTGGACTTAGAAAGCTGAAATTTTGCACAGAGGTTCCTTTTATAATGTAGACAAGGAATAAGGATGGAATTTTCGAAATTCAACCCCTAAGTGAGTTAAATAGGGGATGAAAGTTCCGCGCGGGCGAAGCCGCTGGCAAAAGCTAGTTTTCAATAAATAAACGCTCTTAACTTTGGTGTACGGGGTATTGAATTACCCATTGGATTGTGGAGGTCAGACGCTCCGTGTCAAATAATGGTTTTCAGCTGCATCTGATTTAAATGGAAACCGACCCCAACATAGTTAGAAAAACGCAGGCAGATTGACTGTGTGGTGTAAGTTGGGAGAGGTTAAATACTGATGTTGAAAACGTGTGTCCCAAACATTTATATGGCCCGAGGACTGTGCCTTATGACTCCACTACGACAGAAACCGCTGCCTACATTTAGCAACAATGTCTTTATTCTTCACTTATTCCTGCATATCAAAGGGGCAATTATCATATTTTTAAGAATGTTCACATTCTGATCTCAATACTAATCTTTCAAAAATACCCCCAATTTACCTACATTTTTGACAATTTGACATACATTGTCGCTGAGATGAGATTGCGACTTGAATGTGAACGTATTTTAAGAGCGAAAATTGGCTCCCAGGTTTTTCTACCTAGAAATTAAAAGGAAAACACAAGCGCCAGAAATATCGGCAGCGAGCTTTTAAATGTTTTGTTCCTTGATATCTTACCATCCATTTGAATTTGAGTCCGAACAGACAGAAGATGAAGAATGTTGACCAGATGGCCGGGCACAGGATCAGACCCATCCAGAACAGACGGCTCTCATTCTGGTTCACACGATTCTGGAAACAGTATCCTGATTTGTTACTACAAAGTTACTTAGCGTACCATGTACTCAGTCAGCATTTATTTATCAAATCAAATCAAAGCATTTATTTTTGCAAACGTGGGTAATTGGTACATAGAAGATATCTTTTTAGTTATGTATGTGAGAGATTTTTTACAAAATTTGGTTTGTCTATACTAGTAATAACAGTGTAAAAGCAACCATAACACTCACATTTACCTGTTTTGTCTCAAACACCCAGTGTGACTTGCCATCATCGTCCACATAGTTCCACCATCGCAACCCAACTAGAAGTCGACCTGGAAAAATTATCATAAATCTTGAAAAAAACAACACTTGTAAAATCATCTAGCAGCAATCCCGTCATATCAGATCTAGCAGATCTGATATGACGGGATTGCTGATATGACAATATTAAATGTTCACAATTGAACAGTGCATTCATATTTAATAAAAAATCCTATTAGAACCATTTTCGACCTCCATGCGGGCGAAGCCGCTGGCAAAAGCTAGTATCGGTATAAAAAGTAGGTATCCTGTGTTAATCTAGGTTATAAACTATTTGCTTGCGAAATTTCTTCCAAATCCGTTCAGCTGTTTTTGCGTGATTGAGTAACAAACATCTAAACATACAAACTTTCAATATTAATAGGACAGGATAATAGGATTATTATGTTTCAACTACTAGGAAGGATAAGGTTGATTAGTAAATATTTTGTTGCCAGATAGAGTAAAATATTTTTTACATCTATGTAAAATATAGTATGTATATTTTTATTTTACCTATACCTAATTTCGTTTTAGGTGCAGTAGGTACCCAAAATAATAATTTAATTATTTTTGAAAATATAACATAGGTAATACTTTTCACTTGCACATTATTTCTCCATTTCTTACTACTCTGTGTCATCTACAATACTGGCAGTTTGGGTTGCCCACTTGCTTTGGCAGGCAAGCTTGCAGACCTTAATGTAGGTAGACCAATCCTTACTTCAATGATACATAACCTGTTAACTTTTTCCCAGTTAATGGGGGCATGTTTATGCTATTGCTGTTACAAAAAATCATATGTTCACTGGCAGACAGCGCACAGCCTACACCTAGACAAGACTTCCTTATAACAAATAAGCATGAAGGACGGATTTAGAAAATTCAGCCCTTAATCCCAGGTAAACATGTGAAAAAAGTTTGTAAGGAACTTTTTGCTGATGAGGATTCTATCAGCACATGGCTTCTTCTAAATGAACTTTAAAATCGTTGTAGCATTGCTAATTACCCAACTGCAAAGAAGGGTTATTATTTATAATGATATATTTTTAACAATGACCATTTCAATACATACCGCTAATATTCTTGACAGTCCAGAAGTCAGCGGACAGCAGTAGGATGACAAGCACAAAGCTGGCGATGAAGGAGTCGGAGAACCAGCCACACAGCATGTATACCACAATAGCTGAACACCGGAATACTAGGTGGAAGAACACTATGTATGGGTGCCTGCAAATTGTTTGAGACATGAGTTATGATTGAAGGACAAAGTGCGGAAACCAAACCCCATAACATAGAACATAGATATAAATATCATATAATTTCTGACTACTATCATAAATATACATGAATAAAAAGTACTTTTAACCATGTTATTAAAAATTATTGGAAAAAAGCTACTGCACTTTTAAACTTATGCCTTTATACTTGTACAATAATTGTTTTAATGAATGGTGCAAAGTTACTATCGCATTCTTGTGTTGTGACATCAGATACTAATAGTACAGCACTTCGCTATTATTTAAGATACTCAAAGGAATTCTATGAAATACCTTTTTTCTAGGTTTCCAATAATCTAATTTAACCGCTAATGAGAGACAATTGGTTTTCTGTTGTCATGGATCGAATTGGATCCAGGCCGGACTTAATCGGTTAAAAAATCTGGTAAAATTCCCTATTTGTTGTTCCCATAGACAAACCATGACAATGGTTTTGTGAGGCATTGTTTTAGACACAAAAATGCTGTACTTAAGCTTTTAATAAATTGAGAATCATAACATTAAGATATAGTGGAATAAGGTATGTGATAACAATAGTATCAGTGATGTTATGGAAGTTAGGACAAAAACTAGGAATAGGGTATTTTCCGATTTAATAAAAACTATTCTAATTTGAAGATCGGGACGATATATTTAACAGAAAAATAAAAATAAATTTATTAATACACATTTTCTCAATTAAAAACGAATTTATTTTTCGTTGTTTTGAATTTACCGCCAAAACGTTCCTTACAATGACTTTTTATCATGTGACATGTGACGTCAACTCTGTATAAAACGGCACCGGTACAAATACTTAGTTTGGTGCCGTTTTAGAAGTATTTGTGCACAGAGGTACCGCACACCAGTAATATGACTTTCTATCCATTCAAAATCTTGTTAATTATAAACTCGACATTCACTTATTTACTCTAACTACTTTCGTTTACACAAAGTTGACGTCACGTGATAAAAAGTCATCGTAAGAAGCGTTTTGGCGGTACCTAAATTCAAAACAACGAAAAATAAATTTGGTTTAAATCGTTTTTAATTGAGAAAATGGATAGAAATCAATTTATTTTTATTTTTCTGTTAAATATCTCGTTCCAATCACCAAATTAGAATAGTTTTTGAAAAATTGGAAAATACCCTATTGTTCAGTGATGGGGATAACAAACTCAGTAGAAGGATGTTTCTAGTTTATTTTCAAGGACAAATTTTGGGTTAGAAAATCCTGTCCAGTCAGATAAAACAACCTTTGAAACTTTATTTTACCAAAACCTGAATAATAGAGTACTTAATTGTAGGAATGTTGCTATTGTTTTTGAAAGGGTAAGCCACAATATTCCTAAAAATATATAAACGTCATATCTTTTACTCTCCTAGAAGTTAACATGTTGTACATATACCCCCTTATTTATAAATGTTGATTAAAATTAAGTAATGATTAGCGTCTGTTTACCATATGTTTATGACGTTTAAACACCTCTTAACTTTAAGCAACGTTTATGAATAAGGGGGAATGTTGTTAAAAAAGCTAGTTTAGTGACACTTACACAAACTGTTTTGTAGCATTATCCTCTTCACCGAAGGCGAGGGTGTCGTCGTCGAGCAACGGCACCTGCGGCACACCTGGCTGTAAGTAGCGCGGTAACAACACTACATCAGCTCAAGCCGTGCAAAGCAAATTAACAACGATATCCATTAGCGCCAAATTAACTTCTCTCTACATAATTACTCGCAAATCAAAACAGCCTAAGACTAAATATCAGTAAGGGGCTATGATTTAATTATAATGTCGATGATACTTTGATAATGGTCTAGTAAATTCGGGGAATGTTATGAAAACTAAAACCATTCGCTGCTTCCAAACATGTTAAAGAATGTAGTTTAAAATTATATATTTAAAGTACTTACCGTCGCCGAATTCATTCCTGGATTATTCATCTTTATTTAATTGCTAATTACTACACCTAATGCTTTAAATATTTTGTACTTTTTAACTAAAATGGAAAGAATACACGTCTAACACGTCTTATATTTCGTCATCGATCACTGTTTTGACAACTCAACAACAAGTTTTTGTGAATGTCACTTGACAGCATTTAACTGTTCTGCTGAACAGAGAGCTAAATACATTGTTTCAAATAACGGAAGGAGAAAACTGCAAGACGCATGCTTTATTTATGCAAGTTTCGGAAGAGTTGGAATGAATTATTTTTGACATTGACAATGTGGACGAGGCAAAGCGATGACAAGACAGATTAGGGTTCCTCGGTGCTTAACCCTTTTTCTAAATAGATTCATGTGGATCCTTAACTCAGATGTAAGTGTAACCGTAAAAATAATACCTAATTAAAACATAATCCTGCAATTGGCTTAAGTTTTAATTATCACCCGAGCTTCGAAACCGAAAACGTTATTTCAATGGAAAGTGAATACGCGAACATCGCAGGTTCACGCGAAAGTTTTATCAAATGATCAAAAAGTTGGCGAATTTTCAAACATAACGAACTACTTATCTTTAGGTATATTGATGGTCAAAGGTTGACAACATGTAACTGCAATGTGTCAAATTTTACAGGAGAGGGAAAAAACTGCCTAATTTCAAAAATAAATTCAAATAAAAAAGTAGTGGGTAGGTAATCGAATTATTTATTGATATAATCTAAAACAATAAAATGCCCACATAGGTTTTTTATTAAATAAGCGCCATCGATATATAGAAATGAATACGTATTTCCCTTGGTCACGACATCGCACATGAACGACTGGACCATTTTTTTTTTTTTAATTATTTTTTGTGGTGTTTGATAATGTCAGGAGAAGGTCCGGAAGAGAAGGACCGTCACCGAGTAAGAAATAAAAAATTAAGAAAGTTATGCGTAACATATTATAAAGAAAAGCGAATTCAATTTTCACAAGACAAGGTCTGTCGGGTCAGTTAGTACACAAATAAAATAAAAGGACACTTAGGCATAGAAATATTGTTCCACATCGCTGTCTTCAGGAAACGTGCCCAGAAGACTGACAATTATTCATAAAACTGAAAACAGGATACCTACTAATGGAAACAAAAAGTGATAGCAGATTTAGCACTATTTAAAACACCAAAAACTGTCAAAGCAAACAAGCTCAAATCCAAATTCGCTTTTCTTTAGATGGTTTTAGATTATGTATTAATTACAATAACTGTACCTACCACTTGTAAAAAATTGTTGAAAAGATGTTTTAAGAATTTGGACAAAGTGTTGATAATGCATTACTCGCAGATCGGCAATTGGGCCGGATGGTAATGAAGTACCTGGCCTGGTGAAGGCCACAGGAATCCACTGGATACGAGAAGTATAGACCAGCACCCTAATTGCGTAACTCACGATTCATCATAATCTGTTTCGCTTTGAAACAGATTGTTAAACCATTGCTTCATATGTTCGAAAAAATTGTCAGTTCAACAACGTAAATAACGCAACGTATACTGTTGAACTGTCAAATTAAAACCGATTATGACGAATCGTAACTTACGCAATTAGGGTGCCGGTCGAAGTGATGGTGTTTGGGGGAGGCCTTTGTCCAGTAGTGGACGTCTTTCGGCTGAAATGATGATGATGATCGATAAATTAAGTACACGGGTCGATTCGAAAGATTACGCCATCAATTATAATAAAGCCTATTGAATTACAATAATTAATAATTATGTTAAAGTCTATTGAATTACACCATGTTTATAAAAAAGCCAATACAGCTTTTCTTGTCATAAATTATCTTTACATGAAAAAATAAAATAAATCAATGAATGGCTTTTAAATTTTTGAACGAAACGACGACTAGCGGCTTCTGTAAAAACCAGTAACAATAATCGGCTGGTCGCTGGAAATTTTAAATTGTTTTATTCATCATGTGTCATGTGTATGTATGCGTTATACGCTAGTGTTAATTCTAAATAAAACGTTTATAGAATACTCTAAGGTGCTTATACGCAGCTGAGTAGACCAAAATATAAACTGTTTTTGAACGAAGGTTGCGCATATCGCAAACACCCGCTCTAACTTCACTTGATAAAAAAAAGATACATCTGTCAAAATTTTGCAGCAGGGCACATGCAAAGGCTGTTTACAATTTCGCAACATAGTTGTGTTTGTCGTTACAGTGTTATTTTCTTAGCTAAAAGTTATCGAACTTTTATGTGTCGTACGATGTCTTCCACCGGCGCGGTGGTCTGTTCACGAGTGTGGTCGTGATTCTCTGTTTTAGTGCGTGACAGGTGTGAATTTGCGTAACGGAGTCGCGATGGGCGCAAAGGCGAGTACCGCGAACGGGGGGCAGAGTCCGCGCACGAGGACATTCTCCACGAGCTCCAGCTCAGAGGTGGTAGGCAATGCTGGGTTCAGCCTGCTGAGGGCTATACCGGGGATACAGGTGACGAACGACCGCCAGCGTGCAAGGTCTCTGTCTTCGGTGCCGGACCTCCACGCGTCTCACGAGGCGATCGCAATCCCGCCCAACTCACAGAGCTACGAGGCGTCGGCGGCCGCCAGCCCAGACACGGACTCCAGCTCCAACGACGATACGGGCCCGGTGCCGAGCACGTCGCTGGCGCTCGGCCGGGTCTACGCCGCGCACTCGCTGCCTTCGCACATCTGGTCCATAAACGGTGAGTACCCTTAACAAATATTTCCACTCAATCAGCACTCAATGTGTACTCAGCCACTCTTATCTGCTGTTAGGTAATCATTAGTGTTTTTATTTTGCAAGATAATGACTGCTTTACAAAAATAACAATGGTTATGAATGCAATCATTACAAATTACAACGAATTGACCACTTTTTAATTATGTGCACAAGTAGGTGTAGTAGGTGTACATACAAAGTGCTTGTATTAAATACATTGTGAGATATGGCAGCAGTATCATTTAAATGTTTCAAATTGAACTGTTCTGAACCAGTCAAGTGGCACGTTTGTGAGATAAATGATATGTTTTCATGAGTAGAACATTGTTTGATCAGCTTATTAACAAGTTCTCTGTAATAGATAAGGTCTATTTCTGTCTGCAAATTGTTCTGTGTACAATTGAAATTTTTAGAAGTATGGAGATTGTGAATAAATTTATAATTCTGCAGACAGTTATCTTTCTTGAAATACCTTCAAATAATTTATTTATTCTTAGTCCTGTTTGTGATTTTATTTCCTGAATGAAAATTAAATCCAACATTATTTGATTCTTATTGGAAAAGTATTAGAACCTTACCATCCATAAGAATGTATTTTTTTAAAGTTTATTTACCTACTAAAAAAACATTTGAAGTATGTAACTTTTGGAAAAAAAAAATGTGCTAATTAAGTTATGTTGCAAATCCTATTCACACTGTAATGAATTGAGAAAGTTCAACAAATATTTGGTATTGATTAAAACATATAGGTATGATATTTTTTAGTGCTATGGTCATCCATCATTGTGAGAACAGTAAGTAATGTTCACCTTGCACATAATTTTTCAATATAATTGACATTTAAAAGAATGTAAGGTCAAATGAAATAATTCTTATATTAGACCAGACTAGAAGGATAAAATTATGATTTTGTAGAAAGAATTGTGCAGGATCAAATAGGATTCTTTGATAGTTATGATATCGTTTTGAGATATTCATCCAGAACGGTAAAGTCTATTTCCACAATAGAACTTTACCCACCTTAACATGCACTAGGTGTAAAAATACTATATTTAAATGGTCGCACCACAAAAACTATAACTAAACGGAAAACCATAGTTGTAATATCTGACATATAAATTAAAAAAACAAAAAACATAACATGCACGTAAAACCCAATTTTCACCACACACACCCAAGAACACCTAAACCTTGTAATTATATTTTTCTTGCGTTTTTTATGTTTTCAAATTAATTAACTTAACAAATGAATTAATTTCACCTAAAATAAAAGAAAATGTTTGCCTGACTTGAAGAGACAAAACAGGGAATCCTAGTGTGGGGTCCAGGGCATTTGTCAAATTTAGCACCTAAGGCTGCTATGTAACTATTTTTTTAAATATTTTACATGTTTTCTCTGAACTGACTAAACTTTTTATTTCATTTGTCTTATAAATCTTCAGAAATATTTTATTAATGGAGTAATATTTAGTAATTTTTATAATTCCACATAATTTAATGGAGTCATCTGATTTTAGATTGGTAAAACAGGTACATTGCAATAGTTTCAGCTCATAACTGAAATGTGTATAGTTAATAAACTTTATAAAACTAAACTAGCTTCTGCTCGCAACTTTCTATGGGTGAGTTTTCTTTTTCCCCAACCCATTGCTTTACCTTGCATTGCCCAGACAGTGCTATTACTTTGTTTTCACTTATGTAGTGTTCTTTCTGCATTTTTCCTATTTGCTCGGATCATAAAGGTTGATATTTAAAGGTCTTCCTCAAGACAAGGGTTATCAAATACAAAATTTTTTTTTTAATCTGCCCGGTACTTCCAGAGAATAGCACGTTCAAACAAACAGACAAACTCTTCGCTTTATTATATAAATACTTGAATGTGTCTTACTTTTGTTTCCCGTTAACATTGACCTTGGAATCCATAAGAAATAATAAAGTATTGTGAATAGTTAATGAAGCATCTCTTAAAGAATTGCTACCTAATAGTCTTGAATGGAATATTATATCAGTGAAGTCATTGTCTATGGCATTTAATCGTATAGGCTTTGTTTGGTGTAGAAAAGTTAAAAAAGTTTTATTGTCATTAAAATATTCTTTCGTTCAACATGATATTATTATTACCACTATTTAATCTATAAGGCCCTTATTCATAAAAGTTATCGAACATCTAAACAGTTGTTTAAGTCTGGTTAAACAACTGTTTAGATTATTTATTTATTTTTATTTTTATTTCTTTGGGACAACAAACAATTGCGTAATAATGCTTAATACAGATGTAGATGTTAGATGTTTGATAACTTGTTTAAATTCACTTAAATTACTTTTTTGTTTTTATTCTTTAATTAATTAATATTTTCTCAATTAAAAAATTAATAATTATGTTAGTCTCTTCTCAATTCCAAAAATTTATTTCATAATATTATTTAATATACTATATATTATTATTTAATTACTTATGTTAATATGTTTTTTTTTTTAAATCTCATTTCTTCCCGTGGGTGTCGTAGAAGGCGACTAAGGACTTACCAGAAAATGGGCAGCAGCGTTCTCTATGCATTTTACCACCATACTGCGATGGTCAACCCGCCTGCCAAGCGTGGCGATTATAGCAAAACCCCCCTTTTGAGGGAGGCCTATGTCCAGGAGTGGTCGTCTTTCGGATGAAATGATGAAATAAATAATATATATGATAATATTGCAGTTTATTGCTAATCCATTGTTTCGTATGGTCGCAGATATTGTCTACTCAACAACGTAAATAACGCAATAAATGTTGTTGAAATGTCCAAATGAAAGCAATTCATATTTTTTATATGTTACCTACGTAAGGGTACATAAATACGAAAATATTTATTCCGTCAGTCACAAATACGAATTTCAAAATACCGATTTTCATAATTCCGAATGGTTCAAAATTCCGATTATATAACAACTCCGACTCATCATTACTCCTATTTTTATAATTCCTAAATTTCAATATTCCTAACGTTTAATTACTAAAAATACTCAAAATACCGAGTTTCAATAGATCGAATAACAAAAAGTCCGACTTAATGATAATTCGAAACATCAAAAATACGAATACCGATTAATACAATTCCGAAATAAAAACGCCTTGTAAAACTGAATAGCAAGACAAATAATTGCTCGTCAGAGAGAAGTATAATAGAAGAGGGGCTTGTGGCTAAGTAACAATAGCTGCGCGGGTCGATCGATCAGGTTAAGCTACGCTTGCCGCGGTTGGTCCGTGGATGGGTGACCATCTTTACACACCAAGACCCCTCCGTGCCTCGGAAAGCACGTTAAGCCGTTGGTCCCGGCTGTCATTTGTGGATCTTTGACCGTCGTTACGGGTTGTCAGAAGCCCGAAAGTCTAACAACCAGTCTTACCAAGGGGTATCGTATTACCCAGTAACTGGGTTGTGGAGGTCAGATAGGCAATCGCTCCATGTAAAATACTGGTATTCAGCTGCATCCGGTTAGACTGGAAGCCGACCCCAACATAGGTGGAAAAAGGCTAGGCAGATGATGAGAGAGAAGTATAATATTATGTTTAGTATGAGGAGGTAGAATTAAAAAACGAATGACATCATGCAAGCAGGCATGCAGTATGCAAGCAGGCATGCAGCATGCAAGCAGCAAGCAAGCAGGCATGCAACATGCAGCAAGCATTGTTTCTATCACGGCTCCGGCGCTGCGGAGTTTGTCGGCCCCACGCGAGCTTATCATCGCAGATGGTTTTAACGCTCACCACCGCAGATTCGGCTTGCTGGCCGCCTCAGCTGCTGCGGCGGGTATTCAAACCACCTACCCCTTAGTTCGCGGGTCGCCCCACCTCTCCACGCCTCCACGGGCTTAAATTACACTCTAGGGTAGGGCAGACAAGCAGGGGCGGATCTACTTAAAGGCTTTTTGGGCTGCAGCCCAGGACCGTGAATAGAGAGGGCCCCCAGCCGAACTGGAAACAATAGACGATATTGTCAATTATAAAAATTGTCTAGAATTAAAAGGTTTTTTGACAAAATGGCAATTGATTCAGTAATTAGGTAGGGCCCCTAAGCAGTTTTAGCCCAGGGCCCCACAAATTAAAGATCCGCCCCCTGCAGACAAGACTGCGTGAAGTCGGTTTTGCAGCGATTCTTTTGTCACAAAATTTTGTAGCACAACAGGTAGCACAAAATCGGAATGTCGTTTTTCGGACCAAGAACCCTTCGAGTAATTGATCCTTCGAACGTATGAAAATCGGAAAACTAACAAATCGCATTTACGACTTTCGGTAAAATAAATTACGTGATTTTTAATAATAGACATTAAAATTCTTAGCTATTATGAAATTCGGACTTTTGAAAATCGGAACATCGAAATTCGGAATAAAATATTTCGGAGTATTTGGGCCTACCCACCCTACGTAATTATCCCTTTGTACACAACTGTCTAACGTAATATAGTTGAAGTTTAGTAAGGAACCGATGTGTGTTTTCGAATAAAGTCAAATAAAATTAATAGAAAACTGGATGGGACTGATACAGACTGGATGTGGAAGGCGGAGGACCGGGTGTTGTGGCGCAGCAGTCCACTGCTGGACATACGGGATGTCTAGCAGTGGACTGCGATAGGCTGATTTGTTAGTTAACCTCTACAGAATAGGTTTATACTGAGTGCTGACTTGGATTTATATTCTGCCTTCAATATTTATGAGTCATTTAGCTAAATCATAACAAATGTTAAAGGCTCAAAAACTGTTGTGTCATTCATTATCATTGACCAAAAGTTAACTTATTTATTCAGTTTATCTAAAGAGATAAGTGTCATGTAAATCCCATTTGGTGGGATAACTACTTAATCAAATAAGGATAATATTTACCTGTTTTGTAAGGTAAAAATATTGTAATTAAGTTGGTGTCGCCCATTATCCTCATTTTCTTTACACCTTTTAATTTTAGCCAAAATCTCGTTAAATAATATTCTGAATGGTGTAGAGACGGAACGTTAGCGTTCAGGATCGGGATTTCAATGAATGAAAATGAAAAAAATGATGAAAATCCACGCGGGGTGTCTTGGCGTCATCACGCGAGGTATTTCTAGCATGTTTGGCGCAAACTACTCAAATAGTTTGTTCACCTCAGCCAATGTGAATTTTGCTACAGACAGGGGCATCACTTGTCATATTATTGAGCTATCACCGCGCTATTTCTGCCTACCCCACGACGTGACAGCAACATCACTATTAACTCCCGTGCGTCTACGCGTCTGGGAGCGACTTTCTCGTACTATAATAAATCGCGGCCGCTTTTCCGGGTTGGGGCGCACGCGCTTTCGTCGTTCAGTCGCGTTCGGACTACCGCAGCGTTCACATCGCCACCACTATGTACAGACGTCGCTACCGCACCACCCTCGGCCTTGGGCTTGGATCCTCCTTCTCGTCATCGTTCTCCACGACCCTGTCGTTCAGAACCACCACCACCACCACCACCTCGTCAGCGACCGACACCGTCAGGTCGGATGCGCGTGCGACTGCCGCTAAGCTCAAATCGAAGTATGAAAACGCCGGCACAGCGCAAGGTGCGTGTGTTACTAACGTGTGTGCGACTAATACCCATTCTCAGTCAATAGTCAGTGATTTCGGAAAATTAAAACAAATTTTCGTGTTTATTTTCCCCGCATACACCGGGAGAGGAATGGCCGGCCGTAGTCTCTTTGTTAGTTTTCCTTATGTGAGGGAAGTTCGTTGTGATTGCCCATTTCAACTATATTTGTTTCCCGCCCTTTATTGTAATGGTTTTCCTCTTTGATAACATGGATTTTCCCGACTGAAGCAAAATTTCGTGATCCAGATAAAAATGTGATAACTATGGTTGCTTTTAATATTATCGTTTTATCAGAGCTTCTGAAGTGCTTCAACTAATATTGTATCTAGATTTTTTGTTCGAACTTGTATTAACTTCAGTCTAGCTAGACTTATATTTTATGAAAATAAATATCTAAGTAGATATGGAATAAAGTCCAACATTACCTAACATCTAGCTGGATCCTGGCTGTTTAGTCAAAAAATCATACAGTTGTTACATGTCCTATAAATAGTGAAGTTTGCCCGAAATCTGTGGCAAGAAAGTTTTGACATAATAGTGTCGGACAGTGAGGTGGAATATTGAGAGCGGAGAGCTACTTGATCTGACAAGCACTAGACTAGGCGACCTAGAGCTTTCGAGCTAGACAGGAATTTGCAATGGAAATAGAAAACAATCCTTCAGTTTGCTAATCGTTAAAGGTTACTCAACATACTGTTTTTGAAACGTCTTTTGGGTGTGAACACATTCGCTGAAGTTTTTCCGAATCGTGTAGTGTTGAAAACTATGATCGATTGGTCTGAAACAGAAGCAATCATATCAGCATCAAGCTTTTTATAAGCTTTTATGTAACTTGTTATTAAACAACCGTGTTTAATATTTTTTTCAAACGCTACATCACCCTCCGTCTACCTTGCCAGGTAGTCAAGTTACGAATGAACACAGGCACCTTTGACTAAATATTTGTATTCTACTTTTTATGAGCTGTAATTTAAGCGTGTTTTACTTTTACCTTTTTTGTATAATGAAGTTTTAGGAGCGAGCTTTTGCCGTGCCATGAGCTTAATGTTCGTACAAACTATCCTGTTTTAAACTACACAGGTTCTGTGCGAAGTTTTATATGTCGCTGAAGGAAAATAGTGCGAAAACGAATTAGTTTTGACTCTATTACATGGAAAAATTAAAGAAACCTGACGGACCAGTTCATTCGTTAACCTTTAAATTGAACCGTAATGTCTTTCAATGTTTAAAAACTTCATGAGCATTTGTAAACATCAAGAGATTTACGTGACAGCCTCTGATACGGATCATTTAAATAATAAAGTCTACCATTCAAATATATTTGCAGCCCAACTATGGTCAGACCACATATAACACGCTGTAGATGACAGGCTTCCAGACAGACAGACTTTAAATAAGTCTGACATTTGACTAGCGTCTGATCCCGATTTGTCGTAAAAGCTAAATCAAATAGCGCGTCACTCCGCTAAGATATTAATTTTAATATTTACGATTTAGACGAAACTAGTGCTGTTACCACACTTGTAAACAGCTAGAAATCCGCAAGTTTGTATTTACATAAATATTCCGCTGTAAGGATATTATTCGGCAGTTTTTAAGTAAATAATATGTTTTAGCAATAGTAATACGCACATTTCTTGTAGAACTGTCTGCTGGCTTAAAGGTCTTTTAGGTTACCGTGTTATCATAACAATGTTTTTGCACCATCATGACTGAGTTTTTGCGTCTAATTCTGGTTCACAATAATGTTTAGTTTTATATTGCTCTTATTTTCCACACTGTTCTGGAAGTAAAACATTGTATCTGGTGTGTGTTATCCCGAGCGAGTTTCACGACTCAGTTGTGGGAACTAGGTTATTGTGTATAGCCTAACAACCTGTCACTATAAATTACTACTACGATTTATTTTAAACGTCACTGCTACGAGCCTTGCTTTGCATCTGGGTGCGTTGTGGAAACAACTTTCCACTACCTAAGTACTTTTACGAATTGCAAAAACAACGTAGAGAAAAAACTATGCAATCTTCGTACCTAAATATTGTGTTTCTGAATAATAAGGAAAAGTGTGTATTAATCTTTGAAAACTCCTTAGCATTCACAGTTCACAATCATCGTAATCGCTTGCCGCCACAATTCTCGTATCTGTATCCGCGAGTCGGTCCGTATCCGCACTCCGTAGGGTCGCTTCCCTAGTGGAAATGTAGCAGTTTATCCAAGGAAGTCGCCTCAATAATTTTATATTTAATATCCTATCCGCTATCGCAATGTTTACGCGACACCAATTCTTTTAGGAAATGACGCACTTTTCAGATATTTAAATATTAAAGAAGAAGAAAATTATAGCAATGAAAACTCTGATGACATGATGAACACAGCCTGACAATGTCAATCAATCGGCTCTTGGCCTTAAGTTGCAGTAGTCAGACTAACGAAATTGGAACATTGACCTCATGCACCCAGTTTCAGGAGGCAAACAAGAAAACAGCTGGCACTGTTGGTGGATGATTTCACTTTTAACTACCCACAAGAAGACATTCCACAGTTCAGAGTCAGAACCCAAAGCTTATACAAATTAGCAATACTACAATACTTGAAATCATGACTTTCTGCGAATTGGGTCTCCAAAGTAAAATTACATTTTACGATCTCATTCTACAGGCATGTGTTTAATCGAATCGTGTCGTGGCTCGCGTGTATCCGATGTGGTTGGTCACAGTTCTAACTTAACCCGTTTCGTAAGGGTACCCCAGCTACCGTAGGTTACCCTTGTTACTACGACCAACTGTGAGAAAACACTAGAAAGAAAACAATTATTAATGAAAAAGGGAGTACTTAACCCGAATCACATAGTAACGAAGCAAGTTAATATAAACCTTGTAAATACGTACACATAAAAAAAAAGTAAGTTAAACGGTTTCAATGAAATAATGATGTAGATAATGGTTAGTCCATTATCTACATCATTATGCTAAAAAATAATTCGGTAGGTCCTAGGTACCAGTCATCACACCACTTTCCTCATCAATCTAGAGCCATAAATCAGAAAAAAAAAAAATCGTGGGGCGCGTGAAATTTCCATCAACAGTCAACCGCTCATATGCTATTTACATGTTTACTCAGGTTACGCTACCCCCATGATATATTTTTTTCTGATATTCAGGATCTTTGAAAATTCTGCTAATTTGTATGTTTTGAGGAAGAGAAATACCGTCGGGCTCACGGCTTGTCCAATTGATAAAATTCTTAAATTCACTGACAACATACGCTTAGCCTTAATCTCTGGGTCTGGAAGCATGATTTCGTTTTAAAGACATTATTTTCTCAAAGAAGAAATTGCACAAGGGTTTTTTTTTTGCTTTAGATGGGAAATCATCAAATGCTTTCTCCCGCTCTGGGCGGAGCGGGAGGGCGTGTCAGACTTGACTCTTAATGACTATAACCCACCCGTGTTCCTTCAGTTCAAATTCAAATTCTTAAATTCACTGAGAACTAACACTTTTCTGGAAAGTCTCAAAGCATGATTTCGGTTAAAAGATTTTATTTTCTCAAAGAACAAATTGCACAAGGGTTCCTATTGCAATGGTAAAACCAATACAATTTTTAATTTTCACCTTACAACCGAAAAACCATATATCTATCAATATATGTAACTAGCTTCTGCTCACAACTTCGTTCGCGTGGAAGTCGTAAGACACAACAATATATTGAAGTATATATTGTACGAAAGTTACATTATATAAAACTTCCCTGTACACAACAACGTCACATTATTTTGTAGTTTTGCTCTATAAAGCCTAAATATACAGAGAACAGGACTGGATGTCGCGGGAGCAATTGACGTACAGTTGTCCGTATGAGAAACAGCTAGTCCTGAGGTCGAAACCCGTAACAATCATATAGTAAAGCTGAAGATTTTGTAAGCTAGTTTTGAATGATTACATTACTAGATACATTTCTGCTTTTTTAATTTTTTTTATTACATCACATTAACAATTACATTAAATGATAACACAGCACATTAGCCGATTCCGACACCGCCACAGTATCGGCGGTCAGATTTTCGCATACGTTTAGTACCTACTAAACGTTTTTACATAGAGTTGTTATTGTCACCTAGTCGACAGTGACTGACACCGATATCAGCAGCATATCTACCGGCGAAGACGCAGTGCGGGCTGAAAGAAGCAGCCATTCTTTCACTTGAACACGCTTATTCGCTCTGGCGACTTACTAAACGTCAATACTTATTGTATTGTGGTCGTTTGATGAGTCGCGATGGTCATCGATATTCACCAATATCATCAGGCCGATAATAATTATATCGGTTTCGCATGGGCATGTGTATAGCTGCCAACATATCGGTATCGGGTTGGCGTCGATATCTGCTAATATGTAAACGCTCAATAAGTAACTTACAAGACACCTATCCTACACAGGGCATTTTATGTAATAATTTTAGTTCTACCATACCGTACCTAAAACTAAGGAAAAAATATAGAACCTAAGCAAAAATAATTCAGTTGATCAGCTACAATGTGTTGTACTGTGGCATGGATTTCCCGCTAAATGGTTGACAGTTCATCGTAAATAAATACGTCGCGCTGCATTTGGGGGAGGCGGAGGTAGCGTTTCAAAGGCCCACAGGCCGGAACAACCTAGCCTTAATGGCAAGCTACATTACGGTAGGCCCAGACGGAGATGGCGGGATCAGCAGGCTTAGCACGAGCACCGATTAGTCGACGGAAGAATAGACATGACTATTAACTAAATGATGTACAATAAGAGAAGATAGCTATGTTTTTCTATTCATCATCACAGTTATGCGTTCTAAACGAATCATGATTTTGTAGATAATTGTATATACTATGTGGCCGTCGAGTAGAAAGTTTTGTTGTCAGTGTGATTTTGACCGTTTGGGAAGAAATATTCTTCTGAAATAGTCTACATTTAAAAGGACCTAGACAAATATCGTTAGAAACGAAATACTAAATGACAGATTGTAGAAGGATATCTACGGTGCGATAACAAAAATGTAGCAACGAAATGTCAATTTGTATTGAAAAAGCACTGTCTATTCTTCGTAGAAATACAAAGCGTCATGCTAAGCCCGCAGCTGGACTCTATCAAGAAGAACTGGTCCAGAGACGCCTGTGCCCTGCAGTGGGACATCACAGGCTTTTAATACACGTGTGCATCATTAGAAGTTCAATAACTTTTAGAGAATCAATAAAATATTTCCCAATTCTAAAACAAATTTTCCAAATGCTCACACAATCACACTCATCACACACAGCTAAAAAAAGTCGTACTCTCATCCAAATGTTATTTGTTTAACAGTCTTTACTCAGGTCTCCCACTTTACCGACGTATGCCATAAACGTGTACAGGTGAATTGAGGCCATAACTTCAGAAGCTATTTATGCATCATTGCAGCAAGTAAACCACACATGTAATGTTATCCACGTGACTGCACCTGGGGCCTGGGACGTCGTTTATGTGCTACAAGCTTTCGAAATTTGCACTGTTGAGGGAAATCGAACCATTTCGTAATATACGTCATTTATACTGTTGAAAATAAAATCCTTATTTCAGATTTTGTACCAATTCTCTACTCTGCTTCAGTTTTCGAATGTGATAGGCATACCGATAACTGAATCTTTCTGTCCAAGGCAAGGATTAAAAATAGTTCCACATCTGACGTAGGACAGTAGTGGGAAACCGAATGTCAAATATTAACCTAAGCGATAACCCTTACTCGATACTGAACAAGTTGTCCCTGCACAAGAGATAACAATTAAGAGATCATGCTGAACTGCCGTGCACCGGCAAACAAGAGAAAATGTTTCCTTTCTATTTACCGCGGCGTCTGTGAAACTTTACGTTATCTACCTAAACACACACGTGCCGACTATGAATACCACCCTATATTGATCCCGAGGGTGTCATAAGATGCCTCTCACGTTATGTACGGACTAAGGCTCTCTATTCTTTTGATATTGTCTTCTTGGTTGCTTCTAAAGAACTAATATTCTTGCAGGGATGGATAGAATGGTTTCTACGATCGTTTGTACATGAGTCATCCACCAAGCCAGCCACTGAATGGAAAATCTATCATAATCATGCCAGAGTCAAGTGGATTGCGCGTAGTTGCTTCCAATTTGAGCGAATGCGGCTGTTGTAGATACTGATAGCAATAAACAAAGGACGACCTCCGTCTTACAATTCTCCACTATCAAAAACAAGTAAAGAAAAATGCAATAATAAGTTCCATATTTTTTTTTTCCAGAAAATTGCGATATTAATGTTGAATTAAGTGTAAGAACTGAATCAGCGTGTCGGAATTGCTAACCGCACGATATTGTGTCTAATTAGCTGTGGCGTTCACGTTCAGGTGCTAACTGATAGAGTTGTTACGCTGTCTCGTGCCTGGAGCTAATTCAAGTCCATTTAGCGCATTTTTTGACTAATTGGCTAATTAGTTGTAGAAGATATTACGTTTTTTAATAAGTGCTAGGATAGATACCTATATCTACTCTTACATTTTTTATTAAGTACTGCAGTGTTATCTCACTAGAGTCTAGAATGTTTGGCACCATAAAATCTGATTGGGTCATTCCCCATAAAAAAGTTGAAAGTTTAGTAGTCCAATACGTATTTTAACTGCAAACGTTATTTGTGAGCGTAAGTTAAACATCCGTGTATTCCAAATACTAGCACAGTTAGTACCATCGATGTCCTATATGCGCTAACAATAAAACTAGGTCAGACATAGCTTTAGACTAGGCATGAATTGATTTATGAATGCAGAGAAACAATTGAATTTCGCTTCATTCAGACTGCAGGCAGCTAAAAGTTCCAATTTGTGCATCAAGGTAATCCTTGATTTTCTCGTGAAGATAGAAGGGAAATCGAAAACAAGCCATATCAATAAAAAGTATTTAAAATAGAGCACGCAAAGCCCAAAATAAAGAGCTATTATTGACCCATTCATATAATTTCATTATAAAACTTAATTTGCGCCCAAACATTGTAGTAAGATCTAAAATAGTCAGTAACCGTGTGCGGTTGCCACCTGGCCAATATTTGGCACTAGCCTGGACTCGGCCGCCCCACTGACTTGCCCTACATCCGCTTTAAATAGTGCGTACGCGCATCTCACTGTGCCGCTATTGGCACATGTCGATTTTGCTGAAACTTACATTGGATGTTATTGAAACTTGAGATTCGTATAATAAAATAATAAATCTTAGAAAATTGTCACCGCGGTGTTTATTTTCCAGAAAAAACAGTTTCCCTGTAAACGAAATGTCTAGTGTGTCTACTTAAAACATCAAGTTTTTAAACTTTGAATATCAAGAGTTGTTTTAAAAATACAACAGATTCAAGTTTGTACCGGGAAAAAATTTGTGAAAAGCTATTTAAAGAACATCATAAAGGAACGTGGACTATATTTATCAGATTTTTCTCCGGATGTCTAAAATTAACAATCAAGTTCACTAACATTATGCGCATTTTGTTTCCTGGAATGTGTTTTGATGAAGTTAAAACTTACGATTCGAATATGTTTCGAGTATGTTTAGGTCCTTATTTTAATTTAATTTTATTATGCTTTCAGGTCGCAATTAATGACAGACTAGTTGGTTATACATAAGGAGACCTCCTTTGGGGTGAAACACCTTTGCTATTTTCAGTTATGGGCCTGTGGGTATTCGTTTTCTACCAGAAAGAAAGCTTTACCAAATATATCGCCACCAAACGGACACCAAACTTCAAATCAACCGAAACTTCCCAATTCAATCACCAGCTATAAAAACAATAGACCAGCGTTTATTGTGAGCACGTTCGCTAGTGGGTGCGGTTCGATTCCCGTTGGATCCCCGCCAGTTCCCGTGTTTATCACGGCGGGATTTAACTCAGTCTCCCCGACTCCCGAGTCGCCGGTCTCTGAACTCAGCCTGTGCATTCGCCAGGAATTAAAAGTTCTGCATTTAGATTCGTCACGTGTTTCTTTGCGTAATAAGTGAGCAGGTTCATTGGTCTTGAGTTCTTGTGGCTTCCGGGATGCAGATTTTTTTTTTCTCTGATTTCGTGTCTGTCAAGGTTTTCTTTGTAGTCGCTTCTTTTACCCTTGAGTTACTTGGAATTCGGACTACCATGCGAGTTTTTTTGGCGACGTTTAAGATTCTTTGCAAGTAATTAAGCCGCACGGGTCGATCGATCAGGTTAAGCTGCGCTTGCCGCGGTTGGTCCGTGGATGGGTGGCCATCTTTACATACCGAAACCTTTCCGTGCCTCGGAAAGCACGTTAAGCCGCTGGTCCCGGCTGTCATTTGTGGATCTTTGACAGTCGTTACGGGTCGTCAGAAACTCGAAAGTCTGACAACCAGTCTTTCCAAGGGGTATAGTATTACCCAGTAACTGGGTTTTGGAGGTCAGATGGGCAGTCAATCCATGTAAAATACAGGTATTCAGCTGCATCCGGTTACCCTAACATAGTTGCAAAAGGCTAGGCAGATGATGATGTTTAAGATTCTTTGCGTCATTGACTGTTTATTGAACTGCTTGTTATCCTTTTTACTAAAATATTCGCTCCTTCTTCGTCAATCATTTGGAAATACTCCAGATCGGCTCCGTTTAGCGATTGTGTTTATATTCCGATTATTCGCAATAATTTATTAGCCCTTCACATGTGCTTTACGTGAGTTGTACGTTTCTTAGCTTCTATATTCATCAATATACTTACGATAGATTTCCTGAATGTTTTTTACGTATCGGGCAGATTTAATGTATTTTTTGCAGACAATTTTTTTTAACATTCATATTGTCTGATGGTATCAAAGTTCGCACTATTTGTCTACCTAAAGGGGAAGTCCTTGATTTTTATACAAGATCAATATATGCTTATCTTACCAAATAAAATAAGTCTCAGGTGACCTCTGGGTCTCCAAAACTGGATTTTGTATGAGATATCATAAAACTCGATAAGGATAATCTTGTACTTTGTAAAATGCCTTGAGGGAGGATCATGATATTTCCTAACGTATTAAAGAAATTGACAGAATTTCTTCGTTCAATCGAATTGCAATACCGGTTTATATAAAAATTGACTCGAAGGCCGAGCTGTCGTGTCGCGCGCCGGTATTTTTAGCTCTTCTCGTTAACCGCTCTGTTACATGAGAGCTGCTCGAAAACCTAGTGGTTTAGCTCAAAGGAACCCGTAGCTTACTGCTATGGCTATGGACTCTAGTATTTTGATCACTTCGATTTCGTTAATAAAAGTAAAAGGATTCAGAGTATCTTTGTAAAATTGTAACTTTTAGATTTTAAGAGGTTAGAAACGTATTTACGTACATCAAAACTGTGTACTTGTGACTCATTTTTTACCAAAAAATTATGCCACTCTTAAGTAATACTAAAGTTATTTTTGTGCAATAAGTATCACTTTCCCACACTTATAAAAAAAAGAAATATTCTTATCACATCCGTTTTGAAGAACGATGTTTCCTAAGTTGTGCTTGTCAAATAATAAATCATGTTTGAAACATTATTTACCACTAAAGTGTAGCTATGTAGCACGCACTCGATACAATTTAGCAAGAGCAATAAAACTGTTTGTTTATTTTTTGCCACGAAGTTTGTTAAATTCACGTAGACTAACATGTCATCCTGTTATGTCTGTATCATATAATAAATAAACTCACGTGTCGCAGACACAGCATCTCCAGTCAACAATAGATCAGATAATTTGTCTCTTTATCTCCACAAAATGTGAAATTATGCCAAATCTTTGATGTCTCCCCGAGTCTGCAGATTCATATCTCTAAGCTTTGATCCACTAGTGTGCGGAGGCAGTGTGTTTTACAAATCTTTTGTAATCGATTTTATTGTCGCAGTGATATCTTTTCTAACATCTTGAATTTTCTGAGCAAGTAATGCAGAACGTATATTTACATTCCCTTACAGTGTCTATGTTAGTGAAATCAATACCCTACTGTCTACTCGAATCATGAACCTAGGAGGTTCATATATTTCTGCTCTCCTGATTTAGTTGATAATTTTATTGATTTATAATTGGGTGTCTGGTCTCTTTAATTGTTATACTTACCTAACTACTGTTCAATGTGTGTATCTAGCCAGTGCACCTTTATATCACAACAGGAAACGTCGCCTTGGCAATGACATAGGCTCGCGCCATCTTACGATCTTGTAAAAGTTAACGTTAATTTACAGCTTTTCCAGAGGGAGCTTATTTTATCTCGATCTTTATAAATGTGGGCCTTTCAATACACAAGCTCATTTGGAAATTTACTTATGATATGCGTTCCGGAGAGTCCAAGTCAGCTGCGATTGCAAAGTCATTATTGAGTCAAAAATAATTTTAATCTTCCACAAAAATATGTTCCAAGTTCTACCAAATAATTGGAAACATCTGGGAAAATTTTCTTCGGCGGGAAGAACATTTCAATCTCCCAAATACGTAACCTCGTTTCGTCTGTTCCTTGTAATGGATCCTCTGCCGAAAAGTGATTGGTAGTATCAGAACGTTATTTCCTACAAAACATGTTTCAAATTGGATCTGTCCAATTATTTGAGAGGCTATTTTGTGTTTGTTGTTCACTTGCCGGCTGCGTAAGCACTGACAGAATAGTAAATTATTGCGAATAAACCAAGCAGGTTGTGATCCTGGTGCAACGTACAGCTTTGTTTGTCGTCGCTTAGTTCCACTTGTCTCAAATAATGAGGATGTCGTCCTCTTATAATCACGCGTCATTCTCTTTGTACCGAATCCTTTATGCAGCCACGTGTCCCTGAGCTTTTGGCTCTAGACAACTTAACTACGGGTTTTTCTCGTATCTCGATGAAATGATAACATCAATGGAAACACATTACTTCCTTGACGTCACTGGGTTCGTCCGGTGGATTGACGTCATCAGCTGCGTTTTTTTTTCCGCAACGTTATTGATATGTGTTCCATTTATAATGTTCATTTCTTTTGGATCTTCGATTGAATGTTCTAACTGTGATGTACTCTTATGAAGATCAAAGTCAAAATTAAATGGGTTATTGAACTTGTTGGCAGATCTTGTAATTTTTATTATACATTGCAATTTGTTGCCCATGAGTTGCAGCTGTACCATTTTGGTATTAAGAATGTCATAATTGAGTTTTCGTTGCTAGGAGGACGAAACGTCTTAGATTAGCAATCGTACAGGCATTTCTGAAGCCTTTTCAGGTAAATTTGATTAATCCCGTGGAAAATGAAATGCCGCATGCAAGAAATGTGGCAGCTCTCAGCAAGCCTCAGTATATCGATTGCATTACAAGACTTGGGTTAAACCGAGTTTGTACAAATGTCACGTCTGGTGCTCGATGTGACCTGCCATAATAACGTGCAAGTTATCGTAGGTCATCAACTCGAATCTTGTTGGAAGAGAAATGTTTGACTTTTTGTCTTACTGGTTAAAAAAAAGCTGTTTTAAACGTGACTTTGAAACACTATGTTATTGTTTATCTAAGCCAGCCAAATATTAGTTGTTTAGCAGCAAGCCTGTTCGTACCTAGAGAGTAGATTCCTCAAGTAATTTAATAAACGCTTATTAAACTGGAAATTGCTATAACAGTCACGCCAGACCCCAATATTACGAACCACCTTTATTCATTTTCCGAGTATACATCTTTCTATATTCTAGGCATAGTAATGTTGTTTAAGTTGTACAGGATATTGTTTCCAATTTCCAAGTCAAAGTTGTTGGGAGATGTTTTGATTTGAATGAAGGGCCAGCGTCTGAAGACATATATGACCGAGTAATATATGTGAGTCTTGTTTTAATGTACATCAATTTGTACTCAGTAACATTAAAGGCCTGCTAGTGACAGAGGAGGATCTCTTCTGCCTTACATTATATTACCGAGTAAAAGATCAGTGTCTCTCTTATTTCAAGTTCTTTATGGAAAACTACTGTCGGTGTAAAAGTTTCAACCGAGTAACTCGTCTCATATCAATCCGTTAATAGAGTTAGGCACATCACTTACACCATGTTTTGGTATAAAGCCAAATTGCAATTTATTACTTGACGCAAACGCCGCCGGTTTCGCGGCGATTTATATAAAAACGTCTCTAACAGTAATTATTATCTCCTCTTTGCTTGATTTATGTGTTCAGTTCCCGGAGTACGCTATCATTATTTTAGACTCAAAAAGTAAAGATTAAAACGTTATATTTTGTCGTGTGAAGGTTGGGAGAATTAGGCCGTATATTCTGGAGTACGATGTTACGCAATTTGTGTCAGAAATTGAAGCTTAAAGATCTCGATGATGATAGGTTTATTACTTAGTCTTTTTATTTTGGTTACCGACACAAATGACGTTGACCCAACGGTTGACGAAGATGTCGTAAGAGGCATCATAGATAAGCCAAGAGAAATTATATCAGTTATAAATAAGCTAAAGCTTGCTGTGCGCTGATAGAAAAGCCAGGGCGCATTTCAGCAAAATTCTTGAATAATAACTTGAGTCTTACCACATGACAACTTCTTTGATTTTCCTGTTCTGGAATAATGTTAGCAATGACATAACGATGTTTGTTAAAATTAACATTGATATGGAAGGCAACTGGTTATAATGCCATTAATATCTGTTCTGCTGTCAGAACTGTCTCGTTAACGATAGTTCCGTATTACATTCTAGTACCATTTTACTTTAGATAATATTTAATAAGTAGAGCTTTGTGATCAAAACATGTCCGACGGGAGTAAACATTTGCATAGATTGAAGATGTGATTGCATCTTCAATCTATGCAAATGTTTACTCCCGTCGGACAATTAGCTATGCAAAAGCTTGTATTTAGTTTACCACATCGTGCAGTCACAGTAGGTCTTCAGTAGAGCACACTTCTACCCCAAGATAACTTAATCTTTGTATATTGCTTTTTGGAAAGGAATATTTCGGGCCTTACGTCTAAAAACCACTTATCAGATTTAGCGAAACAAAACTTTGTGGCCGAGAAAATCTAAATTTGGAAATCAACTTTCTGAATTTTATAAGAATGGTCGTTCAAAAAAGAAGATTCAAAAGGTATGTTTTGGGTCCTGAACCTCAATGCTGGAGTTGCGTAGAGTCAATAACCATATAGAGCCTGCGTGGGCTCTTTTAATGAGCTCAAATTGCTGCGGACCTCTGAATCATATACGACTGGCCGATCTCAATACGTAGAGTATTTGTCCCAGTGCCTTAAAGTTTCCATACTTTGAATTGATTTGTAGGAGCTACAATTGATAGAGGAACAGGTTTTGATGATAATCACTGAATCGTTGATGTTCTTAGTTTAATATCTTAGTCGTGTGAGTTTGCCAGGTTGACTGTAAAGAAACTCATCAATAATGTTAAGTTATTCAACACATCTCTCAACGTGGAACGAATACTAAAAACCTTTCAAGTCTCTGCCCTTTTGAAATACTATAAGTCGGGAAAGTACTGTTACCTAAACCAGCTCAATTTAAAAGTAGTCCAAAGTCCGCATAAATTCAATAAGCATTTCCAACTTTAGTCCATCGTTATAAGTTACATCAACCCTGTAGAACCGTTATTCTATAAATACTAACAAATCGAACAAACTTGAGACTTAACCCACGTAGACACGCATATGCAAATATCGGCCTTATTTCGAGTAATCAGGCGCATGTACGGCGCATGCAAACGCTTTCAGCTATAAATAATGTAACAATTAATAGAAAACAACCCTACATCCTTGAGTTTGATATAATTTGGATTAAAATCACGTAACGTGTTTAAAACAAACAGACTGAGTATGCAAACTTTGCTTGCGCGAGTTAGAACTTTCGTGTTAGGTACGTCTTGTTTGTAATAGCGCCATCTGTTGACATAGTATAAGAACTCTTTGTTATTTCGACACTTTATTTATTTATTTAATACTTCACGCACAGAAATGTACACAGGTAGACTTAATGCCATAGGCATTTTCTACCAGTCGACCTTTGGGTGATGCTTTGGGTGTATCTATAACACGATTGAACTGCTGACATTCCTGAAGAAGAGGAGAACCACTCCAGTGCCTCGGGAGAGACCATAGCATAAGACAAAATGTCTAACAGGATGTCGTGAACTCGTGACTGATGGTATTAAAGGCATTTGAGAAATCAACCAACACTAGTACAGTCCCCCCCAGTGGGTTCCCGCATTGTCGTTGCGGGGGGTCTCAGTAGCCGTGGTTTCCCAGCCACGGTGAAGCGAAGTGGTACCCCAAGGTGGGGCCGCTCGTCAGGGCTTTTGCCTTCAAGCCGACGACGTAGCGGCCACAAAGTAGGTTGCGGTGAGGTGCACCGCAACTGAGGCGGGCCGCGATGTCGAATGGGAGGCATCGCGGCTGAGGATTACAGGCTGCGGCGGAGGAGTAGTGCCGGTACTTCTGAGTAGCGCTCTTCCCTTCCACGGCCTGAACGGGGCCGCCACCGTTTGATGGCGGACGCGATGGGTCCGCAGGGGAGGAGGAGTGTCGGTATAGCGTTGGCCCCTCTCCCTGCGGCCGAAAAGTTGTAGGCGGGACGGCGTGTTGTGTTCCACGCGCGCCGTCAGAGATGTCAGCACCAACTGGTGGGGTCCGTAAGGGCCGATGCCTGACAGGGGTGCGGGTTGTTCGAAAGAGATACCGTCGCTCCTGGCACACAAGCAGCTGACGGAAAACGGGTGGGTTTTAGTCAGTAAGAGTCTGACACGCCCTCCTGCTCCACCCAGAGCGGGACAAGTCATTTGATGATTTCCCACCGTCAAAAAAAAAAAACACTAGTACAGGGTTTGGTCTCTTTCAGTCCTGCCCTTATATGGCCAGTCACTTTAAAAGAGGGCAGAAACAGTACTGTCCCCGGGTCTGAACCCGAGAATAAGAGAGTTAAAGATTCAAGTCTTGTACTGATTCGAATTTAGTGAAGGAATCAACAGTGGGAGGACAATAGACAACTTATTACTACTATTGGTACATTAGGTTTTGAGTACTTGTAAAAACTTTAAAATACCTTTTATTAAAACTCTTGCACTCGTTGTATTGCCATTAATATGGAGAGGTAAGTGTTTACCGCTAAAAAATATTCCAGTAACAGTGAATACGTAAAATACAGGCAAATAATTAATGCCAGTATTTATATTTTGCTAAGCACACAAATTGGTTCCTCCTAAAACTCATAAAGGGCTTTGTTTAATAAACCTAAATATGGCACCCATACAACGCCTCACGACTACGAGCGCCTCACAAATAGACTTAGCACATCAAATACGTGGGAGTTACATAATTCCCTGTATTTTTCAAACGTGACCTTGACATTCGTAATCCCCAGCGACCTTGCCCTCAACCTTCGAATTGGCTAGGACTGTTAGACTCCGAATCTTGTTCTAAAACTGATTTACGTCGTTGTAAAAATGTTTCGGATTGACTTTGTCTATGTTTGAGTAAAGTAAGTAAGTTTGTGATAAATCTAATAATGCGGGTTTGAAGAAATAATGGAAACAATAATTTTAAAATTTATGAAGATATTTTTATACTCTTCATGTGGTTTGGCAGGTAATACTGCCATAAGTTGCGTAAGTCAATTAAGTTCGTATCAATCGTATCATACGCAAATGCTAACCTGCTGTAGTTTAATATTCTTAGTCGTATAATTAATTATGCCTGTTTCGGTGAAAGAAATTAAGTTTGATCATATCTATTCTCCTGATAACTTAATATTTGGCTTTTCAGACAACTATTCCCCCGATAAGTTAATTTCCCTTTTAGAACATAGTCCACACAGACCTTTGAATTCATGCCAGAAGTTTAATCTTCGAACAGAAACTTTCTTGCCGTTATTTTTTTTGTTTTTCTTCGTGCGTGTCACTTTACAGCTAAAATAAAGCGCATGCGGCCTTGTGTATTGGGGCTAACTCGCTATTTTTACTGCAACGCATTGTTCCCAACACCGGCCATGCTTGCCGCACAAAATGGCCGGACGAATGCATGATGTGAACTGGATAAATATCAAATAAATGTAAATATCATCATCATCATCATTTCGCCCGAAAGACGTCCGCTGCTGGACATAGGCCTCCCCCAAGTGTATATATAATGGGCTTTATTTTGTCGTTACTTGATTATGAAAAAACAATTGATTATGAAGAAAGAGGAAATTATACATCATTATTATTCTTACTATTTTTGAGAATCGTTGATGAAACATTGACACAGGCCTATGTCCAGCGTTGGACTGCCGCAGGCTGATGACTATGACATATTTGAACTCATTGTGTGTATTTAAATGCATGTTATGAAGTAAGTGGAGAGGGCTATGCTCGGAGTATCCCTACGCGATCGAATCAGAAATGAAGACATCCGAAGGAGAACCAAGGCAACCGACATAGCCCGAAGAATTGCCAAACTGAAGTGGCAGTGGGCAGGGCACATTGCTCGCAAAACAGATGGCCGATGGGGACGAAAGGTTCTGGAGTGGCGACCGCTTACCGGAAGACGTAGAGTGGGAAGGCCTCCCACAAGGTGGAACGATGACCTTGTGAAGGCCGCGGGTATCCGCTGGATGTGGGAAGCACAAGACCGGTCGAAGTGGAGGAGCCTGGGGTAGGCCTATGTCCAGCAGTGGACGTCTTTCGGCTGAAATGATGATGATAATGATGAAGTAACGCTAGTTAAAATTGACTACCTTCAAAACAAGAGTGAACAGTCATTTTCTGGGCACGCTCGTTCCATCATATATTTCATCAATTGCTTTCCGTCAGGCGTGATCGAGGTCAAGAGCAGGCCTATTTAGTAATAAATAAAAATAAAAAAACTAAATTCCATTCAAAAGATTGGTTTCTTTTGCAGGATATACAATTGCCAGTGACATGATAATAAGTAGAGTCAGGAACTCATTTGACGTAATATAGATGATCTGTACACCCACACCTTACCTGATGACAGATCACAGTAGCTACATAGTCTCAAGATAAAGCAGCTGCATTACGCAGTTTTTCTTAAGATATTTCTGTCTCTCGTCATTTGTCAACGTTTGCAATTTACAAGTGTCTGGGATTTAACTATATTTTTATTGCACTAGATTTGTGATTTTAAGTGGTTTATTCTAGGGTATTTTGGTTTTAGTGATTATAATTTACGACGCTAATCTACACTAGCAATTGGTCCCAGTTTCATTTGTGGTTTTGAAATTAAAACATTTACAGGAATCATGCTGTAAGACTGTGTAAATTATTCTTTAGTAAACGATTGAGGCAGAAAGCGTCAGACCTGTAAAAGTTTACGAGATCGTTCTAACCTTTGGCGTACAAACAAAGTTATAGATATGTGAAGAGAATTAAGTTACGTGAGCGACGAATATATTCAAGCGTGTATTGTTATGCCTATGTTACTTTCATGACCGAAGCAGCACTTAATTTTCCAAAGTTTTGTTTCCAAGAACAATTTTCAGATCATAAAAAAACGCATATCTATATGATGCTGTTGTCATCATTTTTATCAACGTAAGCGGGTTTTTACAGCGATGTAATTTTGCGATTATGGTTACATCTAAGAAAGGAGATGTATGTATCTTCATATTGTATTAATTCATATGTTAAACATCTTAGACATTGCGACTCTCCTGTTTCAAATCTATGGATTGTTTAACATCTGAATTAGTACAAGAGAGATACATAAAACGTATGACATAAAACTAAATCCTTTGGAACATAACGCGCCGTCGCGCGTCGTGCCGGGCATTTTTTTTTTTGTTTAACGTAGAGTAATGCCTAGCCTACTGCTCTACCACGCGGAGATAGCGCAGTTATGTGGGACTGTAACCCACTAAAACTCTACGGTGTCCTCCAGTGCCGCTTGAAGCGGGAACACGGAAACGCGCAAGCCATCCGCAAACCCGCCGCGGCTGTCCGTTACCGGACCCTCCTCGGAGGGGAATAACCCCTATCACCGTGGGCACGCCACGATTGCGGCGGTAAGTCCCCTCTTTGAGGAGTGGTTTGAGAGGCGGCATGGCGTCCTCACCTTCCGCCTGACGCAGGTCCTCACCGGACACGGTTGTTTCGGGAGGTTCCTGTTTCGGATAGGGCGGGAGGAAACGCCCGGGTGTTTCCACTGCGAAGATCGCCCTGAGGACACGATGGAGCACACGGTGGCGGTCTGCCCTGCTTGGGCGGAGCACCGCCGTGCCCTCGTGGAGGCGATCGGCGGCGGCGATCTCTCGCGTCCGGCCCTGGTCCAGGCCATGGTACGGAGCGAGAGGGCATGGGGAGCCGTCACCTCCTTCAGCGAAGCAGTGATGCTCGCGAAGAGGGAGGCGGCGCACGTGAGGGAGAGGCAGCATATGCGCCCTCGCGACCCCAGCCGCCGCAGGATACGGAGACGCCCTGGGCGTCGGGAATCCCAGGCCGATTTCCGGCCACCGTAGGCATGGGCTTGCGGACGGCGAGTATTGGGTAGCTCGCTGTCCGGTAAGGACCAAGCCCAAGTCGACGGCGCGTTGTGTTCCACGCGCGCCTCAAAGAGATGTCAGCACAAAAAGGGATGGGACCCGCAAGGGTCGATGCCTGCCAGGGGTGCGGGTTTGTTCGAAAGAGACACCACAGCCCCTGGCTTAAGGGCTACTGAAGGAACACGGGTGGGTTTTAGTCAGTAAAAGTCTGACACGCCCTTCTGCTCCACCCAGAGCGGGAGAAGTTATTTGATGATTTCCCACCAAAAAAAAAAAAAAAAAAAAAACCCCTATCACCGGCGCACCAGGACACATGGCACACTGTGACCACCCCAGGAACCAAATAGCATAAGGGCCCCAGACGACCCCTTGTCTGGCACCCTTGGTCCCCCTGCGACGGGTCACAGTGGCCCCGGCGCCTACCACTTTTCGGCCGCTGGGGACAGATTTGATTTTTTTGTTTATATGTGTATAAATGGTTAAATAAATAATAACTTAACAAACTTCACCGTTTCCTCTCTTGCAACCTTTTGTGCCGATAATGATGAGCATCCATCAAATTGATAGTTTCCGGACTGTGCCAGCTTGTCCAGGGCTCTTGACGCTAAGTTTTGGCAACATTGCTCCGCTGCGGTCCGAACTGACGTGTAGAAACGTGCATGGAGAAACTATCATTAATCTGTTCAAAATCCTACCATTTTCAGATGGAGTTTGATGCAAATTGTGAAGGATAGGTTGTTTTTGGCGGTATCTTCTTTTATCTGTCATGTCTTGTGTCTTGAGCGCTTCCACTGAGAAATCTTCTGCGTGGTTAAAATTGCTAAATTTAACATAATATGTAAAAAAAGCAGATATTATTCACAAGACATCTAGAAAAAAAGCAACGGTTACAAAACCAAGTAAGTTAATTTAGATTACTATGAATTCGTCAGGATTTTGTTTTCTTTCGTAATTTCCACTCTTATTTGTCTTTTTACCCAACTTCATTCACGGTACGTTGAAAAGACAAACCGCAGAAATCCTGATTACGCACGCCGAAGCCACAAAAGCGGCTAATGAGCTTAAAAACTGAAACCAGACAACGATTGTACAAGCCTTTTTACACGCACATTATTGATGATAATTCTACAAACATTGGTGATAATGAAATAGAGTCAGAGATATATTCGGATTCATTCAAAAATGTTAACTTGTAACTTGGATATAATTTCTAGAAAACTTTTGCCAAGAAGCCAAGATTTTGGCAAGTTGTTTACGTTGTAACTTTTCATTGTGTTTCACAGAGAGTCATTAATCTCAACAGATCTCAACACTTTGTTTTTGTTTTCTTTAATATATTACTGATTTTATTGTAACTGACTTCTTTGTTGTATGGGACATGCTCACCAAGGAATTAATTTGGACGCTTGTTTCAAGAAATTGGCAAACGATTTGTGGGGGTTTGGCTCCTTTGTTTGATTTGAATTTTAGTTTGGTGGCTTGCAAAAAAGGATGGTTAGCGTCAGGTTTTTTCAGTTTCGACATTCAAACTCAAAGCATTTATTTCAAATAAACCAATTACAGGCACTTTTGAGTTGTCAAGGTCGGTGAGTTATAAAGATGAAGCTAGTTGCATATGAAAGTTGCACATTGAAATATATTCCACAGATATTTGGTGTTGATACCAGAGGGGCAATTCTCGTAATTTTAAGAATTCCATACATTTTTGACAAATTTTTGATATTTGATTGGCGCCGAGGTGAGACGGCGACTAGATTTTGAACGTTTTTAATTACGAGAATACGCCTTCTTATCTTTGTATAGATGATTTTAGTTAATGCTCTACTCTACAGTGAATATCTAAGTAACGAGCTACTTTTTCCTAGAACACATTTGATTTTTCATTTAATTCAACTGTAAAATTCGTTCCACTTCCTTTAATGTCTACTTTATGATTTACCAGAGGTTTTTTGGATCAACTCTTCAGTTTCATTAATATTGTTCTTAACTAACTAGACTAAGATGCTATTTTACGAGTGTACCGACTCTCGTAAAGTCTCTGGTTTCGAGATTGGATGCTGCCGAATACCAGACAGATCCCACTTTGTTTATTCATAAGTTAGTATTGACTTGGAATCACAGACATTGGAATATGCCTTTATTCTCCATATTTTCTTTTGTTTTCTTGCTACAAATATTCTGCGTTCTTTACCTGCTTTTATAGATGCTTAAACATATTCTTGTTGCTGTTTATTTTAAGAAAATATTTGTCACATCAGCAATTTTATCTTGAGTTGTAATACTTATGGTTTCTTTCGGAACTCGGTCAAGGTACATCGTAATTCTTCGTATGTTGACCCTTCTACAGGTGTTTTACGACATTGGGTCCACAAAAATAGTTTTCCTGGCTGATGACCAGGTTGCGCTTGTAAAAATTGCCGTGAGATCGTTAAAAAAATATAATATTAAAGATCGGTCATTTTTCATTCATAAATCGGCGAGTTAAGATTTTTACTGAGGGAGATCAAAGGAGAGTAAAATGTTCTCATTTTGGTCGCTATTTACTTATTTCGCAGAAGTAGAAGTTTACCCCAATTTCCATAAATAAACAGTTTAGGAATCCTTAGAAAACCCCTTTGTAATTGTACTCTAAAGAAACAAGAAATCTCTTCAAAAGTACAAACTTTCCTGGTTTCCTTTTATTCCAAGGTTTCGGAGTTCTCACTACCTGAACAAAACAAAATATACACCAGCACTTTGAATAACTTCAACAACTTTCCGTGTAAAGATAGTACGTAATCAATGATTCCGTTAATTCATTAGTTTTGTTTAGAATCAATCTTCGGGCATGTTCGGTAGGCAGTGACCTTGTGATGGCAGAGTTATTTTAACACGACGCCAATTTTACGCAGATTATTATAGTCGTTGCTCGAGTTAACAATTTTTCGTTTCTTGAATTTTTAAGTGATTATATTTTTGATGCTGTCGATGTTAAAGTTGAACGTCAGCGTTTCATTGAGCTGGGTGCTTTACTGCAAACTGCCATCCTGGTTTGTACACACGGTTACACATCAAGCTATACATTTTCAGTATAAGCTGATCTCACATTATATAGGATTTCCGTACAGTGCGAGATCTGCGTTCAAGTTATAGTACCCAGCGCATAAATAGTGGATCGCTATGTCAACGACTAGCTACTGCTTTCACGAACGTCATAATAACAGAGGTCTTAAAATAGCCGTCACTAGGACTCACCGTGTTGTGACTTCATAGTCCAATTGAATGGTATCAAATGGTAGGGTTATATGAATCGGTTCAATTGTTCAATTTGCGCATGAGTATGAAGCCGTTTGAAAACATTATAGTTGCACATCCTGACCCGCATTTAAATGAATCCATAAAAACTAAATGTTTGAACATTAAATCTGCATGTTTCTCAGAACTTATATATTCTCAATTGATTTATAGGTCTATTATGTTTATACGAGTATTATCTGCATGTTCTGTATTTTTGCCACGTTTTCGACTATGTTTTGAATTCTGCCCGGAGTTTTATTTCAATATTTTTTTCGCCGCTGACCTCACTCGATTTGACGTGGTATATTAGTCAGTTTTCTTAATGAGAAATGTTTTTGATCAGATCCCAGCGTTATCTAATGTGGTAAAGCTTCTTCTTTACCACAGTAATCGTTTGTTGAGCGTTTGCCAACTTTATTCGTAGGAAAATCATAAAAATTAAGTTTCAGCGCAGTTTCTAAGGCTTCAGTTACTCCGTTCTATTTCGCAAAATAATTTAATTTAGCGAAACACGAGACTCGAATACCATAATTAACACGTAGCTGCAGTTAGAAACAATTTATATCGTGCATGCTTGCAATGTAATCCAGATGTGTAGCTGTTATGATGATAATTTTGTCGTTTGTCGATTTGTTTCGAAAGTGATTTCGTTTGAGAAAGATCTACGTGAAATATAACCACAAAGTTGTTGTTTTGAAGCAACAAATTGAAATTGATATAAAATCAATGTGTTTTTCAGCAACCCACACAAAATTCGTACACTCTTTGTTACTGGAAGGAGATAAAAACTACTCGAACATCTCAGAAATTACAACCCTTTCTCCACTTGTAACACATTTTACTCGAGTTCTTGTGTTGGGCCGTTCCGAACGTTTTGCAATGCAAATGTGAATTTAGTCGAACGCTACATTTGATTTGTTCGCATTACACCCGCACCCCGCTGGTACAAAAGACACGTCGCGTGCGGAATAAACGACGTCTTCTAATGTTATTGTGTGTGTGTTATTGCGCTGTTGATCGTATGAGGGACAAGAAAAATAACTTACTTTAAAAGTTTTGAGTAATTTACTTGGTTTCCTTGTTAATGCGGAAATAAAAGGGAGTTTCATGCTCGTTTTATTTCGTGATTTATGTTACATTACCATCACACTTGTTTTCTCGAATAGTTAGGAAGGGTTCTTCAGGTTAATTTAATTCCGAGCTTCGCTTAAATCAAATTTCGGGAATGGATCTCGAAAATACCCGGAGTTTCTCAACTAGTTCTCAAGCTTGCAGTTCAGCTAGAACCTCATGTTGGCTACAAGTATAGCTCATAAGGCAATACATATAAGTTGGGCAATAAGGCTTAGTTCCATAACCGGTCACGGTCTTAGGAAAAGCAGGTCACCCTCCGTGCTTGTTACCGCCAAGCCACTGACGTCAACCCTGTCCTTCCTAGTACCCTTTGAGTATTTGTACCATTATAAAAGGAATCTTTTACCTATCGATAATCCATTACAGTCGTAAAACGTAATAATGACTTATTCATGCTTTGAATGTAATTGTTTAAAATTCATGTCACGTCTATGATACTCGTAATCGCTAACTGAATGGTTGTGTCTTTGATGTTATAGTTAAACGTTAGAATACTAAGCAGGTTTCCTTAACTATAGCCGAACATAGGTTCAGATCCTTTCCTTACTTTATTTTGACCAAACAAGTTTTAATAAAAGTGAACAACCTTGCCTGATGTTGTTGAATCTGAATCTGTAAAAACTAAATGTTTGAACATCAAATCTGCATGTTTCTCAGAACTTATATATTCTCAATTGATTTAAAGATTTTTTTATATATTCTCAGATGAGATGAACATAATAGACCTACTATTATGTTCCTCTCATCTGCCTGCCTTTTACCAACTCGGCTTTCAGTCTAACCGGATGCAGCTGAATATGAGCGATTGCATGTCTGACCTCCACAACCCTGGGTAATAGAACACCCCTTGGTAAGACTAGTTGTCAGACTTTCGGGCTTCTGACGACCCGTAACGACTGTCAAAGATCTACGAATGACAGCCGGGACCAGCGGTATAAGGTGCTTTCCGAGGCACGGAGGTGTCTCGGTATGTAAAGATGGTCAACCATCCACGGACCAACCGCGGCAAGCGTAGCATGTCCTGATCGATCGCCCCTGCGGCTGTTATTGCATAGCCACGAGCCCCTCAACAACCTTGCCTTGCATGTTATACACCTTATACTTTTCTTCACTCATGAAGCGTCGACTAATAACTTACATTGGTCTTTCATGGGTGTTATTGTAGCAAATACCTACTAGGTAATCAACTTGTGTCCTTCAGCTTCTCCTTGGGTTACGTTCTCTTCCGTGCCTCTTCATGCTTTTAATTTTGCTTTCGATAGAATACCCTCTATGGAGCTTGACCGCAGACGAGATTTATTCTTTTTCCATCTATCTAAAATGTTACCAACCTCAATCCGATTATCCCAAACTCATTTTAATTCAATCCCTTTTTCTTGCAAACAGGCAAAAGCGTAGTTTCAATAGGTATCTTTCTACTCGGGTCATATACAATTATTAAATATAATGTTCGGAACACTGAATACTACATAAACCATCTACTTGGGTCACTTCATCAATATACATGGCCATGGAGAATGTTGGTAGGTCATTGGCCTTACGCTTGACATTTAACTTCTTATTAATCTGTTAACATGAATAGCCACCCCATAATTTAACTGTAACGATTTACTTGTTTACCAGTGTCGAGCTTAAAAGCATGGCATTTGGGAACCTTCAATGGATAGAATTACCGGCTTGTGCTGTGCTATTTACCCAGGGCTTCTGTTAACAAAAAAACTAGCTTGTCTTAACTTTAGTATTAAATTATTGCTTTGAAAATCCACATTTTCATTTCATCCAGTGCTGAAAATAGGCTTCCATATCCAAATAATTAAGTCAACAACGACAGATTGAACGACGCTTAATTAATATCCATCAAAGGACAATCCTACCAAAGAGGCCATAACTGTAACAATAAATCATTGGCTAACTTGCTGCAATAATCCGCGAAGTTCGCAAGTGGCCCACCGTCCACCATGCCAGTCGCAGGCCACAAATACCCCAAGGCCTGGTCAGTGGCCGTGTGATGACAACGGGGAGGCTATTTATAGCCGCATGCAACTCTTTGTTCACGAGGCGCGATTCAGCAAACAATGTGTTTGTCATTGGATTTTAACCAACTTTCTTTGAATAGTTCATTAGTATGGTGATCTAGGGATAATGTTGTGAAAGAGTGCTAGTTGTCATTATAGAACAACTATTGGTCTCAGAAAAAAAACAAGTTATACGTTATTTTTCAGCACATATTGCTCATGTTTTGATTTCAAACGCAGCTGTTAGAGAAATTGATGTCCATCTTCTACAATTAAATAATATTTTTCCTCCGAGCTGTCCTTAGCTCCAGGATAACTGATTGCCAATTTTCATCATCCGTCAAAATAACTGACATTTGTCTAAATCTAAATCAGTTTACTACAATTTACTGACTGAAATACAAAAGCTTTGTAATAACAAATGGCTTCCACTCAATCGTCTTTAAACTTTTCCTCCTAGAAATTCTGTTTATGTCTGCTAAATTTGAATTTATTTGTTTAGTTATAAAGCAACAGTTAATATTAGATACTTAAAATGCCAAGAAGAAGGCCAAGTAGGTTCTGTCACCGTGCAATATGCTGAAAACTGTGGTCATTTTAACCAGAGAAATCTCTCTTTTTAACTTTGTCTTGTTCCATATCGACCAGGCTTTTTTTTTTTTTTTTTTCTGGGTGGGAAATCATCAAATAACTTCTCCCGCTCTGGGTGGAGCAGGAGGGCGTGTCAGACTTTTACTGACTAAAACCCACCCGTGTTCCTTCATTAGCCCGTATGCCAGGGGCTGTGGTATCTCTTTCAAACGAACCCGCACCCCTGACAGGCATCGGCCCTTGCGGGCCCCATCATTTTTGTGCTGACATCTCTTTGAGGCGCGCGTGGAACACAACGCGCCGTCGACTTGGGCTTGGTCCTTACCGGACAGCGAGCTACCCATTACTCGCCGTCCGCAAGCCCATGCCTACGGTGGCCGGAAATCGGCCTGGGATTCCCGACGCCCAGGGCGTCTCCGTATCCTGCGGCGGCTGGGGTCGCGAGGGCGCATATGCTGCCTCTCCCTCACGTGCGCCGCCTCCCTCTTCGCGAGCATCACTGCTTCGCTGAAGGAGGTGACGGCTCCCCATGCCCTCTCGCTCCGTACCATGGCCTGGACCAGGGCCGGACGCGAGAGATCGCCGCCGCCGATCGCCTCCACGAGGACACGGCGGTGCTCCGCCCAAGCAGGGTAGACCGCCACCGTGTGCTCCACCGTGTCCTCAGGGCGATCTTCGCAGTGGAAACACCCGGGCGTTTCCTCCCGCCCTATCCGAAACAGGAACCTCCCGAAACAACCGTGTCCGGTGAGGACCTGCGTCAGGCGGAAGGTGAGGACGCCATGCCGCCTCTCAAACCACTCCTCAAAGAGGGGACTTACCGCCGCAATCGTGGCGTGCCCAGCACTGGGTTGCGACAATCGCTCTCTCCATGTCACCATGAGATCCCGCCGGAGCTCTGTCCGCTGTGCCGCAATTTCCTGCGGCAGCGGAGTTACGCCCCGGCGTTTGGCCTCCTCGCGCCACTCCCATATTTGCGCGAGGACCTTTGCCTCCAGATCCCATGGCGGTAATCCGGCAAGGAGGCCCGCCGCCTCGCCGGAGATCGTGCGATATCCCCGGATCATCCTGATCGCCATGGCCCTATGGGACGCCCTCAGCTTGCGAGCTGGTTGGCGCCTCAATGTAGGCGCCTACACCGGCGCCCCGTATAGGGCCATGGACCGCACGATCCCCGCGTAGAGCCTCCGGCAGGAGGCGTTTGGCCCCCCTAGATTGGGCAAGAGCCGCTTCAACGCAGCCCCGGCCCGCTCCAGTCTGGGAGCCAAACGGCGGAAATGCTCCGCGAAGTTCCACCGGCTGTCGAGGACGAGTCCCAAGTACTTCATCGTCGACTCGACGCCATATCGACCAGGCTAAGGCTAGTCCCAAGGATGACACTAGCCTATTACTGTCCCCCTGCTTGGCAGAGGCTTCTACTCAAACAGCGAACCACGTTTACCACGTTTGCTCAAGACGGGTTGGCGATTTCAAACTTATATTAGCTTAATTAAGTTAAATTTAAATGGGTTTAAAAAGGAACTTTTTCCCCCTTATTACAGAACAAGGTTTTTCTTTAGGTATGGTTTAAACCTTCGAGCTTGTTTTTTAAATTAGAACCTAAGTGAAATCGAAATACGGCTCCTTTTACAAAACTGACAAGTTAGTCCAGTGCTAAATTGTCAGTTTTGTAAAAGGAGCTGTAATTCTATTTCAGTTCTAAGTTCTTATTTCAAAAACAGGCTCGATGGTTTAAACCATACCTAAAGAAAAACCTTGTTTTGTAATAAGGGGGAAAGAGTTGCTATGTAAAAAATGTTATTATAACTTAAACGCCTTTTTGAATAATACTTTGGCATCCTATTTTTAATTGTACTTTGAAATCTCTTTTAGATAGTTAATAGATTGACATTGAATTATTTTGACATTAGCCTAGACAATATTTTTTAACTGACGTGTCTCTTTAATGTAATATTAATCAGTAATTATGTATTCAATAGTATCAATATTAACCTAATATTTTAATTTGCTATTGTAATAATTTAATTTTTGTATGTACCTGATATTTGCGTGCCCCACGTGGCAGAATATGACGAGACCATTGATTAATATAAGACCATACTCGTATAATGTACAGTGGCCAGCACATCAAGCTACACCTATCTGTCAAATTTCTTTGATAGTTTTTCAACTTTATCACAAAGGAATGAGGTTCATGTTCAATTGGGAAAATTTGAGTTTAGGATAGGTTGACCTGCTGGCGTCTGTGCTATGTTCGGACAAATAAATGAATTTGAACAATTAAAAGTCCAGGACATTAAATGAAATGAGAAAGCACTTATGAATTGAAAAAGTCATATTGGTACTTGCCCAGATTTGACCCTCAACTCCGTGCATGAGAAGCGAGGCGTCACCCACCGGGCCATCACGACTGTCCTCTCCTGAGGATACCAAGGCAAAACACCTTCGGTCATAATAGTTTACTTCATGTTCCCCATTGCTGCTGATGTTTTATTACGAATTGTATTATAGTAACTAGGCGGAAAAACATTGCTTTCCTATTTTTAGCCTCTACGTCATACATAATTAATCAGAAAACTATCATAAATGCCAATACTGTAGGTTTATTTGTGTATGCATAATTTATTAAAATGGAATGCCCAATAAACCGGCTTAATGTCAATGAACCAATAACGATATGTTTCCGCCGCCTGTTTGTGCTTATAATGAGCATTTGTTCAATTCTTTGTCTCGGAATCACTCCCAATTAGAAGATTTATTGTGGCTGTAAAATTGCCACTCTCGTTAATGTAGAGTGAACTTTATGTATGTAAATTAGTTACTGTTTTTGATCATATCCTAGCTGTATATTTAAGTAGGTGTATTATTATTATATTCTTATCTAAATGCACGTCATAAAAAAATCTGCTTCTAAAATCTAATTACCTATGTTATTGGTTGAAAACTTTGTGAAAATTCCCATTGAATTTTCTCTATGAAAAATTTTCCTTTAATGTTCATTTTACAACTAGATGGCGTTGGCGTCGAATTAGATCTCGCTATGGTTTCGTTACCGGCGTTTATAGGCATTCAATGCTCGCATCGACCTGTGTTAGCCTGAATCGCCCACTGGGTATAGACCTCCCCTATAATGTAGGCTATAAATCATCATCATAATATTTTTGTTGAAAGCTAGTCCCACGTTTGTGGTCGATAGCTTTTGGAATACCTTGATTTCCTAGATTATAATAAAAAGTCATAATTATTGAAACCAAAATGCAAAACGCATCAAGAACCACAGGATGTGCTACTTAGCACACGTCTGCAGACGGGATAAACCACACCTATTGCATGCAGCAATGCAGCATAAGGCTAAAGCTAAGAAAGTCGGACGACCGATATACAGGAACGACAACCTAAAACAGGACATGAAATACTTCGACATGGGAATCACATTTAGGAAGGGCATGGCTGGAGACAGAAACAAAATAAAGAAAGCCGCTAGTGATATCTACAAGAAACCAGAAACTGATAGCAGCGAGAACTCAGAAGACGACTATGAAAACAACAACGCAGAACATAGCGAAGCAACGGAATAGAAAAGAGCTAAGAAAACAATTGAACGTACCCAAGAAGCTCTATCTGAATCAACATGCCGGCGACGTCGTGAAAAGATGCCCTCCTATAAATAAATACCACCCGTCTCTCCACTAGTCCAATGCTTACTCAAGGATGCATATCCGGTAGGCTCGCAATCCTTTCCTATCCTAAGGGCACGTCTACCTGACCATTACCGCGCCCCCCGGTCTACTTCTTGATATGCAATGGCCTCTGTAACACCATGAAGCATGAGGCTCCAGGGGCTAGTGCGAATCTTGGGGTTCATTCGATTTATCGAGTCTGGTCAAGCCACGCTGGGATCGGTGCATTACATTACATACATACATAATTATTGAAACCAAAATGCTCATTACTAAATTGTTAATCATGTAACTCATAGGTACTGTAACACTAGTGTTTCCTGGCATGGAGTACATTTATTTTGTTGCAGGCTATTTGCACATTTAAATTAAGCAAGCATGAATCGTAGGGCGTACGAAACAGGTTAAGAGTCATCTTGAATCTGTGAAGTTGTGAACTATTTTATGTCAAATAGATAATTATAATTTATTCGTAAATCTATTACTTATATAATATCATAATTGGATAATAATGAGCTTGCTGCTGTATGTAACTTGAATATTCATCAGGTCCTCATCCTTCATCTGTCAGATCCTAATGTCGCCTTTCCCATGCTTTCAATAAAAGGAAAATTCTGATAACCGAATTCTATATAATCTCGAATTCATTTTCAGAGGAATAGGCTGAACCAAAGCACCATTTCGAAACTCCTTGATTGGTGGCGCCCCCTTTTGAAACATTTGTGTTTTCTTTACTCGATATGGAAAGCAGCGATAAGACGAAGAAAATTATAGCTGGTTACATTATGTTGAAATTGTTCAACGTATGTTTGCTTATACTCGTATAAGCTTTGCTTGAAGTGGGGCTCGTGGCTAAGTAATAACAGCTGCACGGATCGATCGATCAGGTTAAGCTACGCTTGTTGCGGTTAGTCTGTGGATGGGTGACCATCTTTACATACCAAGACTCCGCCGTGCCTCGGAAAGCACGTTAAGCCATTAGTCATTTGAGGATCTTTGACAGTCTTTATGGGTCGTCAGAAGCCAGAGAGTCTGACAACCAGTCTTACCAGGGGGTATCGTATTACCCAGTAACTAGGTTGTGGAGATCAGATAGGCAGTCGATCCATGTAAAACATTTGTACCTATTCAGCTGCATCCCGTTAGACTGGAAGCTGACCCCAAGACAGTTGGGAAAAAGGCTAGGCAGATGCTGATGTTTGGTTGTGTTACTATTATTAATAACGCTGTTGAAATAACTAACATAATGAATATTCAACTTGATGAATAGTTCAAATAGGATAACTTGTGAGAGGACCCCGTACAGAAGTTAGTGAAATCATTGAGTTAGTGATGGATTCAACCATTTTGCATGTAACAATAAATGATGTCTCAAATAGGACCCTTATTATGTAACACACTGTTAATCAGAATCATTTTTATGATCCAATCCACTGTAGTAAATCGCAGTGAATAGAATATAATTAGATTTATTTCTCAGTATATGGTACGGTCGCGGTCAAGAGTCCATTCTCATGCTAAGGGTTATATTGCTATGACTCGCGGTCCAGGCCGTACCTACAGCTGTGTGTATAAGTGATGTAACCAGACCGCACACCACAGTAGGTACTCACACACCACTGTCGTCGAAAGATACAAAAAACATACCGTCGCACAGAGTACTCTGTCTCTGTCTGTACTGTGTTACGTAGTAACTACGTATGACCTTGGTCGGTTCATACGATCGCTAAAATTCACGCTCTAATATCAAGTCTCGGTAGCTCGCAGCGTATTGTCATTGCTTAAGAAACACAATGGTCTGGGTTCAAATCTCCCGAAGAGACTTTTATTTATCTTTTCAACAATTTCATCAGTTCTTTTATTATTCGTTATACGAGAATGTTTTTTTTAAATTACTTAAATTATTATTTAAACAAAGGATTAAGAAGATTATGTGATTACAAAATGTTTATTCGTTATAATTTTATGAAGTAGGTATAAAAATAACTACTAATAACTTCTTGTTAACAGTTTATTTTCTCATAAAGAACAATTATTGAAGTAAAGTAGCTAATTGGTGAACCATGTTAATCAGGCTATTGTATCTTAGTAATATAATAATATTGTGCTGTAATTACTACAATGTGCGGTACTCTAAAGAAATCACATTTTTCTACGCAAATCTACCCACGTAAAAATAACAAATGCAGACAAGTTGTCACAATACAATTAAATGACTCAGTAGTACTACAATTGGAATAAATCTACTGCGAGTGAGTTAGTTCTCTCAAACCTCAAAGTTAACAAATTGTATTTATTAGGACTTATCGAAGTTATAGCTTAAGTAATCATTTTCATTACGAAAAGAAGATTGAAACTAAACCTCGAAATAATCCATATTACGGATATGACACAATATTATGTGAATATTACTAAAATCAATAAAAGTCAGTAATAATAAATATTTCTAATTTATATCTTAATGTTAATGTTTATGTTTTTTGAGCTGGTTTTCCATGATGCAAACCTTCTGCGTGGAGTGCACAGCGCACTATGAATAATTTGGCAAAATGTCTTGTCTTTTTGAAACCACTTGTGCTGTTGCTTTCTTTTATAAGCTGGGGTCTTCCACTTTGCTTTCGACGGGCAAGGCTACCCCCTTCCTCATATCTTTTCATCCACTGACTCACAGTATTTCACTAAAACAAAAAAGGGGTACTGTTAGGCTACTAAACAAAATACATACTAATATGTTATTACTATTTAGAAACAAAATTATTTGAAATATAAATTTCACATAAATATTTAATCTAGGAAATAAATTTACTTTGAAATTTTATATTTTTCTTCTATTTAGACGTTATGATATTTATAAAACGTTTAAAAATTACTACAAGGATCAGCAGTTATACTTTAAATAAGTGCTTAATAAAATAATTAAATCATAATACTCACACTCAGGCCAGTTTCATCAGTTATTTTTGATATTTAAGTCCGCTTTTATGCAGCGCAATAATATTCGCTTTCATTTCTATTATTCAATTTGCTTACATTTTAAAATGAACTAGAAGACTGCTAATAGATTAAACACACGGCACTAGCACACAATAACAACCAACACCGTTCTATATGTCACGTCGAATGAGTCGTAAGTTAACTATAATTTAAATTTATTTAGGTTTCTGTGGGTATATTGATAAAGTTTTACGAGTTTAGTGAACAAGACGAATAGAACAAGAAACTATAGTCAAAAGCGATTTTTAAAACAAGAAAAAGGCTAGCACACCGCGCGTGGGATTCGAACCCGAGACTCGTTGCGCACGAGGGCGCTAATCCAAGAACAGTAACCACTAAGCTATCACGTCATTTACTTTAACGGTTGAATTTATGGAATACAATCATTTGTAGACGTATGAGAGTGTGTGTGTCTACAGTATAGAAATTACTTAATATAAGAAGGTCGTAAGTTAAACCGTAGTGTCAATCTATTACTTTTTGAGATTGGTACTCCGCTTTTGGATCCTACTGTACATTGAGATCTTACATTAAATATTGTTTTTGTTCACACATACTACCATTGCTGGTGTAGAAATAATAGAAATATTAAATAATAAACTAGGTACCGGACGGTGTTCCGTGTGGTGCCGGACGTAAAGAATAGCACCATCACATTTCTTCCCGTGTGTGTCGTAAAAGGCGACTAAAGGACTTACTAGAGAATGGGCAGCAGCGTTCTCTATGCATTTTATCACCATACTGCGATCGACAATCCGCCTGCCAAGCGTGTCGATTATGGCAAACCCCCCCAACATGCTTGGGGGAGGCCTATATCCAGCAGTGGACGTCTTAGGCTGAAATGATGAAACTAGATACGTGCAAATCATAACTAGACACATTATAAAAATATTATATATAATTATGAAATCTTGGACTTTTACAAATTATTAGAATGGACTGGAATATCGTTGAACTGTTAAAATGAAAGGCATTGCTATTGATAGCATGTTACGCAGTAACCCCGCAAGTCTTTGTGCGGAACGCATAGCTATGTATACGACAACCTATTATTTCTATTAAACTTCTCTCTCGAACTCTATTTCCAGGATATTTATAACCATTTTCATCACAATCTCTTCAATCTTCATTCCATACACAAGCGAGATGATGGTTCCACTTAGCAATATCAAAAGCTTGTTCTAACCTCGTGGCTATCAAGAAAACAAATTTGATTTGTGGAAGACATTAATTTTTAAATCGCAGCCACATTTCATTTTATCTAACGCGTCTAGATTGCTCTGCCTGACGTCAAATGGGGTGTCATTGACATACGGCTTACAAACAATAATAAAAAAGTTAATACAATACTTGAAAATAACTTTCATGTAACATGTAATAAATAATGTACAATCTACCATATTGTTTTTCGCGAATAGCAAATCACTCCCACTATTAACCCCCGCCACCTCTGCTATTGTACGGTCAACAGTGGTAACAATTTGACATAGACAACGTCTTCATGTCGTAGCTGTAAGGGCGATTTTGATTTTTTTTTGATGTGCTGTTGACTATAGATATCATTGGTAGAAGCTCCTACTTGACTGCTCCACAAGAGTCAATGATTATCAATTCATCATCCAAGCAAAGTCAGCTTGGTGACTTGGCGATTACTACTATACTCTAATTTGCAGAATTCTCTCAGCATTTTGATTACAGCTGTCATTGCGAGACAGATATTCAGTTGAGTCCCCAAAATTGCTGACAACACACACAGTCAGCTACACTCTTACGTAACAGTATTTTTCACAAACTAATTTAATAAAAAAAATTAAAGGAATCTGTATCATAACCGGAGTAAAATTTCCCGAGTAGCTTTTCTAGGAATAAACTCAGTATCGGTCGTTTAATATATAGTATAACATGCGGGGGAGGTACTGCAGCTTTGATTACTGCTGGCGGAAGTTAGATATTTAAATACTGCAGTGCAGCATGTAAATTAGGTCTGTAATATATGTCAGTTGCAGTCTGTATGTGACTGAGTAAACGTCTCAGATATGCATCTTCTCTGAGCTCTACGTAGCGGAGATAGTAATTTAGTTTAGCGGAGCAGCCTGCTGATTCAACCTCTTCATACGAATTAGAAGTAAGCAAATATTTCTTAGGATCCTTAATTGGAATATGCTAGCGGAAATCATGGCCAATTTCTGATATACGGCAGGAACTGAAAGTTATTAGTGTTTACAATTTTTTTTTATTTCGTCCAACGGTATAACATAATCCTTTACTAGCATTCTTTCACAAACCCCTAGATTTACTAATCTCTGCTAGCAGTGTTTCTAGTTATTTTATTACCTACACGTGTTGAAGATTCTCTCGTTTGTTGAGAGTTCGCAACGGTCCTAAATAATCATCAACTGCCTAGCTTTTCCTCAACTACATTTATGTTGGGGTCTGCTTCCAGTCAAACTGGATGCAGCTGAATACCAGTATTTTACGTAGAGCGACTGACCTCCATAACCCAGTTGCTGGTCTTGTCTGTGGTCAAACGTAGGTAATATCTCGAATATGTTCCAATAGCTATGTTGTACTGCACTGTGTAACTATGGCTACATCTAGTAAGTTCTACGTCAAACAACAGAATTAGCTCGTCAGTCGTTGTTTAGTGCGGTACATAGAGCACTCGAAGCGATACAGAATGGGAAAACAGGAGATTAATGAGTTCATGCACCCCTTTTAGCGAGATTTATTCGGAAGGCCAGACGGGTAAAAGTGAAAATATATTCACACTGGATCTAAGGTGGGGAAGGTAAGGGAAGTAGACAGGAAAAATTGTGACGCGCAGTTTTTTCCTACGATCCGCTATCGTTGGATGAGAACTAATATTATTTGATCTATTCTTGTTTTTTTTTTTGTTATCCTGCTCTGGCCAACTCCTGGGCATGTCCTTCCTTCATTTTCTCCTTATGGAGATGATAATTAAAGAGTGGTTTAAAAAAATGCCAAGTTGAAATAATGGCTTATTCTTGTCTCCGCTAGATGGCGCTCATTGTCTCGAATATCAACCAACTTCTAACTATTTATTTTCACCGCGTTTCATAGACCTACGCTCAATTAATACTATGATTTATATTTAAGTTCCACGTAATGAGTGACATTTAAAAACTATCTAAGGAGTGCTGTTATTTTCAAATTACTTAATGGTCACTTTGTGGTTCATAGAAATGTTATAAAATGATGAAACGTTTACATTATTATGTATTTAAAGATAGTTAAAGCGGAACTGAGTAAAATATAATGGTTAAAACCACTAGTTCGTTGATATGCGTTTATTATTTTCAAAGGCGCCTATATCCAAAGTATTAGCAACTATTTCCAACTCGTTGCTATGACCGAATCTGTAGGAGCCCGCACCGAAGTGGAACTAGAAAGACTGACGTTATTTTCATTTAGAGTAATTTAGTTCAATGTTATGATATTTGTGTCAAAATTATACCCCTTGGACTCTGCGCTTCTTGTAAAAACGGCATGTGTATTTATTTTTACATAGTACGTAATGAATTTATTATCTGTATCTAACAAAAGATTTGCTAGATTTTAGTATATTATCATGTTTCTAAATTATGTTTTATTTTTGTTTCAGGTAAGACTTGTTATTAACATCACCACGGGCTCGTTTAAGATCAAACAGAAGAACATGAAGTCGAGAATTTAGTTTGTGGTAATAAAGAAAACAAATCATGAACATGTTTGCGGTTTGACCGAAAAACACGCTTAGTAAGTGCCTGCAATGTTTGCTTCCAAGAAGTGCCAGTGACTGTAGTTTTTACGAACTTCATAATTTAATTTCGATTCATGTTAGCCGGACCAAAAACTAAGACATCAGTAAAATATTAAAGGAAAGACGAATACGAGGATTCATTATGATATTATTATAGCTTTTCAGGTAAAATCAAATAAACTATTGTAGATACTGATATTATGGTTCAAATCTTTGAATGCCATGTAAGTCTATGCCAAAAGCGTTATACATTTTAATGTTATAATGCTGTATTCAAGGTACTGTGGTGTGTCAGGCATTCAAAGTTAACACACTTAAAAGACTCTTACGCGTTATCATCATTGACAGCCAGTTACATCAGCCCTTAAGCTTCATCAGTCTTCAAATTAATCACTAAGCTATCATCTTCCTAGAACTCGTTACTCACCACTTCTGATATCATCTATTTTGATTATGACCTGCAGGCTTAGCATGACGCTTTGTATTTCTACGAAGAATAGACACAGCTCTTTTTATACAAAGTGACATTTCGTTTCTTCATTTTTTGACATCGGAGTCCGTAGAAATCCTTCTACAATTTGTTATTTTGTCTTTCGTTTCTAACGATCTTTGTCTAGGTTCTTTTATGTGTAGACTATTTCAGAAGAAAGTTTTCTTCTCAAACTCAAAATCACACTGACAAAAAACTTTTTACTCGACGGCCATAAAGTACATAGGGTTATCTACGAAATCATGATTCGTTTTCAACGCATAACTGTGATACCTAATTAATAGAAGAACAAAGCTATCTTCTATTCTACATCATTTAGTTAATAGTTATGTCTATTCATCCGTCGACAAATCGGTGCTCGTGCTAAGCCTGCTGTTGTATCATCCTCCAAGACAAGACAAGGTATTAAGAAACTTTCACGCTTACCGTGAGATATGTCACAGGCATTCTCAATTTTCCCATACGAATTTGGGACTAATTTCGTGACACTATCTCTTATCTTTTGTCACTTCAGTGATTGCTAGGTTTGCAAGAAGGATGTCATCTGTCTCTCAGTAGGTAATGTAGGTACTTAAGTACTTGTATTCCACGAACGCTTACTCACGACTCCAATATAGAACAAAGAGAGAGAGCTGAAATCGAGGTGGATGACATTTAAAGTGGTCCTTGTGAGAGAAAATATATGTACTTGAATAATTATGATCTTTAAAAGGTAAACTGAGGACTGGGGTAAAGTTAGCACCGATGTGATAATTAGAACCACGTTTGACATTCATATGGGTGGACTATTTGAGGAAATTGCGCACTATTGTGATAGCTAGCAATCCCGTCAACTTTGACGTCCACTAGATCTTCACAAACTGGTTTCTTATCTTTCTACGTCATTATTATGCCATTGATAGAGATTAGTACAATAATAGTAGCACATTACATTACATAATGTGTATCACTAATGCATGTGTAATTATTGTCACTATCTCGCTACGGTGATCTTTAGTTTCGACCCTACTATCCTGTTCAAGGATGTCTAAGGTACTACTCGCACTTATTCAGCACTGTTCAGCTTTTGTCCATAGAAAACAACGATTTTGTATACCTAGAGTCCGTTCAGCTTTCCGCGGCAGAACGGATGTGTACGCATCTCATACAAAATTGTTGTTTTCTATGGACAAAAGCTGAACAGAGCTGAACAAGTGTGAGTAGTCCCTTATTCTGCTATAAAAGTTGTATACCATGTGTATTGTATTCTATTCTATACCCTGATGTATACACGCCCGTCGCCTCAGTCTACTCTATGATTAACTTTCAGTTGGCTCCTTCAGTATGCGTCAGATGACAAGCAACTAATATAAAAGGTTTTCTTCCAAGAGGATTAATGATACACGGCAATAATACCGACTTTAATACGGTTTCAAATGCCATGTATGGACTGGAAGGCTGTACACTACTTTGGCTTTTACGCTTCTAGACAGAAGGTAGCGTTTGGCATGAATGCTAGGTCACACTTGACTGAACAATATTAAGGACAACTTATTTATGTGTGTAGTTATCTACCAAACCATTCGGCCTCAAATGAATGTTACTTAGTGTCAAGTAAATATTGGATGCCTGTAAAGGTTAACTTCGAAATGGTTGCCTAACTTTAACTAAGATTATTGTAAAATCACAAACAGGTTTGCTCATTGTGCAATTGTCATTTCTAGGTTTATAGTTAGTAACCCGATCCCAAATGCGTCTTTCTCTTAGCCCTGTGTCTCTGATTAGATGGTTTGGATTGTTAGATTCTCTTTCAGTAGCTTTACTCATTGCTCACTATTCTACCTGTGGCAATTTAGCATTACATGGTAAGTACATTATTTACTCAAAACTTTGATACGATACACAAGACGACACACTTATGAAAATGAGACGTGACAAACAAACAGCCATTGGTCACAATCACCAAGTTTGGTAGCTGTTACTTAAATGAAGCCACTGATTTGGAAGCCAATGCTACTGCGACACTTACGACTCGCACTAGAAGTGATGACAAAGGCAACAAATAACAAACGCATATACAATAACCAGTAGCCACGTATAGATTATAAGAAAAACAATAGTTTTACACAAGTATTTAGGTCAGTGAGAAGTTATCTTTACTTTGCTCAATGTGTTGTCTTATTTTCTTTACGACAGATGCAAGTTCACATTGGTTAGGATAGGAATATACAGCAAATCCACTTTATCCACCGCAGAGAGAAACTTTAAGTGCATTTAAGCATAATATCAATGGCTGGTCAGGAATAATTATGATAATTCCTTTCCACCAGAGATGTTCCGTCTATGGTGCGACTCTTTGAATTTTTATTAAAAATATAAGTCGATTTCCTCAACCGAAAATATTTTGTTGGAATGCCTGCAACGATTTTTAGTCCATTCATGCAAATGCATTCATATATACATCGCTGTCGTGGGTATGTGAAAACTGCGCAATACGCATGTAGCATTTCCACATGTATCGTCTCAGGGCCGTCCTTATCAGCTTTGTACGTAGGATATGCCTCCAGTGTCTTTGTCCCTTGTTCACTGCGGAAAATCTAGGCAAATTACCATTAAGGTGACACTTGTCCACATTTTTTCCATACAAACTTCGGGAGGGTTTTACTCCACTGTTTGACTATGTACATCAAAAATTAAACATGGTATGGTTTTGTCTCGTTATTATTATTGTCTGTACGGAAACAGAATACTAAAATAAATAGCCATTAAAAAGTTATGAGCCAACAAACATTCGTTTTTCTTGCTAATTTAACCTAACTTTGAGCGTGTTTAAGTAATAAAAGGAGTGTAAAATCTCGAAAACTAAGACGGTACCGACAAAGTTCAATTAACAATAAATTCAATAAACTTTATTGGTCATTGATTTATGCAGTGGTTTTTTCATAAAACCCGATCTTCTGAAGGACTTTTCTTAATTTTTTCGTGATTTTTTTGCCAAAAATGCTCCTGCATCTGACTCAATAACGTTGTACGTGTAGACTAGCGTCTAACTGCTCACCACTGATACTATCTCTGTCGGATACGAAGCCTGGTGAAACAGCGTGATTTTTAGCCAGGCCCACCAGTGAGTTCGAGCCCGCGCAAAGTGTCCCCTTAATACTAGGAAATGGACTTGGTTCTACAATTTGTTGTTAATGGATATAACAGGATTTTATAACCAGAAGTGAAGTTATTTTGATCAGTAGAAATTACTACCGGTTTTCTGGATAAGATCTTGGTGACACGCAGCAATGGCGTACTACAGTCTTAAAAGTTAAACCTCAAATATCTATGCAGAATAGGTATTCAAGTTACTAAGAACGGTGATATTTATACAAGCAGTCTTTGTCCTCATTACAATAGTATTTAATTTTATCTATCTCTATATAAAACAACTGCCTTGAAGCGTTCAATAGGTTATGTAGACTAAGCTATAGAGGACAAGTTTTAGTTTACATATATTTCTGATACTGTTGTTATTGCCAAGCCCACCACGACACTGCGTTGGACAGTTTTTTAATCTTAGAACTGTAATCAATAAGCAACTCATGTTATTTTGCCAATAAAAAAAACTGAGCAACAATGATAAACATTATCTGCCTGCAAAATGTCACAATGGAACGTTCTGTCAATACTCACTTCAGCACTATTTCTTATTGATAAAAATCAACACCAGTCTGCCGTAACATTCAACATTTGCAGAATGTAGGGTAACCGCAGCAGCGTCCCAGCTGCCTCGCTCCACTATCGGTTCAATAGCATCAGTAACGCGATCCAGCACTCCACCGCGTTTGTTTTGGGAATGGCTTGCATCGGCAATTACGGTGTTGTACCTCCAAATGCGGTTTGTGCATCTACCTGCTGATCTGGGAGTGAGGCTCTGCCATTAGGTTGATGGCTTGACTCTGTTTAATCAAAAGGTGAATAATTGTATAACACAGTCTTGATTTCTGTTAATCTCTAAAATACAACATTAGGCTGTATGCGACATAGATGTCTAAGGATTAGTCCTCAGACTGCTATGTAGCATACAGCCTAATGTTGTATTTTGCCTATGGAGCTACCAGCTCCCCTCCATAGGCTGTTTCTACCAAGATCTATTACATACATACATAAACTCACGCCTTCTTCCCAAGGATCTTCGGTCAGACACAGACACTTTTTGGCTCCATTACGTTCATACATCAGCACTCTAAAGACGTCATCTATTTTAAAGGGTATTGCTAATCCATTGCTTCATAAATATATCCCAAGCAATTGTTTGCTCAGCAACGGAAATAACGCAATGAAAACCATTGCTACTGTTAGTGTGTTGCACAACTACCCCGCTGATCATGCACGCACGCCGGTGGCGTTACTACGCACCTAACCTTTCTGAAGACCATCACCCATCATAAGGTCACTATTTATTGTGTTTCCATTCATATCTACCAAAATCTATTAATCCTTTAATAAAGGAAATGTTTCTAACGAGTTCAGGCAGCCCTCAGTTTTACACACGCTGCCTTGATTCACGTTGCCTCAATCACTACTGTATCTGGCAATTTTATTTTGAATCATGTATCAATGTTTTTTTTTTTTTTCATGTTTCTTAAACATTCGTAGAGTAAATGAGATCACAATTAACTCATCATTGCATACCCTTTTCTGACAACTATTGTATTTTAACCCAATTCAATTCACAATTGCTACATATCGATATACCTACTAGCATTGTTCATTTCAAGTTTTGACGTCATTCCAAACATGTCAAGGGCTTTGTGACAATGGACTTTTCAAAGATTTTTGACTCTTGTAGATGTTCCTAATGACTCAACAATTTCGTAAGAAAACCCTTTTGCCTTCTCAATAAGAATCTTGACGATGATCCTGGCTACCAGCGGATACCTACGACCTTTACCTGGTCATTGGTCCACCTAGTGACAGGCTAGCGCTGCGCCTTCCGGTACGCAGTCGCCACTCAGATCAATGGGAGAAGCACAGGACCAGTCGACAGGCTGGGAGGAGCCATATCGCAGTCCTTCGTTGCAAATAGTGATAGCTCCTGACAAACGTATCTCTTCTTACGTATTCTGCGAATAGAGTTCTTCGCCTTCTAATGCAGCTGCTCCATACCCTATCTTACTTCTTCAGGTAATCTGTTCTCTAGCTGGGACGTGTCCTACCAAGCGAAGGTTTCGTCCGATTGTCTGAATGCAATTCCGCCAAAAAATGCATTGTTACGAAATTTGAGGTTCAGTGCCAATTCAAAGACTTTTCTACCGAAGTCCTGACCTCAAGTCTAATTGGCAATTATAATTAGATACAGTAGCTCGATAGATTGTTTACGGTCGGTTATTTGTGGTGTTTAAATTTAAACGGGTTTGACAAGTGTCTGATGAGTGATCTCGAGAATCGTGATAAATTAATTTAAAAGTTTTTTTTTTTTAATAACAAGTTTAATTTTGAGTTAGTTATCTCAGCACTCTTTACTTGTGACGGAAATTAAGTTTAAGCAGCAAGTTGTTTGAGGGATCGCGAACTATAAAAACTTTTTTAACAAGAAAAGTTTTCACCGAGGTTTCCCAAGCTGGCTTGTTTTCCTACTTACTGTAGTTGTTTTCAGTAAAAGCAAAGCACCGATCGTTGTTTTTGTTTAGAACTACTGTGACGTTGATGAAACTAAGCAGAACACACAAGTGTTAGTTTGTTTTTGTAACTTGTCTGAGAATTGAGACGTTCAGCCGGTAGCCATTTTGCGCTTACCCAGAATGTAAACAGACCGTGTCTGCCTGCATCTGTGCAACTTTAAGCAGTTCTGTCTCTTTCGCTCGTATGTCGCTTGTATGTAGGTCAACGAGGAGCTTATCGGTCACAGGTTACCTGTCTCGCTTGCACGCCGCGAGGCTTTGCACAAAACTCCAGTGTTGTATGAGACGCCGCGGGGCGCGCACGTCTCCCGTGATATGAGCCCGCGCATGCGTACAAACGCATTATTACGTTCGGTGTAATCAGCTGATTGTCATTGTTTTTTGTTTTTTCTATTTGTGATCTCAGTGCTGTGATATAAAGATGGGTCAGGCGTTCGGAACGACGAATTCTCACAATGATGAGCAGAGGCATTATACCAGAAAAGAAATAGGTATGTCAATTGTCTTGTTTGTTATTGTTGAACTCCGCTGCCGGTGGACCGAGCACTGTTATGTTATTATATTATAGGCATCATACTGGCAACGTTCTGGCCAGGTTATTATGCATTGAACATCAGTATAAGGTAAAGGAACCCACTTAGTCCGAATCAACTTAACGCTGAGGATTGGCTATGAGAGTAGGCCTCTACTCTCATATTTGGGTCTCCAATTCCAGTCAAGTAAAGGACTGGACCACTCATCTTCACAATCAAAATGCGTCCATTATTATTTTTATAGTACACCCACCTCAGTTCTTTAATCAGACGACAGATTAGTCATATTTACATGAGTAAATGATTTTCCCCTAACGCCAAATGACTGGGTTTCACAAATAATTGCGTCCGTGTGTTCATCAGAATTATTGAAAGAGGGAGGATTTCCAACTTTCAGTAAGTTTCTGCACCTTTGAACATTTAATGCTTGTCTCCAAAAGAACTATCACATAAAACGAAGTCTAGTTAAAATTCTTTGTAAATGGACTAATTAACTTAAATAACAGACCATTTAAGCATGTATATTGTATCCATTGTTATCATCTATCGAGTCCATGGTTTCGTTCTCTTCATGTTCTTATTTCGTTTTTAAGATTAGATAGAGTACCTACTCTTAGTAAGTGGCGAATGAGTCGGTAATGTGACTAATAAACTAATTTTAAACCAGGCAATATTTTGATGTAGAGAAAATTCAAAGATTAAAAGATAATCAAGTGGATGTGTGTTAATAAATATGTATATCATGTGAGAAATTATTGTGGTTGTTATTGAAAAACATCGTGTTTAACAAATGATTCCAATATTTACGCTTAACATGTAGTTTTGGCGGACTGTGCTTTTTTGAGGGACGTCCGTAAAATGTAAAATTTAGTATAATTTAAATATCAAACAAAGTTGAAGTAAACTTACGTCGAGAAAGTTACCAGAAGCCAAAGAGTCTGTTATTCAGCGGACAAACAGAAACTTTCTCTATAACGTTTATGTATAATTTATGTACTGTTACATATTTATGTAAAGCATTACCGTTATGACTTGTTTCCACAAATTTCTCACACTAAGATTAAAATTAAACAAACAAAGCGCTACACATATTTTGGTCCTATTTGAGACCTTAATTGTTCTGAGTCAGCCGTAGCATCTTCATCATGTTCTTCCGTATAACTTGAAAGTTATTTATCGTCTTTAATAACAGTGACATTTATTCATAAAAATCTTTGTCGCCTCGTATGAATAAGAAACAGACTTCAAGAGTTATTAATGTCAAGATGAATCCATTTAATGTCGTTAATGGTGTTCCGTAGCGATGCTGAAATTTTTAAGAACTTGGCGTCAACTTCCCATTACGTTTTTCATTACTTTAATTTTTTGCTATTCTTCTTTAAATGTACCTACTGATTATACTACAAATGAATTATTTTAAACTTCAGTGCTTTCGTTGATGATATTTTCATAGCATTGTTTTACTTTCTGGGGTGACACAAAGTAGAGACAGGCAAGATAAAACCTATTTATTTGAAAATACAAGCAATGATGTTAATGTTATTTCTGAATAAGTCATGCAAGAATACAAGAGGCCAAGTCAATTGATTATCAATTAAAATATTAATCCACGTGCAAATGCGATAAGTAAGGGGAATCCACAGACGTAACGTCTAGGCTAGACTATTATTCATTAACCTCTAAAAAGGAAAGAACCGGCGTGACGTCTCAGACGATTGCATCAGCACCTGAGAGTATTTCACATGATACTATCTATGGTAATAATGTTATTTTGAGAAGTGTCAATCACTCGCTTCGGCTTATAAAAGTCAGTTCACAGTCATAGTTCATTCTTTAGTTGCATCATACTTATGTGCCCTGAGCTGATGTGGTTATAATTATGTTCGGTCTTTAGCGGCGTTCTTTAGTTCAACAGCAGTTTTACTATGGTGTGCTATACTCCGTATTTCATCATCACAGTCGAATTAACCAGTAAATTCATAATTCTTTTAAATTCACAAATTCATTCATCATCATTCAAAACATAATTATTATTTATAAGAACAAAAAGTGGTTCTTGTATGCATAATAATGTTTTAAGAGCCAGAATTTGACGGGAATTGACATAGTTTCTGTATTGATGACTGGCTCGTTGTCGATGTTCTTCTGATGTTGGCATAATACCTATTATAGTCTTATGGTCTATGCTTTGGTGAGGCGTCTGATTAGTTCAATATACTTTCACTCCCTCTGAATGAGATACGACGGAAAATAATATTAAAAATAAACAAATATTATCAATTATCTGAATAAACACTTTCGGGTCATACTTAAGTATACTTGTTGTCTCAGACGAATGTTAATATGATTGCGTATTGTTCTCATCGTGTGAATAAAAACAACTTATTTTTGCGCTCCCGTCATATCTTATCTCCACGTAATAAAGTTGTTTTTCCTTCGTTGTAATTGATAAGACTCGAATGTTTGTGACACTTTCATTGTACTCATGATGTATGCATTTCTTATCGTCTGTTATGAAATCTAGAATATATCGGCAATTTATATAGAAAATAGATAAATATTCGAAGTATCATCATGATCATTCAGCCGAAAGACGTCCACTGCTGGACATAGGCCTATCTAGAAAGTATGTGTCAATATAATTAACAAAATGACCAAAATGTTTGTTTGTCGATTATAATCTTCATCATAATGAGATAAGTTCTACGTTCTACCTAAAGATACATCATTAACACTTTGTTCACAGAAGATAATTTGAATTTTGTTTCCTCGTGTTAAAATAGAGCCAGCGATTAAAATACATGCAACATTCAAAATAACGGTCGTATTTACTTAGTTTTCGGAAAACCAATTGTTAACATAACACTGTTAAGTATATAATAATTTTGAATAACAGTGATATGATAACAAATTAAGAATCATCTAATTAATTTGGAATTTTTGTGACAGCACGTTTTTATCGTATGTTTAATTATATGAAGTTGGTTAATTAATAGTAAACTAAATAGGCGAAAAACCATGTTGTTTAATTGAAACATGTTTTACATTTCTTCAAGGCATTGGAACCTTGGAATTACTAATATTTGGATGAACTGGTTACGGTATGCATGTTTTTTAATTAAAAACTAGTTTACATTCATCAATATAAAAGTACGAATTTTAGATATTTTGCATACTTTCAAAACATGCTAAGTTTGTAAATTATGACTTTCGTCTTCTGCATAGTCACTTTATCTGCATCCTTAAGGATGAAAATTAAGTAAAGTAAGTTAATTTAACCAAGGGAATTTCACAGAATCCCGTCAATTCTGTGATATTTCGTTGATAAGTATCGATATCAAATCATCCAACAAAAATGAATGTATTTTGTCATACCAAAGTGTTGGAGGCATTGATTTAAATAGTAAAGATACGGTCGTCCGAACATTTGACGGACGCGGTCGCCCTACAAAAAACACTAACGCCATTTATTAGACTAGTACGAACTACGATGTCAATCGTCGTGTCTGCTCCTAGACGTAACCTTGTAAGAGCAGGGTGTGGTATTTAAAAAAAAAAATATTTGTTGCAGTTTGTTTGTGTTATTAAGTCTTCATTGGCCTTCGAATAAAACTTATTTTTTTGTCTTTTTGTTATTCTGGACATATTTTCCATTTTGGATACGTAGTGTTTTCTGACGTTGGACATTTTAATTTGCTTTTAATAAACAATAAAAATCAATTTTGTACAAAATTTAATCATAAAGTAATATTTTTAAATCTTTTCATTTCATCGGCTACAACGAGCGCTGCTGCAAAGTTATGTCGCACTTTTACGCGGCTTTGCCAAAGGTTGAGACAAATAAGAAAGAAAATTGTATTAAATAATGTTAGAAGTCGATTTAATGACATATTTTCAACTTACCGGTGATATGAAATGATTTTTTTTTTTAACTGTGCTTTTTGTCGTAGTTGACGCAACCCAAGTTGTGTCGTGGACGGCACAACATTTTTGCTTGTAAAATTTACGACCGCTCCGAAGACAGCCGATCGCGTTCTAGTTCACTTCGCTATATGGAAGACCATTTTGGGACCAAGTTTGAGGCGTCATTGTAACATGCGGTCCGCCCAGTCCTTATTATACCTACGTCTATGGTTGGAGGTCAAATGTTTTCGGTTTATATTTGTCCAGCTGCGTAATCCGGCGAAAATTAAAATATTTAATTTCTTAGTATTGCTTGACTGAAACCAACTAACCGAAAGAATATACAAAACGAAGGCATTCCTTCATGACATTCCAACAGATGCAAAATGGAGAATCATTCATCGTATTTTAACGTATAGGTATCAAAGTTTATTGCACTCTATTGTGTTTTCATCTCTATGATATTGAGAAGAACTCTTTGCACCTAGAAATATTTTAAAAAACAAAGCATTAGACATACTTGTATTATTGAATGATTTTTGAAGGCGATGAACTGAAATCTATTCAGAATAGATAAATAAGTTAATGTATCTTGGAAAAGATCAAAGAGAAGTGTTAAAAGTGTCAGCAGTTGGGATAAGAGAGTTTATAACCGAATTATTATATTAATATTTGCACCCAAACAGTTACTATTTCCTTGCCAAAATTTCCATAATACAAATAGTAACACTTATCTTGAATACGTCAGATATTCATGATGACCCGGCCGTCACCGAGATTATCTGCGCCTGCGGTTGGCTATTGTATAACTCAACATGCAGTCATGTACATAATTTAATTATTGATCCAACTATGATTTAATACCAACTGACCAGTTACTGTTGATTCGTATCACAATAACCTGTAGCCAGCCGACTTGCGACTATTTACCGGACCGGGTAGGGAACCGGTTTATTTGCCGTTTTATTGCTCCACGATTATTTTTGCTGTTGCTTGCTAGCCTGTGGAGCCTGCGGTCACTTTCTTCTAATGATTGTATTCACTTTGGTTTCACGTAATTGTTCACTTTCTGTTATGATTGTATGAGGTTAGGTTTCGTATGCGATCGGATCCTGTCGTATTCGGAAAGTGAATGTAGCTTTTGTATTTGCGACACTTTCTGCAAGTGCTCGCATCCGCGGTTGAGACAGGTTTGTCTGTTTGTTTTTACTTAATACTTCTCGGTTGGATATCTTCTTGTACTAAAATCATCTTATCTTATTCGTTTGGCTCATGTAAAGAAGAATTTGTTACGTGTGCCATCTTTGGGTGATGTAGGTATTTAAATTTTAAAACATTGTATTTCCGATATCACTCAGAATGATACCCTACTTTTTACGAGTCTAATAGGTATGTATGTAACCTTAATCGATTTTTACATATCAAATTGTAATAATTAATTCGAATTAAGGTTTTTTCCTGTACTTATAGCAGGAAAATAGCGAATAACTTCTTGTAGGTACCTATGTAAGTATATGTTGTTATTGTTTCCTTATATATCAACCTTACTGGTTAAAAAGGTATAACGGAAGTATACGGTTTTTAATTGAACAGGTTAATTACGCTGTTTATAAATAAACAATTAACTTTAATCAATATTAATAATAATATTTTGTAACCTTACGTTATGTAGATTATTATTTTAGTATGAAATAATTTAAAAAACAAACCTTTTACCATTAAATTAAATATCTTCTATTTCTAACGATGAAGTACCTAATGAGTGAGGTTGATACCCTCCACAATCTTGTTCGATCCTACATTATTGTTACAAATAAAGTCAAGCCATCTAGAATTCTATATCATTTCGACGATCCGCATTCAGGTTATTGACATATTCAATTGATTCTTTCATACTTATTATTTTATCAAATAAAAATTCTAAAAATAAGTTGGGTCAAAAACCGCTTGATGCTAATAAACAAAAGGTGGCACGTACGTCATATAGTCTGCACCAATAACTAGGGGCTGAATACATACAAATACATAGTAAAAGTAAGAAACCAGTTTCGATGTGACGTAGAAGGCTAAAGAAACATTTAAAAAGAGCAGACAAGAAAATAAATTAGAAGGTACCCATGTTGTAAGAGACTACAAGGATGCTTATAAAGTCTTTGGCCTACAGGTAGCCAGATATGAATATTATTATCTTGGGACCAAATGTCGTAAAGGATATGAACACAAATGTAAGTCTCAAACCCTTGTAACTTTGTGTTATGATAAAATCACCATACAAAAGACGTCAGACAATCTCAAGTCGGTAGCACGGTTAGTAAGAGTGGTAAGTAAGTAGATACTTACATATAGTAACACTAATAAAGCCAGTGTACTCAGCTCTTGTTAAGTGATCAATGCTTCTAATTTTAACTCGCTAATCACTTTACTAATCGAAGTGTAAATAGACCGTTTATAGACGGTACAGTAGAATGTTCTACGATCCATTATTAGGTTGCTTTGTATTTATGTGCCTTGTCTTTCTCTTTATTTTGACGTTATCATAGTCATATTAAGGATATTGTTAATTATGTGGCCAGCTGTATCCTCCTATGTTCCAATAACAACACTGAGATCGATAAACCATATGAAAATCATTTATTTGTGTTTGCCAATCTCAGAGGATCGGTTCTTTTTTGATGTCCATCGAGCTAGTGCTAAGCATGGACCTTTTAAACGGTCTCCAGTTTCCTGGTAAAGGTATTGGCAGTTACCTGGCATGCATGAGTGCTTGAATCAACAGTTACGTTGATTATTAATAAAAATGAAACATCAATAAATTGCTTGAAAGTAAATAAATCTATGAAATAAGTCAAAATAAATCTATGCATTAGCTGTAGGTTATTTAATTTTTGTAATTTGCACCACCTGTCACCTTGAGCGTAAACTGATTACTGCGCAATTACCGCTATGATTGTGTGTATCAAGCATTCATTAACATCATAGTACGTATAATTATATGCCAGTACTTTGATGCTATGTTCTTTGTTGGTTTATTATTTACCTGGACGATATACTGTGTGAATAGTAAGATTAAATGTATTATGCGTAACGACTGAAATATGAAAGTGCAAGACCATTACCTGTATTTATAGCTCTGAATATTAAATTTGTAATTACGAAATTTTGCTCGTATTATGAGAAAAAATTGTTAAGAAGAAAGCATTTGTTGTTGTTTCCCATTATAAAATATGCTCCTGTTATTTCTTTTTGCTAGCCTGTTCTGTCACATCCCGGACAAAAGCTTCCCTCGAATCCTCCTATTTTTTCCGACGCAGGTAGCGCAAGTTAAAAGAGTCTGGAAGGAGGAACCTTCCAGACTCTTTTAACTTTCAAACATATAACATCATTCACATTTTGTAAACCAACCGTTAATTGCTTATAATATTTGTCTTCAACAGACTCAATAATGTGCAAAAAGCAGCACAATGTATCAACCGGCTTGTTTATATTCTTTGTTCAGCTCTGAATCAGCGCGCGCGCCGCCGGATGCGAGGCGTACCAACGCGTCGCAGGCGCCCTTATCTTTTTAACTGCAGTTCATTTGACATGTTTGTTGTGACAGCTATAGGGTTACTGGGGAGATGAATTAAAAGTGCAAGCGCAAAATAGTCTGGATTATATAGTGCTTGTATTAGCCATGAATCAGTTTGATTTGGATGTAGGTAGTAGAATGTTTAGATCTTTTCTAATATCTTACATAGCTCCTTCAAGCATGGCAAAGTACATTCAACCATGTCACTCATTGCCATTGGGCACGCCACGATTGCGGCTGTAAGTCCCCTCTTTGAGGAGTGGTTTGAGAGGCGGCATGGCGTCCTCACCTTCCGCCTGACGCAGGTCCTCACCGGACACGGTTGTTTCGGGAGGTTCCTGTTTCGGATAGGGCGGGAGTAAACGCCCGGGTGTTTCCACTGCGAAGATCGCCCTGAGGACACGGTGGAGCACACGGTGGCGGTCTGCCCGGCTTGGGTGGAGCACCGCCGTGTCCTCGTGGAGGCGATCGGCGGCGGCGATCTCTCGCGTCCGGCCCTGGTCCAGGCCATGGTACGGAGCGAGAGGGCATGGGTAGCCGTCACCTCCTTCAGTGAAGCAGTGATGCTCGCGAAGAGGGAGGCGGCGCACGTGAGGGAGAGGCAGTCTATGCGCCTTCGTGACCCTAGCCGCCCGCCGGAGACGCCCTGGGCGTCGGGAATCCCAGGCCGATTTCCGGCCACCGTAGGCATGAGCTTGCGGACGGCGAGTAATGGGTAGCTCGCTGTCCGGTATGGACCAAGCCCAAGTCGACGGCGCGTTGTGTTCCACGCGCGCCTCAAAGAGATGTCAGCACAAAAAATGATGGGGCCCGCAAGGGCCGATGCCTGCCAGGGGTGCGGGTTTGTTCGAAAGAGTTACCACAGCCCCTGGCATACGGGCTAATGAAGGAACACGGGTGGGTTTTAGTCAGTAAAAGTCTGAAACGCCCTCCTGCTCCACCCAGAGCGGGAGAAGTTATTTGATGATATCCAAGCCAAAAAAAAAACCGTGTCACTCATCATAATGTATCGTCTTCCATCTATGTATGAATTAAATAAGTACATTGACCACATCGCACGATTCCTTGTTTTCGTCTTCACTCTTAAGAAAAATGGAAAAAGTCCAAGCTCTGGCGTAGGCACCTGCTGCAAACATGCAGTATTGATAATAATCGATTAGTTTTTGTACCATTTGAAACATTACCTTGTAACTAGAAGCAATTACTAACAGGCAATCACTGATTGGCTAGTAACAACAGTGACACAAGCAGCGACATTACTGCTTAGAGAATTGTAAATAGATTTGTAATTTGTCAGGAGTCGTTTTATGAATATGATCTTCATTGAAATTATTACGAAGATACTTCATTAAAGCCACTTGTTTGATCATTCTTTCTACTCAAAATAATATCTCAGACTGAATCACTGGGCGCGTTGACAACACATTAAAAAGGTTTAATTCGCGCGTTGTGTACTGAAGTGTGGCTGAGGTCGACCGGCGCCGGCGCACCTCAAGGCGAACCGCTCGCCCGCAAACAAACACTATTCGATTTAAATTTACGATACGAATAAATACTTACGCGAGGTTTTGTACGGAAAGAAGTTTGAAGGCAAAGAATTTAAAGAAAGTATTAAACTTTCCAGAAAGTATCAGGTGGAATCCAGCTTCCGATTTTCAAGATGTATATTTTCTCCCAGGATCAATAAAAACAGGAGTTTTGAAGCGTTATCCAAGTATTCAATATGTAGTTTATGTACATTTTGGTCGCTACTAAGAGTTGATAAAATTAGAATTCTGAGCGAGTGGTGACTGGCAAAGCAGAAGCCAGAAGGCCATTTGAGATTATTATTTTGGGACTGTCTTCAGGAAGATATATTTTAATGAAAATAAATATTCTTATTTTTAATGGTTCTTTGGACGCGTTCAAGGTTGTCATAACATCATTAAATCAATTCATTTTATTCAAAATACGCAAACGCAAAAAGGTACCTACTTATATTTTTCTTATTCGCAAATTGTCTTCCTTCCATGTACAGTTACACCAGTAAATAAGGACTTAATTTCTTGTAGATTTCAATTTTCAACAGAAGCTGAATCTCGCTCGTCTATCTGAGGTAATTCTGTCAAGTCTGCCAGTTTTCTTGAACTCCGCTCGGGATGTAATTCAGAGTAATAAACAGTTTCACTCACATCACACATGACACAAAATGGCGGCTGTACGTATTCAATTCAGATACTGGTTAAGTGCGGTTCGCACTTAGTTGGACCACTAGTGAATAATCCAGTTTGCACTGAGCATTCGATGTATTTGTACGATTTCCAAATGTGGGTGTCGGACAACGTTTCACAACTTCAAATCATAGAATTGGTTTTTGGGGGTTTTAAACGGCTCATAGATGTTCTAAAACTGGTATGTCTGTCTCAGGTCTCCTCTACTATAGTATTCGGTTTTGCGGTTACTCGTCACGCCTCCTGGCTAAGTAACGTCACCTCGGTGAGACATGGCCTTTGTAAGCGGTCAGCGAACCGACTATGACGAGTCTCAGTCCTGTATTATAAACTGAAACTAGAATCTATAAAATGACAAACCTACAACTCTACATTATTTTACACTTAGGTACTCAAATATAATCATAAATTCCAATGTTTTCAGAAAAGCCCTAATGATTGCAATTAAGCTTCAAATTATAGCGGATATGAACAGGAGAGTAAATACGGGAAGTAAAGTGAATGGTGCTTAGCACAACAAGCTGGCTGTTGACAATAGTGCACGAGCGTATCTGCACTTGAATGGAAGCTGTGAACACGTGGAGAGAGCGACACAGACGGGCAATGACGGGTACAAATCGTAGCAAGTGCTTTCTACCCTTATGAAACACGTATTTCATTGGCTATCGCTATCTCTGTTCACTTTACAAATAGTACTTATTTGTGTTCCGAATTGTTAGCTACTTAGTCAGCTTAATAATGATCAAAATCTTAATAAAATTAATTATTTGTATCAAATTGTATCTGTTTCGTATCCGGTACAATGTTCAATTATAGAAATAGTTGTGGTAACTTCAGACTCTAAAAGTCTAGACATTCGTCCTTCACGTCATTGGATCCTCAGGTCGAGTTTGTTTTGACTTTGGGTTTATCACGTCAGTCGTGTGAATGTCCATCTGATACGAGTACAATGGGTTATCGAGATACGATCGCATACGGACGAGTCTTCTTTGTGTTGAGGTGTTTTTTTATGAAACGGTGACGTAGGCTACTGATAGTTAGTAGCATCTGGCGAGACTCGAAGCAAATAGCTGATCAAGACTAAGAAGATAATAGGTAAATGTGTGTAATGTAAGAACATACTGTCAGATCCTAGAGCAAAGAAGAAAGGCAAGGTCTAATTAGACTGAAGTTTGTGAAGCTTTCCATGCATAGTTATTACATAGTATGTTGCAGATCGGCAAGTGCCAAGCTCAAGTTATCCATACAATACCTACTCAATATACTCATAGTTTATTATTTGCTAGATACATTCTAAGATTCTAAGACGTTATAACCAACTACTCACTGACAAGTCGTGAGTTCGTGACCCAGTGCTATACTGAAAGTGGATATAAGATTATCACTGACTTCACAGGCAGGACTTTCAAACTGGAGACTTCACATTTTTTGATAATTTCGGCGCACATTTTGGGTGGCATTCCCATTATCTTTTATCATAATAAGGCTTACAAAAACCCGCTAAGAATATGCAAACAGACAAACAATTTTATCAAGAGACGGAACAGAAAACAAGTCTTTGATAAGGTAGGTGTTATTATTCCTGCTATTGATATGTTATCGCGATGGTACGATAGATAGTGAAATACCAAAATCTGGGGCTATGACCTCACTGACACACTTTATTGAAATGCGTAGTTTCTTTTATTTAGGACTAGCTTTTGCCAGCGGCTTCGCCTCACGGAACTTTCATCCCCTATTTAACTTCCTTAGGGGTTGAATTTCGAAAAAACCTTCCTTAATTCTTGTCTACATTATAAAGGGAACCTCTGTGCAAAATTTCAGCTTTCTAGGGTTTGGGCTGGGCGTTGATGAGTCAGTCAGTCAGGACTTTTCTTTTTATTTATATAGATTAAAAAAAGCTATTTCACAGTCTAGTCTTTGTTTGTGAAAGATTTTCATGTCTTTAAATATTCTTTCTTTTGCCGCTTTGGCAACCAATCTCATAAGATTCACAGTAAAGAAAAGGACTGTTGAAATTTGGTTCATGGTAGAGGGGAAGATTTTCTCTTTATTCTCTTCTCGTGTGTCACTTATGTCTTAAAAGACAAAATGAAATATTTGAAATGGCATTCAGCATTCTCTTATTAGCTTCGATGCGCTTATCATTGTATTCCAAATTTCAATCATTATTCTGTTTGCCAAATATGGTGAAACAATGAGTGGTATTAGTAGGCCACTAAGATTTCGAACATATATTTATGATTTTAATTATTTATTGATCAGACACTTTTATAACAACTTACCTATCACTGTTTATGTAATGAATGCGACTCCCAGACGAGATATTGCCGAAGTAATTGACTTCAGCCTGGGGTAATAAAACCCGCCTGGCTGATCCCCAAGTTTGACTGAAATATGATGCCTGTAGTATTTTTATTAAAGCCTCTTGTGTGATTGTTTCTTTAGCTTTTAAAGGTCATTTAAGTGAATTGGAATTGGAGTCTTTCGATAGAATTTGAATTGAAATTCATTCTTTCGATAACGTTAAATTTTTTGTCTTTGATGTCTTCCAATACATTTTGTGGTAACTATTACGAATTACTCATCGCTTTTCGCTTTGTATGCCTATTATATTTTTATATTCTATGGTGATTTTGTAAAGGTTCCGAGGCTTTCATAACAAAACTTTATTTACCTTGTTGAGTTATTCTATAGTCATAAATCAATTGAATCACATTTGTCTACTTATGTCAACACCATGGCTGTCATGAATGTCATCTTGAATGGTGTCCAGCAGCAGATAACCGAGCAACTGACCAGCATCCAGCACTTTCACATAAGTTAGAAAGGATCATGTACTTATGCAACAAGTGGTCTCGCTCATACTTTTAGAAAGTCTTCCGACGTTAGTTTTACCTGTAAATGTAGAATAGAAATTGTCTTTTAAGCCTCTTGAGTGATGGCTGATTGATAGGCGTCAATGTCTTTTTTTTCTTATCTGGCCAAGGCCTGCAGGCTTAGCACGAGCACCGATTTGTCGACGGAAGAATAGACATGACTATTAACTTAATGATGTACAATAGGAGAAGATAGCTATGTTTTTCTATTAATTATCGTGTAACTATGCGTTCTAAACGAATCATGATTTTGTAGATAATCATACATACTTGGCTGTCGAGTAGAAAGTTTGTTGTCAGTGTGATTTTGATAGTTTTGCAAGTAATATTCTTCTGAAATAGTCTACATTTATAAGGACCTAGACAAAAATCATTAGAAACTAAATAAAAATGACAGATTGTAGAAGGAAATCTACGGCGCGATGTCAAAAATGGAGAAACGAAATGTCACTTTGTATTGAAAAAGCACTGTCTTTTCTTCGTAGAAATAGAAAGAGTAATGCTAAGCCTGCTGAGAGAAGATTTGCAATTTCATCACTTCAGTCCACACACGTTTATTTTGAAATTTAATTGCCATTTTGTAGTATAAAGAAAAATGGAAACACTTTACTACCACATGATTTATACGAATATAATTATTTAGTAACTAGCAGCGCTCCGCGGTTTCACCCGCATAGTTCCCGTTCCTGTGGGAATACGGGGATATAATATAGCCCGTGTCAACCGGGGATAGTGTAGCACAGTGAATGAATTTTTCAAATCGGTTCAGTAGTTTCGGAGCCTATTCAATGCAAACAAACAATCAAGTCTTTCCTCTTTAGTATAGAAATACATAAAAACAAAAAAAAATATAGAAAAAGGGGTGAATAACAATTATAAACTGCAGATAAAAGAAGTAAAACTGAGTGGTTTTTACGAAAATTATTTTGGCACACGAGTACACGACCTATCTCAAGCGATTGCAATCGATTACATACAGGCATATGCACGCAAAAAATGCTCCCTTTACGGTAAAGTAAGTTGTATGCCCGGAACCTTAAATTATGAATCCCATAAAGTTTTACTCCTATCTCCAATCAACTAGCCCCTCTGCCCTTATAGTTTAATTAACAAATGGTACATTACTCGTTACAACACGAAGCCACATTAAGGAAGAAGCAAAACGAATACACATTTAAATAACTTTAAAAGTACGTAAACAGATAACTCAATACATATAAGGCTGTCCAACGAGATAAGTTAGTTCGACGGCCTGTAATGGCTGCCTTGGCAGTCCGTTGACGCTACTCCAACTTGTTTGAGCACACAATATGGCGGATTTCATTTGTTTTACTTACTTTACTCTTGAAGCATTTGATGGTCACCAGATAATATCTACGTGGAATTTGTTTTGTTTCGTTATCATTATCGGATAGTGGCAGGTTTGAAAGTCAAGTGGGATTACAGTCAGTACCTCGCATAAAAATAGATGTCCTATTAAATAAATGATACTGCGATACTGCGACGGAATTAAGGCTGTCGGTCAATTGGTTTATCAGTTATTTTGTTACACAATGATTTTCAAGATTATAGCTTAGGTACGTACAGTTGCTAAAAGATGTTAGTAACCAGGGACGTCGGATAAAGATGAAATTTAGTAAGACACCGAAGGATGTTTTTGAATGAACAATTGGGTAAATGAACTTTTGGTTTACATTTTTTTTTAGTTAGCTTGTACTGTCCCACTGCTGAGCAGGGTGTCCCCTAAATTTCTCCACGCATCCTTTTATACGAATATTGGAACAATATTCCTTAATTGAATCTGTTAAATAAGCAAGGATTGTAGGCTATCCTGAACGGTTGTGCTCAAATTCATTTGTCAAACGAATCTACAATTCCTCCTTTTGATCTTCCGATTCCATATCATCAGCAATATGCACTACACGTAGTTATTAATCTGACGATTTGAAAATCACGATATCGTGATTACACGTTGGCAGTTTCGCCTAACGACCGGAGCTGTTGCTATACTTCGGTTTCCCTCACTAATGATACGGCAACACTGCTTGTATACCTTGGCGTTGTGATTATGAGGTGTGAGCCATCCCTAATGATGCGGTGAATACTATGCGAAATTATCGTTTCCTTCTCTATAAATTAATTTCCGTATTTCTGCCGTGGAAATGGTTATTAAAGTGACTGAAGGCTGACCAATCACTCTCAGCTTCATCTGTCATTATGATGGTGTTAGGCATGATATGAGTAATAACAGAACATAATACCTCTAAGATTAAACACACCTTGACAACTTCTCATAATATCTCGTCTTGATCTCAAATCCCTTGAGACCGCTGCTCATCGGAATATGGCAAATATTGCCCTACTTCATATACGAACATATTCAGTTACAGCTTACATGGCTGATAACAAATTTCCTCTTAAGGGATCGACAATAAATTACTTGTCGTATAAACAAGGAGGGAGTGGAAGTTGTGACATTTTGATGTGCGACGTTTCATCTAATACGAAAGAGTGACGTGAGGGATCGGTGAAACAGTTTGTGCGACGCAGACGCGACGTTATATGTGGCTGAGCCCCAAGGGACGTGAGTAATGCACGAAGACGACGTTACTAGTATTTCTCACAGATTCCCTTCTGTGTGTTTACGCTTTTGTTTTCTCTTGTGGGTAAGGAAGCCGCGCGCTGAACGAACCGGAAATGCGGGAAATGGTACCAGAACGTTTCCTGTGGTGAGATGAAATGATTAGGCTCATCTATTGATGTCTACTGGTAACCTTAACCAAGCTTCTATCTTCGTCATCCAATTTGAGACGACTGCTGGATCACCAAGAATCGAAAGAGAAAAATACGTTTATGTAAAAAGACCGCGTCGAAAACAGACTACAACAACCCAATTTCTACAATTGTGAAATTACAGTTCATTAACTTTGTTACTAGTATTTCAGTGACATGTATAGTTACAGGTAATAACACTGATTGTGGGTCGGTCGTCGAACTGCGGTATTTTCGTCCCAATGACGCGTTTAAACCGGAAACGTAGCCAGTAGGACAGCAGTGCCATACAGCAGCAATGGCCAGGTTTTGGCAACCTGACGGTACACTTCCGTGCGAATTATTTTGGAACCGTTATTTGGCAGAACAATGTGTTAAGTGATCGGTTGCGGTAGATTGGTTAACGACTTGATACTGTTATTGGTAAATTGTTATATTTTACTGGAAACTAACCTAGAAACCTACTCTATCTACCGATTGATAATTGTAACCACTTTGACAACAGCAGTCTTAAGCATATTTTGAAGCCACAAGCAATAAGCTATATAAAAATTGCACATCATTAACCCCCGACGCAAAAACGACGGGGTGTTATAAGTTCGACCTGTCTGTGTGTGTGTGTGTGTGTGTGTGTGTGTGTGTGTGTGTGTGTGTGTGTGTGTGTGTGTGTGTGTGTGTGTGTGTGTGTGTGTGTGTGTGTGTGCGTGTGCGTGTGCGTGTGCGTGTGTGTGTGTGTGTGTCTGTCTGTCTGAGGCAACGTAGCTCCCGAACGGATGAACCGATTTTGATTTAGTTTTTTTTTGTTTGAAAGGTGTATTAGTCGGGAGTGTTCTTAGATATGTTTCATCAAAATCGGTTCAGCCGTTTGAAGATTATCAGCTCTTTTCTGGTTGAAAAAGGGATTTTAGCCTCTGATCAACTCAAAATTTGGGATTCTATTACTTCAATGATATTAGACGAATAAAATAACCTTGAACTGATGCTAGAGCAACACCTGGAATTTCCAGGAAACCCAAGTTATTCACCATCAAACAGCAGAAGTATCGTGTTTGGGCTCATTGAAAAGGTCTCAATGAATAGATTATAGATAAATGGTGATTTAAGGGAGACATTAAGTTTAAAAAGCAAGAAATAAAAATTAAATTTAAAAAACCCCCGACCCAACATTTCATAAACGTGAATATCAGTAGCTAAATGATATCCATTTCTGTAAATTGGTTTAAAAAAAAAAACACATTTACACGTCAAAAAACTTACGACTGGCCCTGAGTGTACGGGATTCAGAGTCACTGACTGACTGGAGCCGAGTAAACCCGATTCAGCGTCACCGACCTGAGCTTGACGGTTTTTTTTTTTTTTAGTGTGGGAAATCATCAAATGACTTCTCCTGCTGAGTAGAGCAGGAGGGTGTGTCAGACTTTTACTGGCTAAAACCCACCCGTGTTCCCTCAGTAGCCCGTATGCCAGGGGCTGTGGTATCTCTTTCGAACAAACCCGCACCCCTGGCAGGCATCGGCCCTTGCGGACCCCACCAGTGGTCGCTGACATCTTTGACGGCGCGCGTGTGGAACACAACGCGCCGTCCCGTCTACCACTTTTCGGCCGCAGGGGATAGGGAGAGCGGCTGACGCTATACCGACACTCCTCTTCCCCTGCGGCCCCACCGCGTCCGCCATCAAACGGTGGCGGCCCCGTCCAGGCCACGGAAGGGAAGAGCGCTGCTCAGAAGCACCGGCACTCCTCCTCTACCGCAGCCCGTAACCCTCAGCCGCGATGCCTCCCATTCGACATTGCGGCCCACCACAGTTGCGGTGCACCTCACCGCAACCTACTTTTTGGCCGCTACGTCGTCGGCTTTGAGGCAAAAGCCCTGACGAGAGGCCCCACCTTTGGGTTCCTCTTGGCTTCACCGTGGCCGGAATCCACGGTTACTGTGCCCCCCCGCAACGACAATGCGGGAACCCACTCGGGGGGGCCGAGCTTGACGGTTCAGGTTCAGAAAGAGCAAAATGTTGTGTTGTGTTGCTTTCAAACATTTAAAGCTTCGTAACTCTTTTTAACTCTTTTGACTTTTACTCTGAATTTCACCAGCTTACGTTAACATTAGACATCTGCTCATTCTTTGGAAATCACAAGCTTGACAGTCACACTAGTTTACCTTAATGATCGCAAATTACCGTGCACGAAGATAATCTGCGTGATATCACCGCGTTGACATGAACTCCTAGTATAACCAACGAGCGTCATGGTTGCGCAACTAACTGCGCTATGATTGCACAATCGTTTATTTATCGTGCTTTGTGCCGCCCCCTTTCTGTTTTTACTATATTTTAGTTTAGTGATTTTTGTGTTGCTTGTAATGGTAACCTCTAATTGAATTAAAAATATTCCTAATATATTTCACATTGTGAAAAGAAGCGTATTTTCATAGACTCTTCAAGACACACTATAACACACCTCTCCCTCAAAAATTTATTTCCGAAGATCATCAGTTTTACGGTCATTTTGTTCATTAACTTCCGTCAACTTATCTTTCTTTTGGAAAATCGTACATATTTAATGCAAAATATGCTGTTTTTTCCCAATGTTTTGAGATCAGTATATTTTTCATTATCATTATTAAATCTCAAGCATTTTTTTAACCAGTGTTTGTTAAAATCTTAATTCACAAATTTATATCGGTTCTTCATGACCTCTGAATTATTGGCCTTACGCCAGATTGAAACTTTTGAAACAGAAAGTTATGTGATGTAACCAACCCTGATGACCAGTCAACAACAACAACTACATTCTCAAGCTACAACACTAAATAAATAATTAATCTTGCAGCATCAGGTATGGGGACACTCTAAACATCTTTCGCTTCGCCATCTTTCTCGTCCTCAAGATATAACAAAGTTGCAAGTTCTTGAGAATTAATTGCACTTAGCAACTCCTTTGAAACTAGTTTGTGTAACCAGTTCTTTGATCTTAATTATATTCCGTTTATCTTTTGAAGAGTTATGTACAGACATAACCATTGGCTAGGTTGTACGTGAGGTACGAGTGGGCTTACCGCAATAGTGCGAGATTGAATCTGGATTTATGACTGCAGACCTACCAGTTGAGAAATTCAATGGATACTGGTCTTAAGTTAGTGACTTGTTTCATTTTGATATTGATTCAGTGCAAGATTGTGTATAATCAGAAACTGTTTTGTTATTGGATAAAATATAGATTCTAGTAGTGATATTAAACGTCACATTAATACTACCTAGTACTGAAAGGCTTTTCATTTTAAAATCCATTCTAGAATATTCGATTCTGCATAACAAACCACTTCGTTAATTACACGGGTCGTATTTTATGCTACCCTTCATTAGGCGTCCTATTGATTATAGCTTGGTCTAGGTAATCCATTTTAGAGTTTCCCTCGTTAGTCTCAGCACTTAGTCATTGATCTAAAAGTACTAGAAAAGTCCTAGAAACATTTAGAATTATTTTCTGAAGGTTCTTGCGACAGAAACAATTAATGCAGCATTTGTCTGAAACTAGTTTGTTGTTGAAATGAAACTTGTCGTAGCAACAGTTTCGTTATTAGCTGGTACAGCAACTGGTATGGCTACTGCTATTGCAGCTGTGATAACGGTAAGGGGAACATTCGCTAATACATTATGGGTATTACAGATTGCCATTTCATCGTCGATTGCAATAGATATTATTGGTTAGAAAAATATACTTCTGTCTTCGGTCTTTATGGGGTCATAAAGTGAAAGAGGGAAGATATTGACCTAATACTTTAGTTCTAGTTTACATTTTCATTATATATTAACAAATTGATATTCAAACCCGCTTCTAAAAAAGCGTCCATCATGATCCCCCTAAATAATCAAATAAAATATTCTAAAACTACATCAGCTTCTTCTAGTAAATTGTAGACCCGAAATCCATTTAATCTCATAAATTTTCTCGCACACTTGCCTATGTAAGTACGTGCTTAGCTGACGGTGAAACGGTCCTCCAGAGAGAGAGCTAGATATACAAGTACACCTGTTTACAAGTATCTAGATATATTCCATATAGTTAGGTAGATGAAAAGCTATGATATAAAGTGACATGTTTCTAATTAATTAAGATGACAAATACCCCACTAATTGTGCAAGTAATATTGAAAATAGACTAAAAACTCGAAATGATTTTCACTGTCAATGACGCAAGAAGTTATGGTATTATTTTACCAAATTTTAGAAGACTATTTTAACTTACCTGCGTATCATCAGCAATATTACCTCTATCGTAAGATGAAAGTAAATGGTAATTTAAACAAAAAACTGCTAATAAAATGAATCCATTAAAACTTGTCAGTTTATAGAATGTATTTTCCATTTCCCTCAGACTTCGGCCAGACTAAGTTCAGTCGATGCCTAGTGAAGTAATTATCCACGAGTTGATTTTTCAATCGTTTTTCATCGGTTCGATTCAGGTTCAAAAACTCTTTGAACTCCAGTACGGTTAATGAACTGGTAGAGGGCTTTTTATTTCGAATTCTGGAAAACGCCGCCATGGGTAAGTATTTTGTGCTAGTAGGTTTCAATCTTTTACAATAATGAGTCCTTGTGATCTAAACATTCTGGTTTCAGTGAAAATTTTCTATTTTGCTGGTGTTTACAATATGCTCCTCTTGTGATATTTATAATTCTGATTATGGCTATTCTTAGTTCTATTGCCATTTAAACAGCAATTACATGGTCATGCACGTATAGTCCTTGGCCGTGTTGTAAAGTATTATAAAAGCCACTTTTTTATATAACTATATAAATTACGATTGTAATTGCGTTAGTAACTCATACAATTTACGTCTCTTGTTCGAGCTGAGGTCGCTTCAACAGTGGGAGTCTAATACTTTTTATTGTAAATTTAATTTTACGTAGTTTTATAATGATTTTATTTGTTAATAAATTATATTTAGATTATTTTAATTGTCCAATATACTAATAATATTTGTTTTTGTTTGCAGGTAAGTTATGACAGCAAATCTTTGAATGAGTGAGTAGACACGTGGAAACCAAGATAATAATGAAAAAAAAAATATAACATGCATACGTTATGACGGTAGCTATACAAATAAAGACAAAGAATCGTAGGAAACGCTGATTGAAGTGATATTCACAGAATATGATGTATTCAAAGATATAAAAATCGAGTGTGAACATTAAAGATGTCAACGTTGACTGTGAATGTAGTAGAAAATATTAGATGTAGGTACTAAAGTTCAAGAAATAAACAATACTCCTTTAATGATTTGTCGTTCCTGCTGACAGGAACAAATCATTACGATAATGAAAAAAGATTAAGAGTTGACTCCACAACCACTAAAGGTCTAAAACGGGTCTACTAAAGCTACAGCAGGCTTAACATGACTCTTTCTATTTCTACGAAGAATAGACAGTGCTTTTTCTATATAAAGTCACATTTCGTTTCTCCATTTTTAAAATCGCACCGTAGATATCCTACGACAATCTATCATTTTGTCTTGATCTTTGTCTAGGTCCTTTTATATGTCAAAATCACATTGACAACAAACATTCTACTCGACTGCAACATAGTATATACGATTATCTCCAAAATCATGATTAGTTTTGAACGCATAACTGTGATAATTAATAGAAGAACATAGCTATCTTCTCCTATTGTGCATCATTTAGCTAATAGTCATGTCTATTCTTCCGTCGACAAATCGGTGCTCGTGCTAAGCCTGCAGGAAGGTAGTTAGAGCGAGATAGCAAATGCGCTATAGCAGGTAGGTAAAAAAACGCCTCACGATGATGACTAAGTTAGTAAACCAGTGTTCCACACAAAGCAGTGGTGATATCATAATGTTTCTGTCCTTTCATAATCATTATAGATTACAGCAATTACATTTTATTATAAACATACATTGTAGGTAAATGTAAATACCTACAGGTGATACAGTACACGGTACACCCCAGCGACGAAAATCATCATACAGCGGGAAATTTATCTTTGTACTGCTGATAAAAATGATCCATTAGCATAACTGATTAGGAAAATAAACTTAAAAGATTTACATATTTGACAAGAAGGTACAGAAGATACAAAGATAAAATTATGAATGGAAAGCTACCGACTACCAACGTTTAGATTGCATCAAACATAGCAGAGAGATACAATAATGCAGATAGAGAAAAAGTAAAGTTATACAGGGTAATTTAGATTTTTTTTTGGATAACCGACGAAAAATTTTTATGCTAGGGGGGTTCTAGAATGAAATGCTGAATCTATGGTTAAAGTTTGCGCACTGGTTAATAAATTATGCTGTAGAAATGGGTATGTAAGGGGAAGTCTGAATGTGGCGCCGCACTATGGGCCAGAACCGTGCGTACCGTCTCAAAAATAGGTTTTCGTAATGTTCTATATTAAATATTGTGTTAATGCACATGTCTAACTGAATGTCCAATGCATATTATACAGCAGTTAAAATATACTATTTCTCATTTTTACTATTAGACTAAGGCTTGCAAGTTGACGCTCAAAGTTATGTCAATTATGTAGAACACAATTTCACCAGTTTACATGGTCACATTTTCATTATTTTCACAGTAAATTTTTAAGTGTGATATATGGTTAGAATGGTTATGAAGTATTCTATTTAAAAAATATTTAAGTGGACCATTATGTGAAAACTGGGGAGGTATATAAATATTTTTTTAGAACCTAATATTTTATCCTTATTAGAAACTTTACATAGACTTTTGGCAGTTAGCAATGTCTGCCCATGTCGTAATTTTGATAGCATCACATAGAGCAGCTAATAAAGAAGTTAGGGCAAAAAAAAAAAATTGCCCGAATCTGCCCCCCTTGAAATGAAACGAAAAATGCCTGATGGGGGGAAAATACAAAATATACCAAAAATGATTTTAGTTGTGATTGATGAGATTTTTGGATATTTAGATTACTTTTTTCTTAAAATTATCTATTTACTTAATCTTTAGGTAAGGTGGGAGTATTGGGTAATGTATTTTTTTTTTATCGTTCGGTCAGATGTGGTTAATGTTTTGTTATCACTGTGTGAATAACATGTTTATCATGTAGTTTATGTATTTCTCTATCGCGGTGAAGGAAAAGGGAGGAAATGGTAGTTAAAGTTGTTATTGTACATTTTATCAGTACTACTAACCACCTTCGTAGATAGTGGTTAGGAACGTGATAATGCACTAGACAATAATATTTTTTCACACGAAATTTCAGTATAAAAGTTATTTATTTACGTTGTCATTTACCAGTACTTTAGTGTGCTTTGACATATTATAGTCTTCACCAACCTCGGTAAAAAAGTAGTAGTTAGAAGTAAAAATAAAATGAGTGAATTTGTTGTGCCTCGGCGAGTATTATGCGAATTTTTCATTGATCATGGAACAAAATCAGAAGATATTCAAAATTACTTAGAAGAACACCACCATTTGTCGTCTGAAAAAAGTGAATTAGTTGTGAACCGTATTCAAAAATGGCTTATAACAGCGTTTAACGATCGGTGGACCAAATCTAACCGAACTAAAGAACGTTTCTTTAATAAAAATACATCGTGGTTAGACGGTGAATTTAAGGTACAATTCGAAGAAGCACCGTTGGATATTACACCTACAACATCTGGAGAACGTGGACGTCCGCCAAAGTCTTATGAAGATCTATCAGAGAAATCGAAAAAAAGGAAGAATATGGAGTTGGTACAAGAATATGGAATCGAGTATATACATAATGCATACGTTCAAGGATTGCGGTCTGAAGGAGAATTCGAAGAAGCAACTGTTGTTACAATGATGCGGAGTTGTGATAGAAATGAAAAAAGGATCATGAAGGAAAAATTATTGCATGAAAGTCGCAATGCAACAGATTTTACGGTGGATGAAGCTTTAAGTATATTTGCAGATTTAGATCTTTCGAAATCACAATACGGATTACTTCGAGCAAGTCTGATTAACAAAAACTTCGACATACTGCCATCATATAATATACTGACAAACGCCAAAAAACTGTGTTATCCTCCACCATCCAGCATTCAAATAACCGATATAAGTGCCAAAGTAAATCTACAAGATTTGCTGGACCACACTTCTGCTCGCATCTTAAAGATTGAAAATGTTTACAACTCAACAAGAAAATCTCTTAAATTGTTTACCAAGTGGGGATGTGATGGGTCATCGGGGCAAAGTGAATATAAACAAGTTTTATCAGGTGAGAATGATTTAGTCTCAGATGCAAACTTATTTATAGCGTCTTTGGTACCAATAAAGCTGACTGACACAGAAACAAATGAGGTAATTTGGCAAAATTCGGCTTGTTCGTCTATTCGTTATTGCCGACTAATCCTGATGGAATTTGCAAAAGAAACCCCCGAGAAAACCCGATCAGTGGTTGGTGATATTCGGGGTCAAATTAATAATTTGCAAACTTCAAAGATACACAAGGAGGAGCAGGTAATTGAAATAAGTCACGACCTATTTCTAACTATGGTGGATGGAAAAGTTACACAAGTTCTAACTGACACAAGTTCTGGAGCTGTGTGTACAGTATGTGGGGCTAAACCAAGCGAAATGAATAATTTGGAGAAGATTGAATCAAAGCCAGATAATATAAATGCTTACGAATACGGTTTGTCTACGTTGCACGCGTGGATCAGGTGCATGGAGTTAATTTTACATATTTCATATAACCTTTCATTTAAAAAATGGGCTGCGAGAACTCCAGAAGATAAAAAAAGTAAAGAAGACAAGAAAAAGCTTGTACAAAGTTTATTTCGAAGCCGAATGGGATTGCACGTTGATAAGCCCCGACAAGGAAGTGGAAACAGCAATGACGGTAATACAGCTCGGCGTTTTTTTGAGAACTACTATTGCGCTTCAGAAATTACAGGAGTTGACGAGGAACTTATTAAAAGGTTCTATGTTATTCTTCAAACTTTGGCATCCGGTATTGCTGTAAATCCAGAAAAATTTGGTGAATATACTCGCACAACCGCACAACTATACGTAACAAAATATATGTGGTATAATATGCCTTCTTCAGTACATAAAATCTTAATACATGGGGAAAGTATAATAAGACATTTTGCTGTTCTGCCCATTGGTAATTTATCTGAGGATGCCCAAGAATCTCGTAATAAAGATTACAAAAAATTCAGATTGCATCACGCTAGAAAATGCTCTAGGTCCGCAACGAATCAAGACGTATTTCATGGTCTTCTATTTACGTCAGATCCTTATATATCAAGTATCAGAAAACCATCAGTCACTATTTCCAAGGAATTGTTAGACGAAGCTAAGAGCCTCTTAGCTATTTAAATAGAAGTAATTACGTACCTACATTAATTGTAAAATATATTTTTAGAGTGGATTTATATCATATTTGTCATTTATTTAAATGTAAGATTTATATGTAATACCTATAAAATAAAAGAAAATAGGTTTAATATCATAAAACTGTAAAATTATAATTCAATAAGTTAAACAAACTATGGTTTAATATTAAAAAAAATCATTTTTATTTTTGTTTATTTTTTAAATATTAATAATTAAAGTTTTGACAGTAAATGTGTCACTATTGGATTCTATATACTCTGGAGATACTACGTGCCAAATTTCAGCTATTTACTTCAATCAACAAAAAAGTTACAGATTTTTGAGACGGTACGCACCGTTCTGGCCCATAGTGCGCCGTGCCGGTGACTGAGAAGTATGGAAATCGGTAGTCATGTGTGGTGCTGAAGATTGAGTTGTTATGAAGCAGGTTCTTAGTATGAACGTGTGTGGTTTACAAGTAGGGTAAGACCGAAGAAACGATAGATGGATTGTTTGAAAGATGATATAACTTCAGGGATGACTAGAACATGGCTAGACGGCTAGTAGAGATGACGAGCCGAAATAAAAGGGATAAGATAGGTTGGTGATGATGAGATAACAAGATAGAAGACAGACAGGCGAAAGACTTGCGTTTTGATTCCACATTACTATTGTACAAGTTTAGAACTGCCTGCGCCCTTCGTTTGTTTCTTATTTCAAACTGCACAAGCTGCGTTATTTTCTATTGCGGGTGTCTAAGCGTGCATGGAATAATATGACACCGTCAGTTTGGTCCGAAATGGGCCTTCTGTACTCCTTTTTGCGTTGTGGTTTGTTTGTGTGTAATTGTTTGATTGTGTGACGTAGTCATCATTCGATATAATCTTTATCACGCACTCGTATGGACTCGCACCTGTTATCATTTCTTTCTTACGTTTCACTGTTGTCTTGATAACAACTGATTGCAGTGTTTTGCGTTTAAGGTTGATAATCACTTGGTGTTTTCGTTTGTGACGTTTGTAATCAACTGTGCAATTAACTTTATTAGGTAGTTATGTTCGTTTTTAATCTTTGTTGGTCATGATGACTAGAAAATGAGGAAAGGTAATTCATCTGCCTAGCCTTTTCCGAAATAAGTTGGGGTCGGCTACCAATCTAGCCGGATGCAGTTGAATACCTGTAGATACTTTACATGGTGCGAGTGAAATACTCTAAATGAGGAAATGTAATATATATAGCAACAAGCTAATACGTATTACATTTCCTCATTTCTCATCCTACGTAAGTTCGGTTTGGAAGATGTCCACTTTCTTTTTCACTGAGTGTGTTGTGTATAATTAATTAATTCTTAATATCAAATAGGATCATTTACAAAAGTTCGTTATTCGTAATAATTAATTTATCGATTGTTTTCACGACTGCAATGCAACATAACTATCAATTAAAGGATTTAATCACGAATCATCTCACTAATTAATTTTTACAGTGTTGCATAAAATGTTATCCGAAAATAAAGGACTGTTTTATACATATAGCTTATAAATAAAGATGCGAATGCACATACACAACTATTACAAGATCGACATTGCAGTAATGAAGCTTCTTATAAAATCACAACGACATCATAGACGCAAGTAAACGAAACTCGAAGTTCAATCTACAACATAACAAAGTTATAAGCTGAATAAATAACAAAGCTGAAACGTTCACTACGGCTCCACAAAAGATTTTATATTAACCGAAACAATACACAATAGTTCGATACTTCTATAGTCAATACCAATTACTAAGCACAATTTAGTAAACACTTCAATACGTTGCAGACTGCGGTAGCACACTCTAGTTTGAATGTAATGAACCGTAACATTATGAGTATTTCATCTGAGATTATTAAGTACCCCATGCCTCTCGAAACTATCTTTTGGCATACCGACATTTTTCGTACTTCGTCTTAGACACTAAATCAAATTGCTCTGTAGAGGCGATAGCCCCAGCTTCAAACACAGGAGAATAGGACATCTTTGGCTCACAACATGATTTATTTTGCAATTCTTCTCAATCGTTTTGGACTTCTAACGTGACTTGGAAATCTTGTAACCAATCAGAAAATTGTTATAAAATGACCTAATATCTATGCTATGACAAATAGTTTGAGATATGTTGCAATAATAAAAATTATTGAAAAGTTAATCTTATTAAAATGAGTCATAGCATGATAATATTGTAAACGTATCAATCTTTTTTAGGCTTCTGGTGGTCAGAGTGACTGACTGATCAGTATCAGTACCTGATTAAACAAGTTGACTTATCTGATAATAAGATCGATGACAATTCCTTGCAAACTGATCTGGAAGTAAAATCTGCTACGAACGTATCCTTGTCAAGACGTGACGTAAACTTCGACCTATTTTTATATGCTAGTTTCTCTCGCATACTTCTTTAAATAAATTCAAAGTAATGAAGTGGTGAAGTTTTTGGCCAACATTTTTTTTTCTAAAATAACTGCCGTGCTAGCGACACGAATAAGATTAAGTACACATAGTATCGACAAAAGTCATGTAAATTAAATTATTTAAAACTAGTAATCCTTTTTAAATAAATCATTAGAACAAGTGTCATACTGTTCACTGAAAATAAAGTAACTAAGCTTGTTTAGTTGTTATTAGTATTCTGTACGTTTTTTGTGAATGCTAATCCGCTCGGCAGCACGCCCTAGACACGACCGCTCTCGAACGAGTCACTAATATTAATGACCTTATCTAACATAGTCTGCCCCCTCCACGCCGCTTTTAACGATGTACTCTCACAGTTTTCATACGTACTTAACTTTTTGTTCATGTCATGTAGGTGATTTAGTATGCTTGCAATTAAAATATCTATGTTATGTGACTATTACAGAAAATTTAAATTGAACAATGAAGGTTATTTCAATACTTTGTCTCACTGTACTAGAAATAATAACAATGTGACGATTTTTTAAATATCATTACAATATTGCGAAATACGTTTTCACGCAAATACAGCTGAATAGATTTGGAATTTTGGGTGCTATTTGGCACACACATTTGGAATTTTGGATGCTATTTGGCACACAGATAGACCATGACCTTTGTAAGGACATAGGCTAATGTTCATCCTGGTACACAACATTTAGTATAACTTACCTCCCTCTTAGTAAAAGTAATCTTGTCATGTCATTGAAAAATATCCAAGAAAATGGAACAGTGTTCATTACATTTTGAGTTCAAGTGAAATGCCCAATAAGTGAGTATACATAATTTATTGTACGCACTTAAGATTTTCCGACGTCAGTGCACTAAAGTGCCCTTGATGTGCAGTACATATTACATGAAACTTTACGGCTTTTAAGCTCTTCCTACAAAATGTAGTACAGTATTTTCCTGGTTTTCGACACAATGTCATTGTCGCGGCTGCTGGCCCACTGAACTGTGAAACGCACTGAACTGCGTTTATTTCACCAGAGACTAGACATTAGCCACTTCCTGGTGCTATGGAGATAAACGTAATACATTGTTACATGGAGGAGCTACGGGTAAAAAATAAATATGGCTCATCGAGTTCAAAGAAATGTTGGTCTTCGTTCAGCGTCGTTACGCGTAGGAAGTGCAAGAATAATATTAACATGGATCGGGAATATTGAGTGTTGCAGCACAACTTGGGAACAGAGGATTGCTATTATCTGATTTCTATATTGAAGCCGTAAAACGAATAAAGTAACGCGTCATCAAAGTTACAGTAAAACCTATTGTTTCCACGGAAAATTATGTCGGAGCCTAGAATGATGCATTGCTGGAGACCAAACAACGTGGACAGCAAGGCACGGACCTAGACACAAAATAATTTAAGGGAATAATTTCTGATATTTACAAGGAACTCTACGTAAAATCCAACAGTTCAAAAATCTTCCAAAGTCCGGTAAAAACTTAGCAAGTACACTTGTGTGACACATACGTATTCTGTTAATTGTTTGTTCGGTTCATTTTAATAAATTAGGTCGCCCTATGTCACCGCATTTAAATTGCTAATAAATAAGTAGGTACATGAATTCATTCATTGGCCAAACATGACTCTTCGTTGTAATTTATATTCTTGTACATACTCGTCGAGAGAGCAGTGGTGGCCCAGTGGTAACGGCTGCGACTTACGAGTAGTAGGTCGTGCGTTCGAACCCAGCCAGGCCCATTACTTTGTGTAAATAATTTCATCACCACTGCTCTCAACCGGTGAAGGAAAACATCGTGAGGAAACCGGCATGTTCTAGAACCAAAAATTCGAAGACATGTGACATCTACCAACCCGCACTGGGCCCGCGTGGTAGATTACGGCCCACTCCCTCTCATGGAGAGGAGGCCTGTGTCCCAGCAGTGGGAACGTTTATAGGCTGAGTATGTACATACTCGTAGGTAAACAATCTACCAGGAATAAGGAGAAAAAGATTAAACAGTCATGAAGGGGCAAGTTTACAAACGTTGCGATAGTCTCGCCATTGTGAGTGCTTGGTAGATTTTATATATGACACATCTGTTAAAAACTTACTACCAATAACAGCCAATCAAAAACACCAAGTTGTCAGAAAATTGCGTCAATTATATTGTAACAAAAAGAAAACGTTCACAAAAGCTGATTAATCCGTCATCTGAGACTTGAAATGTTTTACAAATAAAACGAAGAAAGAAATAATTCAATGCATTCTCAACTCTTGTTTGTTTGGCGTCTTACTTGTTGAAAACACATGGGGTCACATTTCAACCTGTACCGCAAACTCGTGTCCCACACCCACGCGGTCGTTGCTGCATAATCAATTTATATCACGAATTAATTTTGTCGTTAATGGTTTTAAACCGCTGACCCTAATTACTATTTAAAATTATTTGTAGCTGGATGTGATTGGATCTTGATGTGGAAATTAATTAAGTTATACTGTTATTCCGTCATCAACGAATCATAGAATGACATCGTGTCTGCAGACTTACAGTTAAATTAAAAAATAATCTCTAATGTTCACACAAGAAATTTGCATTTTGCGTCAGTGTCAATAAATAAAATAATTCAATTTGTCAGTTTACGTTAACGTAAGATTCATTTATTACTGCATCTTAAAACTGCATTTTTATGGATTTACGTAGCCATCGCTTTGAGCTATAAAATTTAAGTCTCAATAACCGCTTCAACCTCGTAGTTTGACGTCCTTCTTTCGTAATAATGACGCGAAACAATAATAATTGTATTTATTAACTTTGATAACCGTGGCGGTTCCGCCTGTTACCCTCACCCGTGTAATTGTCTCTAGTGCGAGTGATTTATATGACTGGTGCGAATTTATTAAATCATTCATCATCGTTTGCTTCACGCCTCGTTTTGGTGAGGGGCAGCAGAGGCAGGGGTCGAGTGTAATCCCAGACTGTGACTGTCTCGCCGCAGGGCAAAGGCACCGAGACTCGTACAATGACGTATAAGTGTTTTTTAAACCAATTTACAGAAATAAATATGTATAATTTGTCAATGAGTCCCAGTTTTGTTACTCACTCCGTCTGGAATTTAGGTTTTTTAGACAATTTTCGTTATAGTGAGTCAATCATGCCCTTGATTAAGTTCAACCAGAACGGCCCTTTGGGTCACAAATAGTACACTTTAATGTATAGTATCCTGTTGATTGATTGATCTTTTACCACAAAAATTCACATAGGACCAGTCCTTTTAAATGGGATGGTTTGTCTCCGGGATATTTATCGTACCTTTATCTTAGAAAGCAGCCAGACGTGTCAAAATTAGGGTTATTGTGTGGAGAAATTGCTAAATTGAAAAAGATTGCCTTGGTTTTGCTCAGGTATTTTGTTAACCGACGAAAAAACGGAGGAGGTTACTCAATTCGATATATATTTTTTATGTATGAGCACGCATAACTTTTTCCAGAGTAGTCCGATTTTGATAAATCTTTTTTTATTGGAAAGGGTATACCCCGAAGTTGGTCCCATATAAATTTCGAAGAATAATTCCAACCCTAAAGGTAAGAAAACATGGTACGATTGATTGTTTACTCACAGATTTCAATACTGAGTTGGGTATTACAAAAAGTAATCAAAAATTAAGCATGTAGTAATTAGTAGATTATAGCCACAAAAAATTATAAAATAAAAACTTTTTAATAAAAAAAATTAACCGCCGAAAAACCGAAAAGTAAAAAATAATAAACTTGCTTTGTCCAACCCCAATAATTTATTCATTCTGGGACAGAGTAGAGTTTTCTAGAAAACTACATTTTCTAGAAAACTTCCTCATCGTGCGCGAAGGCAACAGTTCACCTGGCAATAGTAAGAAAAGGGGTCACCTAACACCTATCTAAGGTAGATCAGCCACCCCTGATATTCCTGCATCTGAATATATCCTTGTTCTGCATTCTACATTACTCTCAACAAAGACGTATAATGTTATATTTGGTGCAGTTTTGGTGCAATCGCACACGAGTAAAAAATATCAATTGGTATTTAATAACATCATCATAAAACCAGCGTTACTCATACATATATATATAGGGTGACTGGTAATTAGTGACCGATATTTAAACACATGATTGTTCTCATCATTATGAACAACTTTTACTATGGGACCAAACCCGAAATCGCGAAAAAAATAATCAGGTGTTCCCTACATTTTGACGACTTATGCGAACATAAATGTAGGGAACAGCTGATTTATTTTTCGCGATTTCAGGTTTGGTCCCATAGTAAAAGTTGTTCATAATGATGAATACAATCATGTGTTTAACTATCGGTCACTAATTACCAGTCACCCTATATATGTACAATATAATTAATGTAACGTGATAATTTTCGCACACATTTCGTTAACGGTGCGCCTGCGCAGTATTCCGACGTCATGTCATTGTCCGAATATTTTACAAACACGGTCACCCCAATCCGCTGTAAACCGAAATGATTACCGAGGTTTTTGTAATCTTAATGACTTTATTCACTTATTATATCTGTCTGCGTCGCGTTTTTAGGTTAACTCCTTATTTGGTGAGCCAAGTACCTACCTGATTATTGTTTTTTTGTTTTGATTGAGTTGTTGGCCTGCTTGGTGTTGTTATTAATACAAAGCCTGATTCTCACGGCATTGATATCGTAACCTAGCAACGTACAAGACAACGGAGTCCCCTAAACATACAGCACCCTAATTCACTAACACACTTTCAATCACAATCTCATGCATTGCTTTTATTTGTCTGCTCAACAACGTAAATAACGCAATAAATGTTGGTGAACTGTCAAACTGAATGCACTTGCTACTGTTAGTGTTTTACTCAATTATCCCACAGAACACGCTACGATATCCTTATAAACTTAGTGGTAATTTCACATTCAAATGTATTTTTAACGATAAGACCGCCCATTGTGTCACTATGTATATATGTAAAATTTCGACATTAACATCATAAGCCATTCTTCTATTGGTATTCAGAAAGGACCATATACATATCTTGCAACAAATATTTGTGTTTTGGGAACACATGTTGTCTGTTTTCTTTCACACAAATTGCAGTATATCCAACCATATGATTCGTTGTTTACCCCACATCTCTGTAGCTTTCCTTCTCACAAATACCTATTGTATTTGTGAAAAGTGATATAACACTAGTAAGAACTCCACCTAACGGAGCAGTCCCTCGTCTGATCGCAGGACCTTGACCAGCATTGGCTGCGGTTCAAACTGATCACGCGCAGCAATTTGATCAGCGCGCTCAATTTGTTGATCATACCATTCATACCTAATAACGCTCGTTAGTCGTTGGACAGGATTTTATCTGACTGCATTTATTGTTGTTGGAGGTATCTAGAGTTTTCCATGGAAAACATACAAGGTTGATATGTTGATTTTAAATTGCCTGCTGATTTTTTTTTTGGTCAAGAGGGAAAGTGCCACGACAATTACGGAGGAACATTTGAATTTGTGGCCTACCTTAGTGCATCCTACTTAATGCGTACTGATTAGGCAAGAACCAGTGATCAGAACTAGAACAATTAGTATTATCTATAACCGAAATAACAATGACTATCATGAATTTTTCATTTCAAATCTGTACAGCATCGAAAAACATCAACTGATGACGGAATACCCAGAGTTCTATCCGACAAAACAAATACATCCACCTCTTGTTTATTAAACAAACAAATACGTGCAAGCACACAACTTCAAATCGAATACCTCTCGAATCGCGACAGAACAAAAGGATTCCTACTCGTATATAAATTGATTAACTTCTCGATTTATGCTGCTCGATGGTGTAATCGATTCAACCTGCCGGCCACGGGGGCCTTGTTAGCTCGCAGTAGGCAAATTGATCGAGATCGTTTACACCTCGTGACTATGATGGCGTCAATGTTATGGGGCAATAGATGGCCCTTTAAGTGACAATTGATCGGCACACAGTATAACTCGTGTTGTGGTGGAACGTGTTCTACGAAAATTTGAGTCTGTTCTTTGAATGACAAATTTGTCAATGGAAATGTTAACGCCGTCAGTAAATATTGTATTATTTATAAATCTGTCGTCGTAAAATATTTACTGCGATGGATTAAACTTGGTCCCACATTTTATCATCACCTAACGTATGTTGGGGTCCTGAAAATGGACCTGATAGGTTTGCCAAATCATCAGTATTCACGTAACTTTTTATTCGCCGCCGTCATAACAAAAACGTTATGTAAATTCATATATCAGCAGACAATTAAACTAAAAGTTAGTCCAACTCAGACGGGCGCACATCCCGTCGCGACGTATCGATCGCGAGCGACGCCAGGTGAAGCTACTATAGTACGCGGGTATAACTAAACTGCACTACAGTGCACTTGCATAATTCGAGGCTAGGGTCGATTTCAAATTTCGAATTAAAATGATACTTTTTTGTTTGATTTCTTAAATACCCGTTTTTTGGGTTATTAATGGTATAACCTCACTATATGAGGTTATATTAACTTAAGTTAAATAAAATATTAATGATTTTTTTATGAAAACTATTGAAAAATTGAAATCAATGTGACACGAATGAGTGATGTTGTTACACTAATGAAATTATCTAAAACACTAATGAGATTAGATGCCTACTAATGACAATTAAAAAAAAACAACTGTAACCATTCATTTTAATAATTTTGCGATGTACTCTATATCAGAAAATTAAAATAAAACGAACCCAAATGGATTAAATCAGTTTAATGTTTCTTAACAATCATAAAAATATTATTTGGATGCGTATAATTCAGTCTTCTTGTAGGAACTCTAGGATTAAAATTTAATATATTTTTTTTAAGCACAATCTTCAAACAAATATATAACAACTAATCACAGTCTAAACACACATAAACTAAAATAAGTGTTGATTCAATTTTTAAGTCTTCCATATTACAATCAATATTTTTGTATTTATCTATCCATAATTTTGCTGATTTTGGTCTTGCTTTTCTTTGGTTTTAATCATTATTTATATAAAATTGTCTTCTTGATTTCTGCTTCTGCTTTCCTTAATGATAATCTTCACTAGAAATATTCTGTCTTAATCATTCAATCAATCTTCGGATGCCTGTTGTTGATTCAAAAACGTAAGAAATTCTTGTTGATGTGGTTGCCCAAATCCGGACGCCATTATGTTGCTTTGATTTACCATGACTGATTTTCCCAAGCACCTTTAAATTTTGCGAGTGGTGTAACATTCTGCTCTTTGCGAATTCGAGAAGTTGGAGCTTTATTGGGCTTATTGGCGTGTTTAATGGTGATATCGCTCAATATTTTAATCTTCTTATTAGGTATGATGTTAACATTACCTACTTGTGAATCTATTGCACTTTTGTAAATTTTATGCAATTGCATGTGCTTGTCGTGCTTACAAATGGTGTCAACACACTCGTAACAACTCAATTTTCTAAACTCAAGGAACTCCGATTCGGAGTTCCAAAGCACCTGGTGGACTAACATAGTTCCTTTAAAAGGAGCTATGTTTTTGGGGAGATGAATTTCTTTTTCTCTAATCTCATGTTCTTCTACAACCCTTATCTCGACATTGTTTATGTTTTCTCGCACAATACCAACAAATGTTGAGAAGTCCCCCACATCACGCCCGCATTTTACTTGGTACTCAGCCGTCCTTTTAACTACGGCGCCAACACCATCGGGAGCACCTTTACCGTGGCCGGCTTCCTGATAGTTCCAAGTTACCGACTTTAATGATGAGAAGACATTTTGGAGCTGTGTCATAATGTAAAATATATACTTGTTGCGATATTGACTCGAAGGGCTATCTGTTAGTATATGCACAGTAGTAATATTAGGAGATTTTTCAAATACAAACTCCAGTGCTTTCTGCAAATGAGCCCACACTGCTGGTGAATCGTGTCGAGTGCATTCACTAACTGTGCATAAAGAGTAGTTAATGATTTCCCTTCCCTTTTTAATATAAATTACTACTGTGTGCAAAGAAACCTGGCCACGACTACCTCCAAAGTGCAAGCTTTGTACTTCTTCAGCGAATTTATATTCCATGTGGACTAAAATTTCGTAATCATTCAGGGATTTTTTCAGCTCTGTTATAAATTGGTATTGGTTGATAATATTCGCAGTGTGTGAAAGGAATTTAGGAAGATAATCCTCTAGTTTAGTATCAGATTTCTTATTTGAGTTGTGCGTTTAAATTTTTTAGTGATGTTAATTTCTTTTTGACCCACTTTTTTCTTATCCCTACCCCATTCATAGTATTCTATTTCTTGATCGTTACTGAATTCGTTGTATGGTATGACTTTATTTTTACAAATTTGACATGTACGAGAAACACATTTAAGATTATATTTGTCACAGCACAAAATATCCAACATATTTTGGAAGTTAGTTATATCAACTATCCCTTTTTTCTTCAAACTCGAGATTAAAAGATCCATATTTGTGTGAACTGCACAACCACAAGTATCTCTGTCATCTCTAGGAAGGTAAACCCAAAACGGACGTAGTCGTGCGAATGTAACATAGCTTATTCGTATGTTTGGATTTTCTTCCATAAACTTTTTGTGCAATTTTTTTACAGAGTCCAGTAAATACCGCTTTTTTTTCGTAACTCCGAACTTTTTAACACATTGTTTTTTACCGGCAGTATTGCGACTATTGATATCATCTTCATAAAATCGTTCCACTAACTCTTGGATACTTTTCCCTCCTTCTAAAATCTTCTTTTGTAAACGGCTGCGTAGGCACTTCCTATAGAGGTCATAATTTCGTCTTGGACGTACAGTATTTCCATTTGCTTTCGTTTTAAAGCCTTAATTTTGTTCAACAAGATTTTGTTTTTTAACTTATTTTGCCGTTCTGTATCAGGTGCATCCAATGGGTCATCAGTTTTATCATCAGCTGTAGAATCAATTTCAGTTCTTTGTGGGACAATCACTTCTTGTATCTTTTTCTCTTTTAATTTCTTCTCGTGATAATGTTTAGAATTTTCCTTCCACTTTTTCCGTTGTAATCTTTGCTCTGTTGGAGACATTTGGTTAATAGTTTTCAACTTCTTACTCTCTTTTCGTTTTTGATAAGCTTCTCTTTTTTTAGCTCTTTCAGCGGCATATTTTGCTGGGTCGTTTTTAATTTGTTTATATTTTTCTCTCCTTGCTACTCTTCTTCTTTCTAACTCATCTTCACTCATCCTTTTCTTATTCGGCATAATGTCCTAAAAAAAGAATTTCATACACAAAAGCCATTAACCCCTAGCTTAATTACACTAAGCAACACTCAAACTCAAAATATAAACACCGATAGTAATATAATTTATAGCAAATTTCGTAGATAATCATGTAAATATAACTATTTATTTTCATCACGTCACACACAAAAAAGAAGAATTAAAAAAAAAAAAAAACTGGCTTTGACGTAATCATGCGGAAAGCCTTAATTTTTTGTTAATAATTCATTATTATAATATTTCACTAGTGTTACATTCAATATCATTAGTGTTACTTGAAAAGTTGACACAAATGACAGTAACACTAATGATATTTGGAACAAACATATAATTTTTAAGCTTGTGGAACTTTCTAGATGGCAATCGATTACATTTAAAATATCCATGTTCTTGTAAGCTATGAGAAACACTGTGTTATAAAAATTCGATTATAATACCTTTTGCAATAATGGTTAAGAGATGAATGAGTCGAATTTCGCCCACGGCACTGAAATCGGTAGAAATATGAATATCTCGCAAAAAATACGCAACGCACCACCGCTCTGAATAAACGCTGCAAGGCCACTGACGATGTGTCGGCGGGTGGGGTGAGGCGGGGCCCGGGAGCTCCGTGGATTTAATATTATGACGGTATTTACTTACGCTACACTAATGATAGATAAACCATGATCAATGTTTAAAACACTAGGATAAGAGTATTCTATTATTCTCAAATGAAAAATTTATACTATTTTTGAATGTTTGGACATCATGATGATATGAAATATTAAATAAATAGAATTTCTACGAGTAACTTCGTTTTTATCCGACTTTATTTCAACGTTAACGGAAAATGAGTAATATCTTCTTAAGGGACTAAATGTTATAGTTTTAGTTTTCTCGCAAATGGCACACTTTTGGGTATTGTTTTGTTTTGGAACGTAAAAAGGTAAATGAAGACTACAATATGAAAAAAAAAAACAAAAACAATCGCTAAAAAAATTCAAAGTTATTAGAGATGACAACATTTTTAGCTCTGTTTGAAATCGACCCGCTAGAGCGGTAGACGTAGGGTTGGCAAAAATGACACTTATTAGAATGTCAGCATAGTATTTGTCATGGAAATCATGTCAGTTGTTTCAAATAGGTTCATTTTATATTTATGTAGATTATTTTACATATTGTGAAGGAGAGAACGTTGTAGGCCTTACAGACTATATTTGTAGGCGATTTTCGATTCTGTATTTTCATTCCTCTAAGTTCCTGGTACTTATTGAAAGGCCTGCACTGTCCTCCCATACCTATTATCACTGTAATTTGAAAATATTGTATTTTTTTTAAGAGTAACCGTGGAGTTTTTGCCGGCTCGGCCGCAATTGACAATTTGGAACCGCGCACCTAGCTTCTGACGTTTAATAAGTCCCCATGCAGGTTTATGTGAAATAAAATATTTTGACTTGATTGAGAAGGAAATTGAAATGTAATTTGGTATACACCTTAATTAATGTATATAAAGTGTTTGGTGTTGCAAATTTTACTCACTCAAAAGTTTGACATTACAATAAGCATGACATTAACAATCATATTTTATAATTTTTACGTTCTGACATTTGATTTATCTTTTTAACTGACACTCTCGTAGGTATAAATTTGACATCGATTTATTAATTTATTTCTTAAAAATCCTAATGCATTTCATATTATGTGTCGTTGTTGTCTGTTTTTATAATCTATATTATTTGCACACCATATGTGATGGTAGAATGTAAAGGGGCCATTATAGTTGTTAGATCATACACTGCCACAGTTGTAAACCTATATTCTGGCAAATAAATGAATTTGAATTTGATTTAAAGTCAGTCTAGATGCCTAGAATCATAAAACCATTTGCTAGCACATTTTGTGCCAACCCAACATAATTACAGGAATATACAAGACGCCATATATACGTATAATAAACACAAATTTGGATAAACACTCCATTTTATATTCTTAACAAAAATTCATTGACTTCATAATAATTCCATTACCTTATCTGATGCTAAGCCTCAGCAGTATCAGCGAATTTACTAAGCTTTATTCAGCAATTTCAGATTAGCAGCCTCGCAACAGAATTCTGAATACCTTTGTATTCCATTGCGTTTTACGAGTGCTCGTCCAACGATGAAATAGTCTAGACTAAGGCAATGTACTGTGAAACGGAGCTAGGTGTCGCAATCTAAGTAGCTTTTGTAATAAATGGAGCTATTTAGGTTGAAGAGTACTGACGGACCTTCGTCGTTAGTTATATGTAACTCAGTACAAAAGTTTTTCCCAATTTCTGGGTAATGTGACCCTTCAGGTTAAACGCGACTGTGCTTTCAACTGCAGCGGACATGTTTGTCACATGTACGAAATATAAACACAAAGAAAACTCTGTAAGAGCTGCAAATAGGCTCAACACGCGCAATTATTATGGATTTATTTAAGAAAAAGTATTTTACACGGGTACAATAATTTTATTACGCCTTTCTGCTGAAAGGCATTACGTCATTATTTTTCCGATTGCATATAAATTATGAGTACTGCCTTCACAGCCTTCACTTACAATGATTTCCCTGTTTCTACTGAGTGCCAGCCCTAGAGATAACAGACCCGGATGCACTGGCGGACAGAAAAATGAACCACTCAAATATACGGCTTTATGCTCTGCACTATTACTACGTTGTTAGTCTGCGCGAATATGTGGGTACATGTGTTTTTATTTCCGTGCAAAATGGTACTTCTATGAAATATGCAGTTTTTGATGAGACTTCAGAAAAAGGAAAATGGAGTCTGCTTAAAGTGTTTTTCTATAGCTAGCTTAAGCATGATTATGGAATTGTGGTGATTTTGAGAATCTGTTTTATAACATGTCGTTAGCAATAAATAGTCGCTTAGACCAATTACCAAAAGCACTCTTCTCGATTGAGCACACAAGACATCAAGTAATTTTCTTTCAGTAATCTCACAATTGCACCGAGTCTCAAAGGACCCGAATCTCTTCTTTGCTCACTTGCACCGAAACACTCGTGATATTTCCGAATTATAAAATATGTAATTCGAAAACTCACATGTTCCAAGAAGCTTTGAAGCTGTAATGCATAAAGAACAAAAAAAATTCCAACTTTTTCCTCTAAAAAGCAGAAAATAGTGCTAGAAAAATAGTGGGAAGCTGTAGACACTACAGATTTACGTTATTTTTCGCTGAATACGTGAGTTTGCAGGGGAGCATAAATTACATAAGTTCGTAGTCAGCTCGTCGGGTCAATAAAATCGGTTAACATAGTACCTATCCATGGTGTAATATCCCTGTATAACAATGTCTTCTAGCGGTTAACAGCGTTTATTGAGGATGTCGACTACCAATTCAATCGTATTGAATGGTACGGTTCAATTAAAGATTTTAAGGCTCACTTGCACCACAAATCAAAGTTCAGTTTCCGTCAACCGTTGGAAGATGACAGAAACAGAATGTGTTTTAAATACGTTTAATGTTAAACGTCATCTGTGGTGCAAGTGACCTCTAGTTATCAAAAGTAAATCAACGCTGTCATCTTTGCTCTCTTAAATGTACACAATTGAAAACCAACATGTCTCCAATTCACACCAACATTGTCCATCTTTGGAGCCAAAAGGCCAGTTTTAAAAGAAAGTAAAACTTATTTAAGCGGTGTTATTTGTTGCTGTCAGTGTGCAGTGAGGTCGCAGTGAATTGTTATGTAAGTGCGCCTCGTTAAGATAGCTCTGCAGACTGCAGTACATCTTGAGTGAGGAGTTATGTAAGGCTTGTCTGAACACTCTGAACTTCAGCTACTGAATTCATAAAGATCATGTACTTATTTGCTCAGAAAATAGCTAGCTTGCTGATAGCTAATAGCTTCGTTTATGTTATTGGTTGCCAAACAAGCATGGCATCTAGATGCAGAGCAGCAACCGATGTCCATGGGAATCTGCGATACTAGAAGTACTGCAATTCGTTGCCATCTCAGAGAGAAAATTAATGTGAGACAGAATTGATGTGAACTTACTCTGGCTTTCAGACCTTTCTGACCAGATCTTAGCTACTCTGCTCAAATAGGTGAAGTAGTAGACACCTAATTCCATGGGTGAGCCCTTCACAAAGACCTGTAATATTACTGTAGTGGATTTTCTCCGAAAAATAACATTCGGGACTCTCGAGCTAATAGAAATTGGAAGTCTTCGTAGAGTCGTCTGAATGGCGTTAGTTGAATGCCGAAGCTCGATCTATTCTTGTTACGTTCATGTAAAGGTCGCAGGTGGCGATCTATCCTCATTAAAATATTTTTAGCAATCCTTTACTTAGAAGGATATTTATACTTTTGTTGGGTTTATGCAGATTCTAGAATGTTGCTTCCGTGTATCTCGTGTCTTATCCAAGCGTTTTGCTAAGAAAATTAATATAAAACAAAAACAGGTTTTTCCACGATTACTAGATCAGATAAGACAGTAATTTCAATCCTGTTAAACGACTTAGATTATGAAATATTAAACATGTTTGCATTTAGATTTCTTACGGTCATATAAATGGAATCGTATGAGACTGATACGAGTCTCCCTAATTGCTTGTATAATGGAAACATTCCCACAAATCGCGAATAACTGGTGTAACGGTGAGTTTCGGCAAGTAGGTCATGTTATGTGGAGGTTTTAATAGTTGTTTGAAGAAAATGCGGATAAAATGTTCACAGACTTTGGCTTGTTCATAAAAATACACATTTTATGAACTTTTTGCAACAAAGTCACTGATTGTAAGAAGAAGAAGTATTCTTTTGTTGAAAACGAGAGGAATAGCCAATTTTAATATGTATTCGAACAACTTTTTAAACAAGAACACTGCAGTTTGGTGTTATGTTATGCTCAGCAACAGCACCCCAATTGCGTAACTTACGATTAATCATAATCTGTTTAAATTTGACAGTTCAACAATATTCATTGCGTTATTTACGTTGTTGAGCAGACACATTTTTCGAACATATGAATCAATGGTTTAACAATCTGTTTCAAAACGAAACAGATTATGATTCATCGTGAGTTACGCAAATAGGGTGCTGAATTAATTCAGTGAATGATAGATAACAATAGCCTGGCACTTGACGATATAACCACATGAAGCTGATAGTTATTTTCCGCTGTAAGACAACTCAAAGTAATCATTGAAGACTTAGGAGATTAACGTAATTACCTTATTATCTTAATGAAGTAACGACACTGTAATAGTGTTAATTTAATCTTGGCTTACTCAGCTATCTACAACGTTCAAGTCGCTTTCATAGAAAATAGGATTTGGACAAAGATTAGGACAGAAGAATAATCTTATTTCTTTGAGTTACATATCAGCAAATACACCGTGAATCAAAGTATGTACTTAGATTTTATTGAAAATATATCTAATAGCGAATTATATTTTCCTTATCTCGTATTCTCGACCCCTGAAATTGCGCTTGAATTAATACTAGGTATATATCTCCAATTCAATTTGCTAGTTGTTTCGGACGAATAAACAAATTGTCCCCATAAATTTTGTTTCCTTTTTCAATAAAAATTGAAAGTCTGTAGAAATTATTTATAAAATCCTGTTGTGTAGGACGAATAAAATAAAATTGTGCTAAATAGATTAACATTTAACTTACGAAACTATATTTTGTAAAACGTAAAAAATAAACTGCTTAGTATCGCGAGCAAAAAAATACGGCACATTTAATTTGCAAGCAAACGTACGAACTGCTAAACAAGAAGATGGTCGGATTTGTACTTGTGCGGGTATACACCGGAGCTACTGCTAACACCGCTGAGCGTGAACACTGCCACACAGTCACACAGCCTCTCACTTGGTAAAAACACTCGTCTAACGTAGCTTTATGGACGTATGTGTGGTGCACGGAGCATATAGTTGCTGAATGGTGAATAGTAATTAAGTGTTGAAAGAAATGTGACACAGAGATGGTAAGCTGCTTTTGAAAGAATAACACAATATCTTGCTCCAGGAATGTAAAATGTCTTGTTCTAGGAACCTGATCTATAGGAATAGAAAAGGACTCTTCTCAAAATCTGCGTGACCTAAAGCTTCTAAGGAACAAATTTCAAATATGTTCTAAATATATCTTATCTGCAAACACCAATAAAGTTATATCTTTGAGGTTGAATCTTTGTAACTAAGATCTATAACCTTAATTTCGACATCTGTAACCGTACAAGCAAATGCAAAAGCGAAACCGTTACATACAAAAGACTTTGATTAATGTTAAGTGTGTGAGATTAATCTGTTGCACTCAATTTTTTGCTCCGGTTCAGTAAGCCATCGACCCGATCGAGTAGGTGTGGAACTGTGGGTATACGTCCACTGGCCGCAAACCGATCGCTCTGACGTCATTGCACAAATGCATCGTGTTCGCACGCAATGTGTTATGGCCGCTCCTATTGGAATAAGGCTTGACACACAAACGATGCTTTTAGATTTCGTGCTTGGCGATTTCGAGACTACATTCATTTTTAGTGCATAGGCTGAATTTCTAATGGATTGTGCGCAAGATAATGTAGCTAGAAAGGGGGAGACACTAAGATGACCGCTAATAGAGATTGCAGTATCCACTCCAAATAAATTGGGATAAGGCCTGGCCGTGGAAGAGACTGAACATACTTGTGTTCTGTACGAAATTTTAGCATGAGGTCTAGCTTAGACCAATGAAAATAGGTATCGGTGGAAAAGTAAGAGCTGAAACATGCTTTCAAAATTTACAGTGAAAAAGTAACTCTGTGTTTTTAAAAGAAGCGGTCCGTCCTTCAACTAGTGACTCAGTCGATCACATGCCACAGCTGCTAATCGCCTCGTGTGCTTATGCCCTAATGCCGCTCCCGTATTTAACTCCCAACGAGCAAGTCATCACGTTTGCAGTGTTATTTTTAACCCAATGGGCGTAGCCGTCAGTTGGTCGTTTAGATTTAACTAACTAACAATACCGGGAAATTGTTGAGGAAAATTGTGTTGACTAGGAAAAGGTCGGAGAAAATTTCGGTATTTTTTGTTGCACTTATTTAAAAGTTATAAATCGCATTTCCAAGCAGTCTGATGCAGTTGGTCGATTTTTACTTTAGTTCAATATCAAAGGAGATTGCCACGGAGCAGGTACCTTTTGTGGTATCGTGTGCCTGTTTTTAATAACCTAAAAAAATTTTTTTTTGCGTACAGGGTATTTTTATTAAAAAAAAAACATCCTGGGAATAGTTAATTAATAGTTAAACATTACGTCGACATCCGTTTTATGAAATGTAGTCTATCGTTTGACGAGAAAAAGTTGCCAGGTATCAAATAATTAATTATCTAATGCCATCTTGTAATCAATTGAGTAATCGATATCAAAATAAAACGATAATTAAACCATAAAAACACAATTATTTTTAATTGTCTATGGACAGTTTACATCTCAATTAGATCTCAACATTGGACAACTTCAACGCTACTGTGTTAGCATTTTGTTTTACTACGATGAGGTAGAATGATGTTATCCCTGTCCTTTTTAGATGTATTATTGTAGCATAGAGGTATATCTGAAATGAACAACAATAGGTGTACGCTATGAGTTTATGTAAAGTATTCTTGATGACGAAAACTATTGGATAAATAAACACCGCTCATAGTCGATGCGAATAAAACCGATGGAAAGATGATAATCGGTTGCATAAATTCATAATTATACACATTGATAAATAATAAATGTTCACACTTCAAAAACTACTTTGTTAAGTTTTTATCGATTGATCTATAATGATTTATTATGTCAATGTCAATTTCTAATTATAACCAAGATTTTACAACAGAAAAACAATGATATCTCTTGAACCAGGGTGAATAAATAAAAAATAGTTTCTGATTATAAAAATACTATGTTTTTACTATTATTTAAAATAAAAATCTTTAGGGCACAACAATTTTCCACTGGGACCCAACTTTCCTTACAAATCGGGCAATCGCCTTTGATAAAGTATCCCACATATACCGATTTCCCGAAAAACACTACAAAGTGAAAAATTACTAATTTCGATTTTGTATTTTTCACTTTTTAGTTATAGTATCTACCCCACACCAATTCGAAATTTCATCATCCTTGGGGTGAAAACAATGCATATTTATTATGGGTGTGATGTTTCGCAGACAGAAATTTCACAGAATTTCGTTTCCCAGAAAATGTTTAGTAAAATATTTGGTTCTTGTATTTTATTTGGAATATTTTTGTTTCAAAGACTATTTACTTGAATGAAACATATTTCAAATTCAATGTTTTTTTTTTTTTAACAAACTTATCAAATTGTAGAATTATTTGTTACAGATTTTTTTGTTCGGTGTATTTTTCCATGGTATAAAAAAGTTAGTGACCGAAACGAATCGCTGCAAAACCGACTCCACGTAGTCTTGTCTGCCCTATCCCTAGAGTGTAATTTAAAGCCGCGTAGGTGCGGAGGGGCGAGGCGGCCCGCGAGCTGAGGAGCAGGTGGTCTTAACGCCCGCCGCCACGGCTGAGGCCGGCTTGCCGGCCAGCCAGCCGAAGCTGCGGTGGTGAGCGTGAATACCATCTGCGAGGATAGGCTCGCGTGGGACTGCCGGAACCCCGCAGTGCCGGAGCCGTGACAGAAACCATGCCTGCTGCATGTTGTATGCTTGCTTGCATGCTACAACCGCAATATTTTTGTGAACGCGGTGTTGTAATTTTATATGAGGGTATGCATTTTATAAACGGTATGAATTGAAACGTTTAGAAACTGTCACTTGATAAAATGTTATTCTTGGTAATAAGTTTTATATTAAACAAACAATATAAGGATAAAGAATATTTGATTTGTTATTCTATGATATGATTATTCTAACATTAAACTATGTGAAACAAAAATCAATGATTTAAAAATCTTCAAAGTATTCTGCGTATTGATTATTCTATGAAATGAAATATGAGAAACATTTTATGTGAAACGAAATTCTATAAAACTATTAGCTATAAAACAACGTAAAACCATATTTATGCGACAGCAGCAATCACTGTTGATTTCTTGTCAATTTTTGAATTTTTAATGGGACCATTTCGAAATAAACCCCTTTCGAACAAAAAAACAATTTTGCAAATCGGTATATATATATGACCGAGTTATGCCCGAATCTCCACCTAACTCCTAATCGTTAATGAGTTGTACCTTCCTTTATCAACTCAGCGTCATGAGATGATGATGACCATATGCAAACGTCTCAATAGCGATAGAAAATATATGAAAAACATTCTTAATACCTATAATAACATTTGAGGGTTACCCTCGATTCCCCTGGGATACCATCATCAAATCCTGACTTGGTGCCAATGAGACCACCTCAGAAGTCTATTCTTTCAAACTCACTGTATCAACTCTACTCTTTCAAATTAAAATAGAATTTTGAGAATCAGTCCACAAATGAGGGAGAAATCGATGAACATACATATAAAAAAACATACCGTCGAACATATAACCTCCTCCTTGTGGAAGTCGGTAAAAAAATACATACAGTCGAACATAGAACGTCCTCCTTTTTTGAAGTCGGTTAAAAACTTAAGGTGACGATAGATGACAGCTACCTACAGCGATGCATTGCCGCCTGTCGCTCGCAAGAGGACACGCCTCAACGCGCATCATTTTTTTCGAAAAACAACCCATGTTGATTTATCAAACACAATTCAAAGAAAAACCGTATGCTAAATTTTGGGTGATTAAATTGTCTTTTAGATGGTGAAAGTTTCATGGAAATACACCTGATAGTTTTTTGCGTGATTATCGTTTTGATGTCCGCGATAGACATTACTTTACCAATTAATTACATTATGTTATAAAAATATAATTTAAAATATTCACATATCAAATGACGACGAAAATTGTCTAGTTTCACATACATTTTTTTCAAATACATAAGACAAGCCGTTTAGACGTGATCTTCAATAAAAAGTCCTTAAAAGTCGGCTGTCTGCGCCTTAACCCTGTCTTTGCAGTTGAGCAGTCGAAGAAAAAGGTGTATATTTGCTGACGATCTTGATCTCTGTTGTCTATGTATGATTGAATAGTTTACTTGTAGTAACAGAAGCTCTAACTGAAAGTATGTATTAATAAAGTACAGCACGTGTAAGAACCCAATGCCGTCGTATTACATACAACATAGGTATATGTAGTTAATGACAACCTTCCGGCTCCTTACATAATAATAACACGTAATTTACTTGTGATACATAATTTACGTTAGTTATCGTCGTAGTTATAATAACGGTACTGCCACAGGGTGGCGCGCGCGACGCGCAACCTGGGGCCCTAATCTGCTATTTTTATAAATTCGTCATTCCAACACGATCCCATTGTCATTTTTTAAAAGTTCGTAATCTGCTAAATTCATAATGGTCGATCAGTGGTCGGTCAATGGTCTCGTAATAGAATTGTGTTATAATGGCATTGTCGTATTGCCATTATTATTAAACCCGTTAGTAGAAATGATTTTCGAAAAACTACTACTAAATTTGAACATTTATAAATGGCAAATTCTATTTATATACTTTTACATATTATTTATTAGTGTTTTAAGCAATCTGAAGTAGTAGGAAGTTCGTAAATAGCAAAAAACTCACAAGTAAAAACTCTTTTATCTGTTTAGCTGTCAAAGTCAAATGTGATATTACTGCTTATCTACTGACGTTTATCTGTTTTTATTTCTAGCGGCCGGTGTTTTGATATGTATTTATTTACATTTGAGTGTTTTAATTAGATTTTTGTTTAAAACAAAACTGTGTGGAACTGACGACATTGTAGCAGATTACCGCGTAAGTCAGTCATTTTTTTGTCATTATGTACGAGATTACCAATAAATGCCATTTCTTTCAATGGAGTGCCAATGGCTGACAATTGGAAAGTCATAATGACGCCATTATATTTTTTGCTAGGTGGTCCCAGGTCTAAAATCGTGTGCTAAATTTATAGTAAGTTTGCGCGTCGATGTCATCCCACCGTATATGCTTGTAATTTTCCCATATTGTGAAAATGTGAAAGGAAAAACATTATTTATTTATTTATATTATTTGTACATTCTTTTTATTATACACCACAAAAATACATTACAAAAAAAAAAGACAAATTACACTATACAATGGACAACAAATAAAACAACAATGGAACATATTTTTTTTTAATATATTTCTAGTCCTCATTTTTAATAGGCATCTCGATTTTCTCTTACGCCTCAAACTCACGGGACAATAGTAGTTACACTTAATAACAATCCTTTTCCATTCCATTCCGAAATTATGAAAAACTAAACACTAGAATATGTGTTTACATATTATGATTATTCATTTACTTATACCTTATACATAAATATATTTAAACAATCAAGTAATGCTAAGAAATGTTAAATTTTACTGTAGAATACATTACTTACACATTGCGGGTAGGTACCTACTTACTAAATTTAACTTCACACACGCACATTTCACTTTTCACAACACCAATAATAATTATTATTCGCGTATTAATCTAATCTGCTCGACGTCCGTGGGTCACTGCAGGGATCCAGCACAATATCAGCGTCAGGTATATTTGCCTGACACATGCTGAGCTGGACTCCCATTTGATGCAACTTTGGGACGCACACCGCAGTTATTCCCCCCCCCCCCCCCCCCCACGTTATTTCATTCGAATGTCAAATTTGGTCATAGCATAAAGTGTCATAACTATACTTATGCCATGCTCTCTTCTTTTTCCTTTTAGTATATTGGCATCTTGTTCTTTTCATGTAATTAGTTTTCAGTATCATAATCAGAATCAGAATTTTATTTGCTAGGAATGTAGGTACGGGTCTCATTGTGCTTTGTATGTTGTGTTGTGTCTTTGTATGCACCAAATAAACTATTTATCCATCTATCTATCTACATCATACATTCTTTTTTTATTTAGATAGGGTAGGACGAAGGTTTTGCGTGCACTTCTAGCAATTCCCAGACAAATGTCATTTTTCTCACAATTAAATACCAAGATCGTCATTTGCCGCTCAAATAATACCCTCTTTAACTCACATGATAAATGTTACTTCATAAAATGGTTTAAATATTAAATTATGAACAGAAACCTGAAATTAAAGTTATGGACTACATTAGCATATAGTACCTCGCACCTCGGCACCTAGGTTCGAAACTTGGGGCCTAAGTTCGTGGCTTGAGACACTAAGTTTCAGTACTAGGTAACTAAAGGTGCCAAAGACTAGTGCCAGTTCCGTAACAAAACTAATTTAAATCAGGATATTAGTGTACAGAACATAATAATATTATAATCATATCGTTTTACAACCATCATCTGCTTAGCCTTTTCCCAACTATGTTGGTGCCGGCTTCCAGTCTAACCGGCGGCTTCCTATTTGACTTCCACAACCCAGCTACTGCATGGGTAATACGTTAGAAGACATTCCGGCTGCTGACTACCCGTAACGACTGTCAAGGATCAATGAATGACAAGCGACAGCCAAGACCAACGGCTTAACGTGCTGTGCGATGCACGGGCGGGTCTTGGTGTGTAAAGATGGTCACCCATCCACCGACCAACCGCGACAAGTGTACCTTAAACCTGATCGATCGAACCGTTCGCCTGTTGTTAGGTAGCCACAAGCCTCTATATCCTTTTCAATTAAAGGACCAAGGTAGGAACTACGATACGCTTGGTAGCGTACTAACATATGGAATGTCTAAGGCTTTATTTATAGTACACTAGTTTTTGCCAGCGACATGGTCCTTGTGTTTTAACATAAAACATAACATAATGTATAATATAGCTTTTTTGAAATCGAATGAGTAGTTCGAAGATTGCCTTCTCCTACATACAAGACCAAGATTTCTAAAATAAAACTTGAGAGACTAGGTTCGTTATTTACTAAACAGAAATTCTTGGTCCTTCGACCGGTACAAAATTAAAGAGTTATTTATGCGTAGTAGAAGTTCGTCTAAACTTCTAAAGTAAACGCTACGATTTTAACAAGGAAGAAAGATGCTACAAACGATAGAAAATGTTTATCACGTAAACGTCTATAATAATTCCTAGAATCTCTATTAATTAAGCCTAACTCTATATGGTAAATATATTTGCATTCTGTTATTTATTTACGTGAAACGGAATATAACAGTTATTGACATCATTTTGCTTCATTATTTTTTAGTTATTATATTGCAACATTTATTGAGCATTTTGCTCTATTATCTTTCATCATTTACCGTCATGAATAAATATATTTATACTTTTATTTTTTGTTACAGGTAAGGCATCTCGCATTACAAAGTTGAACACGGAAGCGTAAGTAACGAGGCGATTAATTTAACGACATCCATATCTCATACAGTTCAACATTATTACTTCTGCGTAATAATACTGTTCTGCAGACGATCCATCTTAATTAAGTAAGTTCCTTACAACTGGCCTTATTGACAATTTGTAGATAGGGGAGAGTTTTAAGAAAAATATTTTTTTCCTGAAATTATGAAAATGAAAGGTTTAAATCCTTCGACTCGCCCTACCGCATTTAACATCGTCGCGCTTCTATCTTGTTTAGACTCGACTTGATTGTCTTAGAAACGCCATTATTATTGTGTAAGCTCACTCTTCCCACTATGAACACCTTTTCGAGCGACTAAGTACGGTATTTTTCTTTTTTTGGTTGAGTACGGTGAGAGCAAGTCTAATGATTTAAATATTTGGAATTTGTCCAGAAACCTGCGAACAATGCCATAACAGCTTCCTGGTATTGATGCAGCAAACTTTAGTTAGCTATACAAGTTATCCGGGCTTATATAAAGATGCCATTAAATATGCTTTCTGCATAATATCCTAAGCTAGATAAGAACTCGCTTGAACATGCAAAGAGTTTAAAACTTATCCGTACAGCCCATATATCAGTCTCGGAGTTTAATCTTAAACGATACAGCCCGAAACTAAGGCACGTAGCACCCCTCAAACTCAGCAGGGTATCGAACCCGGCGCGGTTGGCAAGTGCCTGCGACAGTTTGGCGGGATGCCGGCTCGCCGTGCCAGCCCCTACCCGCGCTTATTGCATTCCCAACTATGACCTGACGTGACGTAATCACGTAACATGCTGATGCATCGCTGATGTGGCGGTTATTACCTTCCATTTTTTAAATATAGCCTAACTCTTATTTTGAAATTGTCAGCTGGCATAAGGAAGCTTTGATCTTAGTTTGTTGGAGACAGTTACGAGTTCTCAATTTAAAGTAGTTGACAGTTAGATATACGCTCTTCTTTTGAATTCAAATTACGTCAGTCAAGTGAACTCAAGTTCACAGTTCTAAAATCCTACTTTCCAATAAAAAGATTTATCAAAATCGGTCTACTCTGTAAAAAGCTATTGGTCATACATAAAAAAAATATGCGTCGACTTGAGAACCTCCTCCGTTTTTTCGTCGGTTAAAAATTAGATTAATGACGCACGGAAAAGTTGAAGTAACAGTAACTTGATAACACTTTGTCTATTAGATATACATATTATAGCAGACGGTGACTTTTAAATGGCTGTCAGTAATAGATAACTTGTCAATGACTGTCCTATCATGAGTCTGACACAGTTTCAGTCTTAACAAATATAATAAAGACATGACAATGAGCTCACGTGGCTGTTCTATTAGGTACAAAAACTAATTCTCATGCGTCAATCGAACACGCAACCTTCAATACAGAAGCGGTTCAAACTGTTCTAAGCGGGTTGCTTCCTTTTAACATATTCAAGGCATCAATACTCTTTCTTCAGTCACAAAGTTTTGAACTTACCTATACTCTTTTACCTTAGCAAGGGATGAAAAGCCCTGGCTAAAGTTCTTCTTATCTTAAGAAAGAGCCCATTAATTAAACCCCACGTCACGGACACAAGCACACATCCACCATTACAGTTGTCAGTACATGTAGAACCAGTGAGATTAGCGTCAGTTATTCTAGTTGATTACATCCAGGTGGACGCCGGCCATTAATCATGGTGACAGGCCAATGCAGTCTTCCTCGCAATTAAGTTTGATAATCGCACCACCTGACGCGTGGAAGCCTGAAAAATCATGGACAAGGCCGATGGCGTTGCCAGTTGTGGAACGTGTAGGATTAAAGTGTGGAGGTTCTGTTTCTATTGTAGAACTTATCAGGTATCTTTATGTCGGAAATAATAATTAATACAATTTTTTAGACTTTCTGCATTCGAGCTGTCTTAGCTATCTGTAGAGTCGATCTCATTTTGTATTCTATGTAAATAAAGTGCCTCTGACCTCATCATAGACGGAGGGTTTCAGATTTTTGCTGTTCTTAGTATGCGTTTGATTTCAGCTACGGAGCTGTTGAAAATACTGCTCAGTTCGCTTACTCTCAATGCTGGATCAATCGTCATAAACTCATAACACAGATGTGAAAAGGAAATTACCTTACAATGCACGCTGAATGTGCACACTGAAATATTGCGCAGGAAACAGCAATGTATATTGATCGTGCACTTTCACAGTTCTGCACACGCCCCAAATACTACCTACTACTTTGTGTGCAGTTCATATTGGCAACACAAAAGTGATTCCTGTATTTTGAGGAGAGTAACAGTCCTGAACCAGAAGAAGCTAAAAAGACGACTGTTGAAATGAAAAATTCGGCGAAAAAGTTCAATTAATAAATCGTCATCCTCACCGCTCACCCCAGATATATTAAAAGCACTATAATTTGTAGTTTTCCGGACCATTACATCGAAAAACAACGTCCAAACTTCGCGAAAATTGGAGAAAAATAACAGCCATTACCGAACAGGCCATAATTGAATCAGGGGACGCAACTCCGTTGATAGGGCCAGTTCATCATCCTACCCTCACTCTAGCGCATTATTTTTAAGTTTTCCACTTATTTGTCTTTTCCCAGTCTCTCAGGATATACGAGCTTGCCCGCCCGTTTGGAAATCTGTAAATAATCTAACTTTTTGGCTGGAGCCTCGCTGTCATTCGGCGGTCTTATTAAAAAAGTTTAAGGCGCTCTTTATAGTTAAAGAATTAAGTATGTTGCCTTTTTGTTGTTCGTCTTTGTTGACTTACGGCTTACACAATGTTTTATGTAGTACCCTTTGATACGCGGTTATTAAAAGTTTTGGACCTTGTTGTTATTTTTGGACTATCTTAGTTATAGTTGAAATATACATACTACAAAGAATCATGTTGGCAGTATATCGTATTCACATATGACAACATAACATGATCATGTTAACCATTAGATAAGTTGCGAATTATTTCTGAATTTAGAATGAAGGTGCTACCGTAATGATTGTCCAGTTATGTATAGAACTGATACGTTGCTTATTCTACTACGTACTTGTCCACAAGCAAATAATCGCAATCTCTACGAAATAGTTGATGAACATCTATTTCGTTAAGATTATCACGACATTTAATAGTAATCTTATATAACCGTGCGTAGGTATAATCCAGAATAATAACGTCTTTAGCTAACTTTGTATTTGCCTAATAATTATGTCTGGTCTCGCTAATGGTACAGAGATGTGATGGTAAAGTAAATATTTGCATCAGAATCAGAATCAGAATCAGAATGCTTTATTTGTAAACATAGGTCAAATTACAATAGTGTGCGAGATGTTACAGATGAATAGATCCTCTATGTTTTGCCCAGAAGCGTACAAATATAATATTTAATTAACATTGTCGAAAATTTCACTTTTAACACCAATTCAACGTTTCAGATTCATATAATGGTAGAATTATATAAAATTATGTCAAAATTAGAAATAAAAACAAAATTAATAGGCACATGAATACAAAATGAAGAAAATATAGTCAATATCAATAAATGTCAAATAAATTTAGTTACATGCCTTATTAGTGGTAATGTCAAATAAAATTCTAAATCGTCAAAATATGTGAGGTGATGTACAATTTTTTGAGGCAGAAATCATAGAATTATCGTCCAAATATTCCTGTAGTGAGTAATAACATTTATTTATCAACATTCTTAACAATACTTTTTTGAAATTTTCCAGATTTAACGTTTTTATTTTTTCAGGTAGTTTGTTAAATACTTTTTTGGCCATACAGAAGGTACTTTTATTCATTAGTGCAGTTTTTCCATAAGTCACTTCGAGTTCTGACTTATTTGTGTCGCGTAATTTTCTGTAGTTACTTTTAGTAGCTATTTTGTAGGATGAAATATTAGATTTGACGAACGTATTTGTTTCGTATATGTACAGCGATGGCAAGGTAAGAATTTTCAGACGTATAAAGTATGGTTGACAACTGTCTGTGCTTTTAAGGCCACACATAGCTCTGACACATCTTTTTTGGGCTCTAAATACGAGTTCTCTATCAACTGAATTGCCCCAGTATATTATGCCATATCTGAGTGTTGATGCAACGTAGCCGTGATAGGCTGTCAGTACGGATTCTAGGCTCACTATTTTTGATAGTTTATAGAGTGCATAGGCAAATTTATTAAGTTTTTTACATATTTCGTCTGTCTGGGGTCTCCAAGACAAATTATTGTCGATATTAATACCAAGGAATTTAGTAGCAGTAGTTGATTCTATTTTTGTCCCTAAATAGCTAATGTCAAGGATTGTATTTGGAATTCTTTGATAAAAATGCATAATTTTAGTCTTTTCTAAGTTTATAATTAGATTATTCTTGTCAAACCATGTTATAATTCTATTTAATGTCATATTTATTTCATTTTCATAAGTACTCGGATCATCACACTTAATAATTACGGTGCTATCATCGGCGAAGAGTACCATGGGGTGTTTTATTTGTCTCGGAAGGTCATTTATGTAGAGCAAAAAAAGGGGGGGTCCCAGCACGCTACCCTGAGGAACGCCGTATTTAATAATCTCCCTTTCGGAACGATATTTTTTCTCGTAACTAGTATTTGAGGATACTTGTGTGATTTCTACAAATTGCTTTCTGTTCGTTAAGTAAGATCGAATGAGGTCAAGTATATTTCCTCGGATGCCATATTTTTCAAGTTTATGTATTAGTATCGGATAATCCACATAATCAAAAGCCTTAGTTAGATCCATATATATAGCACAAACAGGATTTCTGTTATCTATACTTGACAAAATAGGGAGAAGCAGGTCATGTATAGCCATATTGATTGTCTTCTGCTTACGAAATCCCTTTTGTTCATTTACTAATATGTTTGATTTTTCAAGGTAGTTGTACAACGACTTATAAATGACTTTCTCAAATATTTTTGAAAAGATGGGTATCAACGCAATAGGCCTGTAATTTGACATAGTTTGTCTATCATTTTTTTTGTGTAACGGTACAATTATTGACGTTTTTAATTTGTCAGGGAAGATTCCGCTGGAAATACTCATGTTAATTATGTGACTGAGATGCGGAGCTATGTAATGAGATACTTCTTTGATAACTTTAGTGCATACTCCGTCATAGCCAACACTATTTGTATTTCGAAGTGAGGAAATATGATTATTTATGTCTTGAGGTATGGTTGGCTCCATAAATAAAGAGTTCGAAGTATTTAAGCGTACGTTAATTTCTGGTATAGTTTTATTTTTTGGTTCGGTAACTTGATTAATATAAAACCTGTTAAAAGCCTGAGCTATATTTAACGGGTTCGTGATTTTCTGTGTCCCTGTTTGTATTTGTACTATTGGTTCTTTAGGGAAGCAGGTCTTACAATTATTAATTACAGTCCATGCCGCTTTAGATTTATTTTTGGACGTCTTAATGAAGTAGTTATTTCGCGATGCTTGTGTTAATGTTATAACTCTTTTAAACCTTGCAGAATATGTCTTAAACGATTGTTTATTCTTTGGGGAAGGATTTGTTCTATATTGCCATAGCAAATGCCGTTTCTTTTTGCTACATTTCCTTATCCCGTTCGTGATCCATTTTGCTTTCTTAGTAATTGATTTTGTTATTATTTCATAGGGAAAGCAAAGATCGTAAAAACATTTGAATAGGTCATGAAAACGGTCGTATGCCTCATTGACGTCACTAGTTGTATATATGTCCGAAAAAGTGAGATTCTTAATGCAATTTATAAATTTCTCCATATTATCTGGACAATAATTCCTTCTTTTTATTTTCCAACGCTTTAAGACACATGTCTTCTTAACAGGACATTTCAAAAGTTGCGCGGTATGATCTGACAGACCCAATTCTATAATTTCTCCTTTACAACCTTTTATATTATGTGCTATATTATCCAAGCACGTCCCACTGCTTAACCTTGTAGGTTGAGAAAATTGTAATTTCAAATTATAATTTAACAATGTACATTCGAAGTCTAAGGTTTGTTTATTTCTTTTCAATAGGTTGATATTAAAGTCCCCACATAAAACAATATTTTTGTTATTCAATTTTAAACACAGTAAATGCAAAACATTATTTAGATTGCAGAAAAATTTATCCAAATTAGATTGGGGCACCCTATATATACATACAATAATAATGTTGTGTTCTGTCAATTCTATCGCGCAGCATTCAATTACGTTGATTACTGAATATTTCCTTAAGTTTAACACTTTATACTTGTGACCGACCCTGGTTAGAATGCACGCGCCACCTCTTCTATTATCTCTGGAGAAACTTGTTGCTAGGCTGTAGTTTGGTATATTTAGTAGTCCTTCCTGTTCAGGTGTCATAAAATGTTCGGTAATGCATATAGTATCGATCTGTTTTTTACTATTTTGTAGTTCTTCCAAATACACACTAAGCGTATCGCTTTTACTTAGGAGTCCAGCAATATTTTGATGAAGGATGTGTATATTGTTATAAACGAAAAAAGTTGGGGGTTTCTTTCAGGCTTGAATTGTGTTCGTCACCAATGGCAGTCGTTAAACTCTCGTCATATTCTTGTCTGTTGTTATTATTTTCCTGTCTGCTTTTCTGACAATATAAGTCTAAATCAATCTGAATGTTGCTCATAATATTGTCATATATATTTTTAATTCCGTATTTATTGATTCTGCCCGTAGTGTAAGAAAACATCTTATGTGTTAGATCACGATTGCTGTCGAAGATGTATGCATACTTATGGTTTTGGTTATCTAGGTGAAGAAGGTTGTTGAACATCTCAACTTTGAAGTTAAATATAAGTGATCCTGCCTTGTACGTAGGAAGACAAATGACTACGTTGGTGTGCTGAATTTTGCGAAGCGACTCATTTAGTAAGTTTATTAAGTTTATGTAGTTGTTTTCATTTGTAATAATATGATTTTCTCCAATAAAAATTAGGCAGTAGTCGTTTAGGGTGAATCCCTTCAATCTTTCTTCGATGCCGCTTAATAATTGTTTTATGGTACTGTTAGGCATTATGTGGTGACAGTACTCGAAGTATTCGAAGAAAACTTCCTCTATGATTGATAAGGATCCGTTGTTTTTGTTACTACTTAAGATATACAATTTATTCTTTTCGTTAGGTTTCGATATTACAGTTTTCGGAGTTGCGGAATTGGTCGATGGTACAGAAATCGGCAATCTTTTATCTTTGTGTGGTATCTGATTACGACTATTAGTAGTCTGAGCTCCTTTATTGTGTTTGTTGGTCGCGCATACTGGTAGAATGATTGGTGGTTCACGTTTATTGGTTAGGTCATTTGGTGAATTAACTTGCCGTGATGCCTTACTTATGCGTGTTGGTGTTATACTCTTTTTCTCAGGCGTTGAGCATATTTTCTTGTAAATGTTAACAGTCGTAATCATATTTAGTACATCGGTTTTAAGGTGTAGGTTTTCCGCGTTTAAATTGTCGATTTCTTGATGAGCGCTTAGTAATTGCTGTTTAAGTGATTTGATTTCATTAGTTAATTCACGAATTTCGTCAGTGGTGTCGTGGAAGCTATCCGGAACACTCATCATCGTTGCATCCAATATCGTTTTCTCGCTATCATTTGCTGTCATTTTAGATAGGTCGGTTAACGAGCTTGTTCTGGTAGGTTTATTCCGGTAAGTTATGTTGTTGCTGTCGTAGTCCATTATTATTATATTATTATTAGTATTATTTTTCCTCGAAGGTATCGTAGCGCCCTCTGTTGTGGTGTTTTATAATTATATAGTTGGTGACTTTGGAGAGCGGTAAGTAGAAGTTTGGAATTTTAGAAAACACAAAAAGAACCTAAGCTTTAGTGGGGCTCGAACTCAGGTTCGGTCGATTGTTGGTATGACGCCACACTTATAGCCACTGAACCAAATGTGCTTAGATGATTACAGTGAAATTGAGCCTTGCAATGCACATATGAAATATTTAAACGAACGAAAACGGTTAGAAATGACTCATTCAATCGGAATTTTTTGCAATGTCGAACACTTAGGTCACTTTGTCTTTGTTTTTAAAATCTATGAAATTAGACACTTTCTTGCAGTTTTGTGTTTTGTTTATTGGAGATTGTTTATAAATTAGTATATAGTGATATTTTTGATGTCAATGACACCGATATTAATCATAGTTTTTGATCCACTTTTTATTTTTTATATAAGTCACGTTTTTGTTGTAGACGTAGGTAAATTAAATGTTTAATTGTTCACTCAATAATGAAGATCACTGTTTTATAAGTCACTGCACTCCATTTCCAGTAATTGTTGTTATTGTTAATTTGATTTTCCTTTGTTTATTGAAAGTTTGTTTTTTATAATGGATATAAATGTTTATTTTTGGAGATAACACTTTCACTTATTGATGGCAACTATTTTAACAAATTAGGGAAAAAAGAGTCAACAAAAAGTAACTTTTACTATTTTTAGTTAATTTAGTCACGGAGCGGATTCGAACTCGAGTCTTCACACCTTAGGTCGTCGTCGTAATTCGTCATCTATCCCAGTATAGGGCTGCCAGATACCTATAAATGTAGAAAATGTATGCTTAATTTTAATAGGACATTAGTCAGTAAATAGGCAGGTTCTACATAGGATATTACTTCCTGTTATAGCTGTGATTTAGGTTGCATTTTCAATGCATGACATTTTCAAAAAAAATTGCGTAAAGATCATACTTTACCCAAAGTAGTTCAAACAATTTGATATTCACTGGCAACAACAGATGCTTGAAGGTATGAGGAGAGCCAGAGCAGGGGCTGCAGCGAATTATATAGGTTCTATGTAAAGCTTGACAACCATATCCCCATAGTGGTGTGTAGATGTGTGCAATGACGTCACTGCATCGACACTCGGCGTGTTGTTCTGTTCGCAAACAAACCAATTTGTTTGCAGACATGTCGAAACGAACGTCGGATTATAGCTCTCACATTATACCACATAACTGCTATAGCAACCACAGCTTGTTATAAATGTAAATTGAGAACTAAACCACGTATTTGTGCTTCCATGTTTTGTGGGTTATTGTATGTACCTATCATCATCATCATGGTGGCCTCCTTGTTATCCAATCTTGGATGTAGGCCTCTTCCCTCTTCTTCCACTCCTGTCGATCTCGTGCCCGACTCATCCGGTCTCGACCTCCGTGTCGTCGGATGTCATCCACCCAGCGCTGTGGTGGTCTTCCGCGCCCTCGGGTGTCCGCTCTGGGTCTCCATTCTAGGACTCGTTTTGTCCAGCGGCTCTCAAAGGCGGCAAAGAAAGTGGACATGGGCGGGGCACATTGCCAGAATGGACGAGAATGGATGTACCTATATAATGGATAAAATCACAGCCTTAATGCGATTGAATCAATTGGTAGGTTCAATTGATTCTTGGTGAGAGGTGTAATTAGATTTGCAGTACATAATCTCTAAAATGTCATTCGGGTGTGACTGTACTGACTGTTCTGTACTGTATTCCTTTGCTCTACAAGAATCACAGGGTTGTCTAAATTCTTTGTCGGTTCAATGTCTATCAGGATTGTTACAAAATGCCAAGCACGTCAGCGAATGTCAGAATATCTTCAAGTATTGTATACAAATGTCTGGAAAGGAACGTCTTACATTCTCCTGAAGATTATCCCGTTTTGGATTACTCAGAAAACCGAAAGCTCAAAGCCTCTTGTTTATTTACAGATTCAGAACGTTATTCGTAATTATAAACAACGATAATTTTATCAGAATTTGATTCCAAAGAATGTTTAATTGCTTAAAACCGCTTCCGAAATGTAGAGACGTCTAACTTTATACGGTAGCACCTATTACAAGTGTTCCGAGAAAAGCTCCCGCGGAGAAATATCGCTGGATGTTGAAAACATTGTGTTGTTTATGTTTGTGAAAGGAATTCTTAAACCTTTCTCCGTAGATAAGATAAAAGCCTGAAACGCGCATCCAACATTTCTAAAGGAAAAAAGCAGAATTGTTCTAGATATTAGTCATTAAAACATATTAAAAGTAATATTGTTTTGAACCCAGTGCCAAGCCAACAAATAAAACGTAACAAACTAGTTAACTAGACGGTAGATACATTTTCCGCGGTCATTAATGCACCTTTGTTTTAATTAAATATTATTCGGAGAGAAAAACGCGTCTGGTTTCGCCTCCTATATTTTATCCTTAAAGACTCATTTTATAAATGCACCCTCGTACCTTGTTTCCTGGGTTTCCACAGTTTTCCATATTTCCTGGTCCCTGGTGTGGGGGAGGTGGCACGGGCGGCAGTCGCCGACGGGCGCCAGTCGCGGCCGGTCGCGTCGCCGCGCTCTTGTCTTTGCTCCGACATTCAAACATCTTTGATAACTGATGTTGTTATGTTATACAAATAATCCTGAATCGCGATTTTCTGACTATTCTACAATAAACACTAAGTGGGTGTCGCCTTTTATTATTCAAATAATTTAACTGACTGTGGTTTCATGTATCGTTAAACATTTTAAGGGCCAGGTATAAAGGTACTTTATTAATCACTACATTAGATTGTAAAAGGCATTATTAAGTTGAGATTCTAGTAATGTGACTTTGATTAACAACGGCATGGCAACTAAACAAAGACACTTTGTTTCTTCTGGAGGAGTTGTGAACAAGTTTTGATAAATTTTTCCTCGAAGATGTACTTTGTATCAAGTTAGTCTATTTAATGCCCTGATTGATGCTATACGTCTTCGTAAACCCAAGGATTTCACGACTTGGCGTGATTAAGTTTATTTAACTAGCGTATTACCCGCATAACAGCGTAATTACACAAAATAATGCTAAGCCTCGGCGTGACCTTAAGACATACCGTAAGAAACACAATTATATTATTTAATTAAAAGCCCCACAATGAAGAGTTGTATAAGTGGCATTTTCTTAAAAAGTATCTCAAGGGGAATTGTTGGGGCGTACGAAAATATAGCGAATAATATTACGTTTGGTCGTGTTATTGCACAAACTCCTCAGGGCGTCCTCTCTGAAACGTTTGTTTGCCGTAAAATGTTCGATATTCACTCCATGGCGCTTTATTGATGGATACAAGATCCGATTGTTGCTTTTTCGAATCCATCAATTATTTATGTTTGTTTATACGTGGTTTCAAACGATGCGAATAACTTTTTGCTTAAATTTTTCTGAATGGGGTAAATGGAATCTTATTGTTTGTATTTAGGGCTTTTATTATTTATTGTTTAGAGGTCTTTACCTGGGTAAAGACCTCTAAACAATAAATCACATTGCACTGCACATTGTATCTTTATTAAATATACTTATGGGCTTTTAATATCTGGATATTAAAAGCCCATAAGTATATTTAATAAAGATACAATGTGCAGTTTAATCGTAATCAACGGTCTCCTTCAGACGACCAGGCGAACGCACTTCGTAGTGAAACAATCAATTACGCTCCTACAAATCATGTTATATGACATATACATGTATACAATTCATAGCTAAAACCAAGACTACATTACCGTAGTTTGCAGGACATTACCAGATTCTCAAGCCTATCAGACTAGTCGACCTCCTGCTCATAAGGTGAGGAATTGGTGTGTCAGTACAGACACTCTACAGTTTGTCCCAGAATGTTTATGTCACCAACTTCTTGGAAACTAGATTCTATTTAATTTAATGAAATAGATCACCCCCTGACCCTTTTCTTTTATTTCATTCCTTTGTTCTCAGTGAAAGTTTGTTAATTTTTTGCTTCTACTCGTCAGATCTTTTAACACAGTATTCTCTTAACTTGTCCAGACGGACTATGCTTCCGGATCCTTAAAACTTAAGTTTTCTTTTAAATAACTGTGAAGTTACCCCTTAAGAGAAAGAAACCTTTTACGGGTAAATTAAATTAAACTGCGATGGAGTCGCTTTACGGCCATTACCCTCGGTTCTGGGGAGGCCTATGTCCAGCAATGAGTTCTTATGAAGACACCACTTGAGTTCGACGTCTCTTGTGTGGGATCTAAATATAGGTCCTATCGTTCAAAGACAAACACATGGACGATGAGGCAGCACGTCTTCACCCAACACTATTGGGAACAAAGGAATCAGGTACGAAAACTGTACAGTACTTGATTCAGGCAGAGTAAATAATCCTCACAGACAGAAAAATACTTCGCGGAAACAAGGCTTCCCCTTTCACAGAAGTCATTAAAAAAGCTCGAAACAAACCAGTTGAAACTTGAAGTAACAAGTGAGTAGTATGCATATACACGAGTATTGTCGAACGTAGGTCGTTGCCCGAAGGTGTCGCTTGGTGTCTTTATTTCCGCTTCCGGTAGCGTTGGGCGGGCGGGACCGCATCCGGCGCCGGATAGTTTCCGCCTTTTATCATCGCACACCGGTCTGAAATTTTAAAAATAAGAGATCGAGGGACCCGTTTTTATGAGTTTCCATAGTTAGATGTAAATACATACTTGAATAGTGTTCGTTGTGAAAATATTACTGTTTGTTTTCGTTTGAATAAATGATAGGCTAAAATAGTGAACTTGAATAGCTGCGTTGTTTTAGGTTTAGTTAATGGACTAAAAGTAATTCAAACACTAAAAATGAGCTTTATTTTTTGTGAGTATCGTGTTTTTAATCAAAAGAAGTTCAAATTAAGAACAGACGTTATTTTTCGGGACGAGAGCTAAGCTTGACTACAGAACGACTAGACAATTGAAAATATTAAAGATTTTTACTAATGGTACTTATGAAGTTATATTTTTCAAGTAAAGGTTAAATATCTAATACGACTAGGGTTACTAGGTTTGATACCAAAGCACAATAAGAAACATTTTTAAGTTACTTTCTAACATAAAACCTCAAGGTTAGCGCCGGAATGAAAAGGTATTATGAATTAAATAATCAAAGGTTAATCTTAAGTTATTTTAACTTAAGTAAGCCTAACATTATTTTTACTTGTTTTCCTGAAAATAACTTTTCTTTGGTGTGCTGTTATAATGATAGACATACTCTTATAATAAGACATGAAAAAATGTTAAATCTGATGCATAAAGTGAGTGGAACGTATTGTTACGAGCTAGGGGTTCGTGACAATTAAAAACTGCCGATATGAATTACCAAAAATAACACTTTAATTAAACTCACTAATAACACAACACAATAGCACTACGGATCACTCTTAAGTCGCACTTGAAGATCGCTTTAGATGTTCTCGCATGTATCGCTTCCAATGAACTACCACGAGACGCGCTCCGTTCCCGCTTATATAGGGCCCTCGGATAGTTCCAGAACCTTCTACCGTAGAAGCATCTAGAATGTTCGAGTACATATCGGCCCTGACCGAACACATGTCGATAGTTCCAGAAAGTTCTAGAATCGAACTTTCTAGAAAGCTCTTGACCATTAGTTCCGCTATTCGATACGAGATGGCGCTAGTGGCAACCAAACATTAATCGTGCCGCGCAACACTGCCCCCTCCTAAGAAATGCTCGTCCCGAGCATTATCGGCCCCATAATAACGCGCTAGTCGATCCACGTGGACTATCTTAGGGGTACCTCTTGCACCTTTCTGTATCCGGTAGGTAACGTCATTGATCTTTGTCACAATCCGGTACGGTCCGTCCCAGTTAGCTTGAAGCTTAGGAGATTTCCCTTTGCTGCGGACGGGATTGTGCAACCACACTAGTGAACCTTCGTCAAACCCTTTATTGTTCATTTTGCGGTCATAACGGGTTTTCATCTTTTCAGACATTTGCTGGCCTGAGTGTCTGACGTGCTCATAAATGTCATTCATCTTGTTCCGCAAGTCACTCGCATAATCGGTTATACTGCGTGGGGCATCAGGTGGTATTCCGGTGATCAGGTCTGCAGGTAGCCGTAATTCCCTTCCAAAGTTTGCGAAAGCTGGTGTCACCGATGTGCTTTCGTGAACAGCGCTTCGATATGACAACAAAAACGGTTGTATGTGCTTGTCCCAATCTCGTTGCCGATTTTCCACAACTTTGGCTAGGTACCTCTCTAATGTCTGATTGAATCGTTCCACCATTCCATCCGATTGTGGGTGGTAAGAAGTTGTTCTTGTTTTATGAGTACCCATCACTCGACAAGTTTCCTGGAATATTTGAGACTCAAAATTCCTTCCTTGATCACTGTGGATCTCTAAAGGTACTCCAAAACGACAGAAGACTTCATGAACTAATTTATCGGCAACTGTTGAAGCTTCTTGATTTGGAATGGCGAAGACTTCCGGCCACTTAGTGAAGTAATCCATCACAACCATGAAATACTTGTTACCACTTTCACTTTCCGGAAACGGCCCCGCAACGTCAAGGGCTATCCTCTCCCATGGTGCACCAACATTGTACAATTTCAATGCACCTCTGCTACGCGTCTGAGGTCCCTTTACAGCTGCACAACTTGTACATTTGCGACACCAGTCCTCGACATCGTCCCGACAGTGGACCCAGTAAAACCGTTCTCGTATCTTCAGTAGAGTCCGTTTTACTCCCAGGTGACCTCCTGAACAACCATTATGGTACAGCTGCAGAACATCCGGTACTTGTGATTTAGGGACAACCATTTGCAAGTGACAGCTGTTTCCCCGAGCATTTTCCCATTTACGGCACAGGACTCCATCCTGAATCACCAAGCTGTCCCATTGGGCCCAATAGCTCTTTGTGATGGAACTCATTGCTGAGACGTCGCTCCACCTGGGCTTAGGAGCTTTGGCCTTCATCCACTCCAGAATCGGCTTGATGTTCGAATCTTCCTGCTGTGCACTTTGTAGGCTTTCCTTCCACTCGTTGCTGAGGTCTGTCCTGAGCATCCTCACAGGTACCACTTCCTTACTCTCTTGTCTAGTACAGTGCTTGCAGTCTTCAGGACAAGGTCTTCTTGACAATGCATCTGCGTTGCCATGAGATTTCCCGCTGCGATGTTCGACCACAAAGTCGTATTCCTGCAGTAGCTCAATCCATCTCGCAACTTGTCCTTCTGGATTTTTGAACTGTAATAGCCATTTCAGTGCAGCATGGTCGGTTCGTAAGTGGAATTTCCGACCCAGAAGATATTTGCTAAAATGCTGCAATGACTTTACCATAGCAAGCAATTCCCGTCTCGTGACACAATAGTTCCTCTCCGGCTTTGACAACGACTTGCTGAAGTACGCTATCACAACCTCTTGATCACCATTCCGTTGAGACAACACACCACCAAGTCCTATGTCACTTGCGTCTGTGTCAACTATAAATTCCTTGCCTGCATCAGGGTACCCCAAAATAGGTGTTTTGCATAGTCGGTCCTTTAACTCCTGGAATGCGATATCGCAACTTTCATCCCAGCAGAAATGTCGCTTCTCTTCGGTTAGCTTATGCAGGGGTTTGGCAATATCCGCAAAGTTCTTAACAAATCGCCGATAATAAGAGCACAACCCCAAAAACGCTCTGACCTGCGTCTTGTCTTTTGGAACTGGCCAATCCTTGACAGCGGCGATTTTTTCTGGATCCGTGCGGATACCTTCTTCCGACACCACATATCCCAAAAAGCTAACTTGCCGTTTGAATAGTGAACATTTCTTCGGACTCAACTTGAGGTTGGCACTCTGGATCTTCATGAGCACGCGTTCCAGGTTTTGAAGATGTTCTTCAAACGTACGGCCTACGATGATTATGTCATCCAAGTAGACCAGACAGGCATCTCCAATCAACTTAGTTAGTACAAGTTCCATCAACCTTTCAAACGTTGCCGGAGCGTTGCACAATCCAAACGGCATAACTTTAAATTGCCACAGACCCTTTCCTGTCGAGAATGCTGTTTTCTCCTTGTCCTTGGGGTCAATTTCAACTTGCCAGTAGCCACTTTTCAGGTCCAGCGTGCTAAACCACTTTACTCCAGTAAGCATGTCCAACGTGTCATCAATTCTTGGCAAAGGGTAGCTGTCCTTCTTCGTAACGTCATTCAGACGACGATAGTCAACACAAAACCGCATGCTGCCGTCCTTCTTCCTTACCAGCACTACAGGTGAACACCATGGGCTAGATGAAGGTTCAATAACACCATCCTTCACCATTCCCTCAATCATGGTTTCTACTTCCTTTTCACGCGCTACCGGCAATCTCCTTGGCCGCTGACGGATAGGCAACTCGTCGCCTGTATTTATTTTGTGTTGAACTAAGCCAGTCTTCCCAATGTCACTATCGTTTAGGGAGAAAACTTCGGCGTACTTCAGTAACATCTTCTTCGCCTTGCCCATCACATTTTGAGACAGAGCGCTGCGACACTCTTCTAAAAGTGTGGTCACTCTCGTTTGTGCATCCTTGCTGGGGGTCTCAGTCGATAGATATTGGCATTGACGCAGCCAATCCACTTCCTCGCAAGTACCAATCAGTGTGCCTTTTTCAATAGTCTGTTCCTGATCACAAAGGTTCAGCACACGTACCCCTGAGATGTCGGTGGCTCTGACCAAAGTTCGTGCCACTTTCCATGGAAGGTCATTGTCTACCCTTTCCACGAGTACACAACGATGAGTTTTCCCAGGATTCCGAGGAAGACTAACCGGCACAATCGTTTCTGATCTCGGAGGAAGAACAATTTCCTTAAGGCTGTACACCAAATTAATGCGTTCTCGTTTGTATGCAGAGTCCCCAAGGGGCTGACTCATAACTTGGGAACTGACGACTGTACGAGAGGCTCCAGTATCTATGGTCAGCTTACAAGGCGTTCCGTTGACCTCGCCCTTGATGATTAAGCTGTTCCCGTCATGGGTTTGTGTGATCGAAATCCTTGGGGCTCTTTGAACATCAGCCAGCACCCGCCCCGCAGTCCTGGCTATTACTCGTTTCCCTGCTGCTGCTGGGTAGTGCTGTTAGCCGCGCTACCCTCTGGAGACCGGCCATCTTCCCTTTCTGCAGTTCGCTTAGGGCAACTGGATCGAAGGTGGCCCCTTTCCCCACAGCCGTAGCACCTAGGGCTGTATCCTTTACGATCGCGAACTGTAGCCGCTACAACCTCCCTGACGCGATGGGAACGATGATCCTGCCGCACAGCTTCCACCTCCAGTGCATGGGCCAAGGCGTCCTTAAGCGTCCCGTGGTGACCGAGTCTCACAGCAGCTCTAACTTCAAGGTCCCGGATGCCGTCGATGAATGCCTGCACCAGGTTCCCATCAATAAGCGCAGGTACGGACTGGTACGCTTTTCGAACCAGCTTCTCCACTTCAAAGGCCCACTGCTGCAGGTTTTCGTTACTGCGTTGCACACGATCCTTGAGCTGCGCACGAAACACGTGTTCCAGGTGAGCGTCGCCATATCTAGCCTCCAATGCCTCGAGGAGCTGCTCGTAAGTCACTTCCTTACCGAGAGCTTCCAGCACATTTAAAGCCTGGTCGCGCAGGCCTAGGGTGAGGGCAGTCATGGCCTGACTTTTATTCCACCCGTTCGCCTTCATGACAGCCGCAAACTGAATTTTGTAGGCCGACCAGGAAGAAGTCCCGTCGTACGGCGGCACTTTGAATCCACGTAGCGAAGGTGTTGTAGCTACGGGAGCTGCGATTCCATCCCCAAGTTTGAGGTTACCCAACTCTTGCTTCACATCAGCAATGACGTCACTAAACTTGCTGATCTGAGTTTCAGCTTCTGACAAGCGGTTGTCATGCTGGGCAACCTTCTCCTTCACCTCCTTCATGTCTTTCCCGAAGGTTGCGTGAAGGTCCTTTATGAGGAGCATCTGCTCTTCCTGGCGGTGCACCTGCTCCTCCTTATCCCGTTTGAGCTGTTCTTCCAATTGTCGGGCCTGCTCCTCCTGTCGGCGAGCCTGCTCCTCCTGTCGGCGAGCCTGCTCCTCCTGTCGGCGGGCCTGCTCCTCTTTATCCCGTTTGAGCTGTTCTTCCAAACGGCGGGCCAGTTCCTCCTGTCGGCGGGCCTGTTCCTCCTGTCGGCGGGCCTGCTCCTGCAACATCATCATCAGAGCAGCAAAATCTGTTGCTGGTGATGCTGGAGCAGCTGCGGACGGGCCGGCCTCTGTGGTTGGTAGCTGGCCCTCCGACGCCTGTGGCATTGCTCCACCAAATCGCCTCTGGTCCGTCTCCTGCTGGCGTTGACTCCGGGTACGGATACCCTCCGTGTCGTCTTTAGGTAAAATCGGCATGATTTTAATCCTTGCTTCTGACACCAATTGTTACGAGCTAGGGGTTCGTGACAATTAAAAACTGCCGATATGAATTACCAAAAATAACACTTTAATTAAACTCACTAATAACACAACACAATAGCACTACGGATCACTCTTAAGTCGCACTTGAAGATCGCTTTAGATGTTCTCGCATGTATCGCTTCCAATGAACTACCACGAGACGCGCTCCGTTCCCGCTTATATAGGGCCCTCGGATAGTTCCAGAACCTTCTACCGTAGAAGCATCTAGAATGTTCGAGTACATATCGGCCCTGACCGAACACATGTCGATAGTTCCAGAAAGTTCTAGAATCGAACTTTCTAGAAAGCTCTTGACCATTAGTTCCGCTATTCGATACGAGATGGCGCTAGTGGCAACCAAACATTAATCGTGCCGCGCAACAGTATCAACCTTGTCATTCGTTTGCGTTAGAAATGACTTTTTGCTTTAAATTAACGTTGAAGTCACAAAAAAAAAACGATTTCAGCAAAAACTAGGCATACGATACATATTGCTGTTAGGCAGATCTGTCGGTTCTGAGAATACTAGAAATGGTAATATTTTACGTGTTAATAGAACCGGGGATCACACTAAAAGGTTTGATGTCTGTGAAGGTTTGGTTTCAAACCCTGTGAAAATTTAAAGTAACAGAATTATATATCTCTAATAGATACACAGCCAATGGAATAAACGACAATACCAAATCACCACTATTTTTTGCCAATATTGGTAATGTAACTGAACAGATGTAAGCCGTTTACCCAGAAGATACAATTTAAATGACAGGCTTGTCGAATTTCATTTATTGGCAAATAGGTTGCCAATCTTGTAAAACTAAACTGCAGATAAATCTTATTTATGATCGTTTTGTGCCTGTTGCCGATATTTGCCAAGCAATTTCACTGAGAGTCAGCGTCTTAACGTCAATATCAATATCAATTTGCTTTAAAAGATATCCTTGATTTTTATACTCGGTAGTATTCTTGGATAGTTCTCTCCGGCGCTAGTCTTAAGAGGGAACAAACAGGGCGTGCGATTCTACATACAAGTGTATTCCCCTTTTTTCTTCCTGAATAATGCCTCTAGAGCAAATTTTGTTTTCTTCATAAAATCAAGGTCTGCTGTAAACACGTCCCTGTCATTTTCTTTTTTTCAGCAACTAATTAGTAAAGAAAATATGACCCTCTAAAAATTACTAAAAATGGCCTATTTTACTGCCGTGATTAGAGAACTATCAGACAAATTAGAAAAGTATTTAAGATAAAAACAAAAATGATACTAACCTAAACATACTCTTTCTTAAAATGTTAATGCAAAAAATAATTGAATCGGCTCAGTTTCCGAGGAGAAAAAAGGGGAATACGAAACGTCGATCTCGTAAAAATTTGTTGATAATTTCGGTCTGAGCTGCATCTGTCCCTATCACACACTACGGGGGCAGACTTACTGACAGTGACAGCGCGACAGCAATCGTTTCTTCAAATACCTGTTTTTCAAATTCCTCGCAGGCCCCGTCCCCTCTTAAGTTTTCTCATTCAGAACCTACTTTGATTACTTAAGCTAAGCTCCGTCTGAGATTTCCCTAGCCGCAGTCAGTTTGTGTAAACACTGGGAACTTACTTAGACAAATAAAATGCATCGCAGACCAAGAGAAAGCTAACAACAGTAATCACAATATTCTGAATTATTACTAAAGGAGTTTCCTCAGAAGTTTCTCGGAAGTCTTCTTCATCGGAACCTACGCTTTGGTATAGGCAACTAGGTTCGTTTTTCTGACTAGTCGACTTCATGACAGTTAAAAAGTGCCTGTTATTGGTTTAATTGAGGTTTGAGGCAAAACTTATTTGTCATTTTCCAGTAGCACATGTGGCCTTGGTTCCATTTCTAATATTATTGAACCTTTGATAATTAACGCACACACGTACAACATATCACTATATACATGTATCGTAATTTGTTTGTATCGATCGTCGTCGACTGGAATTACGGTTCTATCTGATGATTTCATAGCTGGCTATATACCGCGGCTTAGATAATATGCTGGCGTTGATATTATTGGTTTTCCCGTGTTTTGAGTCAGCAGAAGGCTCCGTGTGAAAAATACATTCAGCTGCATCTGATCTAGTATCCTTGAATTAAAGCTGATAAGATAATGTGGACTCTATTTTTCTTTTTGATTATTTTCTCCAGAATAGCACAATAGTGTATTTTGTTAATCTCACTTTAATGCAAGTGTACTGTTTTCTGTTTTTGTTATTGTAATTCAATTTTTTTACTCCACATTGTTAACGTTGGCCTCGGTGACATTGTTAAAATTCTGTTGTTCTGACCTACGTGGTACCATTCGAACTGGAGACCTTTATTATTGCAAGGAATTTACATTAACCTTGTTATCGCACCCAACATTTTTGGAAATAACATTGCCTTGACTATAAAAATCGTAAATATTTCATCTATGATCTTTTAGGAAATGAACGAGTGTGATTTTGACGCCTTCTTCAGCTCAGTGTTCGCCAATGACGGTGTTAAGCCCCATGACCCGACAAATGACGATCCTTTGGCAATCGAATCCCGGAATAAAACGTGATTTCTTTCGTCGGAAAAACACAATCATACTTTCTGGCCGTCCGGGAAATCTAACGCCAAACTTCAAGATACTCTTAACCTTTTACAAAACCAATAAGGTGTCACCATCCAGTACCTACCTTCCTAGACAAAGGGTCAAATGGAAAACGGAATTTAAAATAAACTGGTGAAATAATCCGCAAGAGCGGTTTAATTATGCTGATTGTTCCCATTTCACCCATGACTTTTGAGAGCTTTGTGAATTTCCGCAAGACTTCCGTATTGTTTACCGACATTTTTGTAAAGTACCGGATTTTTTTTGTATGCTAACAAATGTCTAGCTATATGTCGTCAAAAAGTTCTTTAAATTCTTTCACTCAAAGTATAAGACCTTAGATTGTCGTCATCCCGATTTATTTTACAGGTTTCCATCTTCCCAAAAATATTTAAAGAATAATGGTTCATCGGCACAGCACTCATAATCAAGTTTGCTATGGTACAACTCGCAGGCGCCATTGATAATGTTTTGTCAATAACGAACCTAATTTGCTAATTGGACTAATTCTAGACCCGTGATACGAAGTCTAGGAATTTGTACTGTTTCTGTTATAGAACTTTGGTCAAATCTAGGCTGCTTTTCTTTCGTTTCTGGAAATGTACCTTCTTCGTTCTTTACTTACGATAACTTAGTTTTGGGTTTAAAATAACGTCAGCTCAGAAAAATTTTTGTTTGGTTTAAAGCTGAATGCCAAATTGTTGCCCTGAACTTATACCGTCAACGAGAATGGAGGTTTACGTTCCGGAAGAAAACCAATCCAACGCTGGAGGGGAAAGCTTTACGAAAAGCCATGATATATTGACGGCGAGGGACCTATTAGTTTCGGCCACATCTCCGTTACTTATTGAGAGGTCTTCACTAACATTCTCCTGTAATTTTTTTCTTAAGGCAACGCTTTTGTGTAAATAATTTGCTCCCAATTTTGACGCTAATAGCAACCGATTCTTTTAAATTTAACCTTACAACTCAATTTACCTACCAACTAAAATTGTTTGAAATAAAATTATAAACCGTAACTTTTCCAATATATGTCAAGTCCCGCTATTTCCGAATCTCTTGCAGAGTGCACTGACTTTCCTTCAGCGACTTTTGATAAAGCATTGAAAATATTTTAACCGCAGCCAGAGCTTGGAATTTGTACGTTTTCTTCCTTTACGGTAAAACCTCAAGCTGAACTAATGTGAAGTGAGATAGCAACGCGCGCTTCGATAGGGTTTGAAGATTCTAGTCTAGCATAAAATTGAGTTCAAACTTTGTACAAACCTATTTCTCTTAACATGAAAATAGAAATAGCTGATGCAGCTTATTTTTCTTTAAATTCTTCGTGCACTGATAAATCAATAAGTCTTTTGAACTATATATAGTATAACATTTGTGCATATATGTATAGCGTATTTGCCCGCCGCAGTCTGGGTATAAACCCAATTGATACGATTACTATGAAGCCAGAAATAAAACCCAAATGAAATGAATCACTGATATCAAGCTTTAATTATCAGATAAGCTTATAACGTTGAAATATAATATAACCGCAGGGGGATTCAAAAGACGGTCCCATAAAATTATATTTGACGTGTAAAACGTACAAACTTTTGTAAAATATGACATAATATTAAGCGAAGCGCGGCCCATATGACGCCGCTGGTTAAGCCGGTGAAATGAAGTCGCTCGTACGAGCGTTTTGCGGTATTCTCCCCGTCGCATTAGCGAGTGCTCCGATGTGTTTCAATTACGTCGACTTATTAACTGGCGTGTGTCATGTTTTAATGTCGCACAATTTCCACTTCTGCTCTGGATTGTGACGGATTTCGGAATTAAGTGGTTTGGAAATGGTTATTTTAATTTCGAGTTTAGTTCCTCTTCTTTTGTTTTTGTCTTAGGTTTAACAGCAAGGCTTTATGACTAATACAAATGTGCTTTACGTGTCCCTTATTCACGATCGCACCATTATTATTTTCCTCTTATTTCATTAGTCAAACCTCATCTTTCAGTTCGTCACCCCAAACTTTAAAAAGCCCTAACTCCGCAGCTCGCTTTATATTTCCTAGCACATCTTTCTACATCAAAATCGTGTTTTTCGTTAAATCTGTTGCCTAGTAGCGGAGGAGGTGATGTCTGAAATGTTTTAATTGGAGCGATTGACCCGCGACCCGCTTGCACGATCTGCCTGAACGGACCGCTGGGTCCACTACTCTTTTTGCAATAACCGATGATCAATACCGCCCATGAGTTATTAGACTTTCGTACTTTTCCTTCTGATCATTGGATTTACGTGGTTAGAGGACGGGTTACACAGAAGTTGAAAGTTTTGGGGTTGTTAAATTGGTAAGGCCAATGGTAACGCAAACTTGCTACAGCGTACTCAACATGTAGGCAAATACAGAAAAAATATTTCGTTTTAATAATGCGGGTTTTTATCTCCAAGCTGAAATATTTTAAACCCGAATGCTGGTTAGAAATATGCGAGAAAAACACGACACTAAATATCCAAATGTACGAGATTCAGGTCATAGTTAAGTGGTAATGACTTCCGACTTCCCGAAATATATCGAGTTGTTTGAACTCGGCTTTTATTTGTCATTTTTGATTTGACTTATGCGTTCGTGTTCGCTCATGGTAATTGTATCTTCGTTAGGTTCACCGCAAATATTTTTCTTATTAAAATCTTCTGTAAAAGTTTCACAGATGCTGTCAGTGCTAATTTGTAAGTCTGGATTTTAGGCGTCGTTATATTTCCTGTACTTAAAATTATAATTAAAATGCTTTTAACAAACTTTCTGCCTTCACGTCTTTGTTGTTTATAATTAATATTCATACTTTTAGCCCTGTTTTACTTTCATCTTTTTTCGTTAATCCCTTTTTTTGAACTTTATTAAAACTCCTGCGAATATTAGTGAACCAATATTTTCAAAAGGCTCTAGAAAAATACATGTAGTTTGTTTTTTATTGCTAATATTCTGTTTGTTTCGCTACTCTCTAATATCTTTCAATAACTGTGCTTCATTATGCCAAAACCTTCCAAGTCTAGTTCAGTGCCCTTAAGATCTGTCTGTATTAAGACGACAATGACTCGTACATATTATCTCTCGTCTTATTACATACTCGTACATATTACGTCTTTTGCCCACACATCCTTACAGGCGTCTGAGTGCAAAATGACACATCGCTGTCACTGTGTAAATGGGGCGATCTTCGTTCATTGACATTATCTGCGTCATGGTTTTCTTACACCTGTTTATCTAAACTTGTGAAACTGTTTATTTAGATGTTGAAATGTATTTTAGAAGTTGATATTACTTTTAACGTTACTTCAGAAAATTTTGTGTTATTTCTCTGTTCTGTCAGCTAGGTTCTGACTTTCAATTCCCGTAGTCGTTGATATTTTGCGTCAACACCTTATGAATACGTAATCAATGAGGAAAATGTTAAGAATGGAACTATACCTTTGTGTGACTTTGTCTATATTCATGTAGGTCGTTTCTTTTTCCTTGTAGACTCAGTTAAGATATTAACTGAATACTTAAATTGTGAGGACGTGAATCTATCAGTAGCTAGTGTTAGGACTGTGCATATAATTAAATATCCCCCTTTTATCGTCCGCTTCATTTCTCGTATCGGGTGTCTACTTTAATTCTTGGTAATTCCGTGTTTACTCATCACAAGTTCCACCTATTAATCATAAATCCACTTTTTGCTGGAAACTATAAATTATTGTTGTCTTCAATTTCCCATGTTACGCACAGCTACAGATATTAATAAACCCCATTGCGATAATGGCCGGTAATTTGTCGTGACGTCAACGCCATGCTGTGCTTCGTACAATTGCGGCTAACGAAACACTTGGCTTCTTTGTGGGTAGTTTCAGATAATTCTCTAGCTACAAAGCCATCTAATCAACTTATTGAAGTTATTTATGATACAGAGTCAACGACACATAATAGAGCTCCATTCATGTTATTTCCTTCGATATCGATAAGTTCGCGCTTCGAAAAACAATGCGAGCATTCACTTTGTCGACTATCGATACAATTCTTTAGTTTCCATAAAATTTTACAAGTGCATATATTGAGAGCGGTTGGCTGTAATGTGACTGTCGCTTGCATCGGAGATATTCTTCTTTGAAGTCTTACGAGAAGCATGTAAAGTAGTTTTACTAATGTTACTTTTTTTCTCGAATTCGAACTTGTAGTCATAGTGACACGCTATTGCCACTAACTTGCCACAAGTGATTACTTAGCCTCACAAGATTTGTAACTTCTCCCTCGTGGTGCTGGTGCCACTCTTAACATAAATTACATACATATTATATTATGTTACTTGGGAAATTAACGAAACTACCAAACAGAGACAATCCGCCTTACTTTGATTCACTTCGCCAGATTGTAGTAATTTGTCCCCTTTAGGGTTCCGCAAGTTAAATGGATCGTTCAACTTCCCCGTGACAGCCCCGTCATTCCACCGATGGTTCCGTATTAATCTTTCCACGTACACTTTGGGCCAATGAAAATCGAGCGATCGATGTATACGCATACAATTTTCATCTATGTATATGTTTTATTTATGGTCTTTATTTGTTAGACAATTCTGGTTTAGGAATGAATAAGGGTTAAAAACGTTCCCTAAAAGATGAAATGTAATTAATTGAAATGTGAAACCGATTCATAACCAAAATTACGCAGTATATAGCGAATGATTAATTAATTATTCATCGTACCATCTTTAGCTTGGTCTATAGATAACCGATTATTTCAATTGCTTTTATAAGAGATCTCGGATTTGTTTTCGATTGAACTACTCCCCATAATAATAGGCTGTTATTCGGATAAAACCGATTAATGGAACTTCTTTCATTGAAATGGCTTTTAGTGCGTAGGTTTGTCGACTTTTATCAAACCTATTTCCGTTCGAAAATATCAAGAATAGTATAAATACATCTCGAAGCTATTAGCGTAATAAAAACAAATAATTATTATTGTAGCAGAAAGGACGGATATACTGGTGACCAAAATAAGGTACCTATTCATTATTATTTTGTATTTCTTCAGAATCTGGAGCTGAGATATTAGATTGTTCTGTGGAATATTTATTTCTTGTTTGTCCTTGAAAAGCTGGGCTTTGCGTGTCGATGTAGCCTCATTCACGGCTCCACAAATGACAGCGGTCCCTTTAGGGTAATCATTATGTACTCAAGTTGATAGCGGGTAACAAGCGCTGCTTGTAGTCGAGGGCTAGTAATCTTTATTTAGAGTGCTCCTGTTCTGGAGTAGGCAGGAGTGGTAAGTAATTAGAGGTTAGTTTTGTAGTTTTAGTATTTCTATAGAAAAATTAACGGACGTTTCCAGAGGCTATGTGGCTGTTGGTTTAGCTGTATTTCTCTTTGTGTGTTTGCTTCTTTTCAATGACTTTTCTCGAATCTTTTTTATGCATTGTGTGTATTTCGGCTGCTATTCAATTCAAGTTCTATTGTCCACACGAGATATTCAGCATGTAACTAGCGCAGTCTGTTTTGTTTCATCATTCACTGAGGTCACATGCGAGTCTGTCAACATTTACGAGTATTCATAAAACAAAACTTATGTATAGAAAAGTTGAATGGCATTCAAGTTTCTACCTTCAAAAAGTTTAGTTGAATAGCTACTTGGTTTAAGCAACAAGGGTATCAGATCTGTGCCAGGTCGCAGCAGACATTAGCTGCACGCAATGCCTTTACACCTAACCTTTCCTTGTCGGAGTCGTTTGTTTAAACAACCGCTTTCACGAAGTTTTGCCTCTTCAACGTCATTTGCGACTATTTCGTTATACAACAATTAGTTACTGTTATTTTGTTTTTTATGCAGTAACCATTTTGTTTTTTCGTTAATTCAGGTGTACGTAATGTTGTACGTCAGAGGTTGAAAAAAATATGAAAATATACCTAAAACGTTATGCAACGTTTTGAAGTCGAAAATAACTAGAGAAAAATGACTCGACTCCGGTTTGTGTCATTAGCTTGTTGCCCATATTATTTGAACAAGTTTTTTTAACGGTGGCTTGAAATTAAGTAACATAACATAATACCACACACCATACCTTATCGAAACTTTTATTTCTGAAACTGTCACTGTTAGTTCTTTTCCATGTCACAAGACGGAATAGAGGTAGACAAACGTTTGACTATAGTAACGTATTTTCTGATCGTACATTTTAAGTGTAGTTTAATCTATCCAGTACCCCGAAAAAAAAGGAAAGTACACATCATAATTAATGTTCCATCATCAAACTTGAAAGCTTCCTAACAGAAACAACAAAACAGACTATCACATGTCTATATTTAACTTGATTCTTTCAGTATTCGGCGGCCGTTTCCACAAGTTCCTACGTCACAAATCAAATTACTCAAATCCGTTTCTATTTTCGTCCGCGCCAGCCTTATTCGCTTATGAATCTTATTAGTACAGTCAGGGACACTTTCATTTCATTAGTTGCCGGCCGTCAGGACTTTGCCATACATGCGCGTGACTGACATATCATGTTGCCACATTGGTACGTGATCTGATGGTTCTGTTCATTAGTTTGGCTTCATTATAAGTTATAAACATAATAATAAGGATTTTATGAAGTCCAATTTCGAACAAAATCGTAATCGTATAAGTACATTACAATATTACGTTTTGTCGGATTACAGCGTAAGTAAAGAACGAACGATGTAAAACCAGAAATAGTTCTGCCAAGTCGTGAAATATGGACCCTTTGTTAGCGCAAAGAAAAACGAACGTTGGGCAATTTTTCCGCATGTATGTACATAAACTGGGTCTATTAATATAGCCTTATTTGCACGCTCAAGGTAGGATTGCCCGAGCAGTCCTGTGCAAGTGACGCGCGCTGGTCGCTGGTGACGTCACGAGTTGCGTGCCAAATGTGACGAGAACCTCGCGACCTAATACACCGGCAACAAACCAACCACAGCCAGTTACATTCCAACTCTGACGACGAACACACGTTCTAGTATCCAATTTTCTATAAAAACTTTATCGTAATTATTTTGTGATGAACTGATGATTTATGAAATTATGTGTTGTGTGACATTTTTCTGTCCTCGAGTGTAATGTGTACTATAAGGTGATAGTGAGTTTTCTGATGTGTGTGCGGACTAGTGGTATGGTGGCGATGGGTATTATAATAGGAACCTGTGTGCCTGATGCTGAGCAGGACTCCGCCTATGGGGCTCAGATCCGGCGCCCACCCAGGAGGATTTTATATGGTATGCATTTTGTGGTGTTTTTATCTAGCTGTCTTGATTATAAAACATCTCATTGTTAAAGAAGTAAACGAAGATAATAACAGCAATAAAAAAAAGGATATTGTCTATACTAATAATAAAGAGGAAAGATTAGTTTGTTTGTGTGCATTGAATAGGCTCCGAAACTACTGAAAAGATTTGAAAAATTATTTCACTATTGGGAAGCTACACTATCCCCGGGTGACATAGGCTATATTTTATCCCCGTATTCCCACGGGAACGGGAGCTACGCTGGTGAAACCGCGGGGCGCTGCTAGTTTTTTAATAAACATTCTTGAAAGAAATTCCTGTAATATTGACACATTTAGTATTCAGAATATTTTTTGGGGTAAACAACACAATCCTTTTATTAAAATTAAATAAAGGGCTTGAGCTCGTTTGTTAAGGTTTGTGTACACAAAGATCTTTGTTGTCACTTTAACATTCATCAGAACTTTACGAGGCTACTTGGCTATTAGGTACCTCGCCATCACGAGTCGCGACTGGTTATTTCAACTGTTAGCAAGGACGACCATGTTGAGCAATGCTTCTCTACGAGTCAGATGAACAGCTTTCTACCTGTTTCTCTGATGATAAATGATGCTTATATTATAAAGCGTTTTCCATAATTGACCATTCTCCGATGACCCATAGGATGTGGTTACTGCCACCTAACACCATTGAAGTGTTTTCTAAACCCGGATCTTCCAAATAAATTGGAGTTGGCGGAAATTGGCGCTATACTCTTCGTAATTCCTCAGACTGGGTGGTAGCGTGGTCTGTGAACTGTCTTTGTGTCATTAGCATAATTATTTCATGTACAACGTTCAGATGTAATAAAATTATAAAATGAAAAAATAAGACGATAATAAAATGAAAAAGTAAGACATAATGGAGCTTTAGAACAAGACCAGACATCCACTGAGCAACCCTCACGGGGCCCGCGTGCTAGATTACAGCCCACTCCCTCTCACAGAGAGTTGGCCTGTGACCCAGCAGTGGGAACATTATATGCTGGTTACGTATTGAACACGTCAGTTCATAATTTGATCACCGCAGTCTGATAACTCGGTGGCTCTGTACACATATCGATCGAAATAAAACAATAATGGAGAAAGTAATAAAAAAGTTTGTCTGTTATGTACTAGGCATAGGTAGGGACGTCGTTTGTGTAAACAGGAATATACGAGTATCAATTTAGTTCAGTGAGGTCATTGCGGATTGATGTTATTTTTTTGTTATATTCTACGTATTCTGGTTTTGTATTTGATTAGTTGAGTTCATTTATTAATTTGTGATTGATTGGTTTACAGAACGTTCTAATGAGACTTTTATAAACGGGTAATAAACCGTTACTTTGCTGTATTGTCATTCCGTCGGAAGCGTGGTCGTGGCATTTGCAGAGCTATTAGCTAGAGTCAATCACTCTACGCCCCTTATCGACATTGGCCCTTTGGTCCTAAGTCCTGATACCCGCGTCTCCAAGATCGGTCCTTCCGATTTGGTGTTAAATTAGAACCTAGAATTAGTCCTCTATCGAAATACATTTGTAAGAATTTGAAGGTTTACTTTATTTTCAAAATTTATGCTTTTTGGTATAGTCACATAAATGTATACACAAATAGGTAAGTACACTACCTATTCGTGTATATGTTACTACCAAAAAAGGGTAATCCTAACCAAAAAATAACCTTACCCAAAGTAATTTAATTGGATCCAAATTATCTTATGTAGGTAGCATCTAAAAAATATATTAGTGAGCTTTTTAAAAGGTTTCGTTTACAAGGCCATATATACCAAAGTTATTGACAGAAAACAGACGAAACACAAGAGTAGTGAGTTGTGTGCGAGGGTACCGAGACTGGCTGCTTGTGCCGAGCTGATGGCGCCTTACTGCCTTCAATCACGAACCGCGGTGAAGGCATTACTTTATATTGATGACTATTGTTTGCCTTTAAAGTTATTGTTCATCGATTATAGTGTGGTGAGCTCATTGGCTAGAGCACGGTATGATTTGTTATTAGTAGCCTGTTATGCTATAACAGTATTCTGTGCTCTTGTTTCTCTAGCTTTAATAAATGTCCCATTAAATAGTATCTATACATATTATTATTAGTTGACCGTCTAGTTGTTTCTATTTGACTAAATACTTTGTGCCTACAGGAAAACAAACATTTTAAAGGATAAAAATAGCTTCTGCGGATATTAATAGCTAGATATTTGCGGTAATATCCGCAAATATCCTCATTAATGTTAGCCTAGCCTACATTCTAAAATGAATAATGATTAAAGTTGGTACCTTATAATAGTAGTGAACCTACTAGACAATAAAAATGATTGGAAAGGTAGTTACTTAAATTAATTCATTTTATTGATTCACTTTACTACTCCTACACTCTTCACCTACAATCCCACTAATATTATAAAGAAAGTTTGGATGTTTGTTGCTGACTCACGCCAAAACGGGTTTTTTTTTGGAGTGTGAAATCATTAAATAACTTCTACCGCTCTGGGGGCGTGTCAGACTTTTACTGACTAAAACCCACCCGTGTTCCCTCAGTAGCCAGTATGCCAGGGGCTGCGGTATCTCTGTCGAACAAACCCGCACCCCTGGAGGACGACTGAACGGGTTTGAATGAAATTTGGGACACATAGTTTATAACCTAGATTAACACATAGGATACTTTTCATCCCGGTAGTAAATTCCCGTAGGATAATTTTCGACCTCTACGCGGGCGAAACCGCTGGTAAAAGCTAGTACTCATTAAATGTATTGCATTCCACGGTGTGAAATTAATTGATAGGTTGACACACATGATCACTGTGGACCCCGCCGGGCACAGCAAAATAGGAGAGGGGATGTCTGTTTTAATTTATATAATTATTTGATCCACGAGTAATACAGCTGTTGGTTGTTAATAATTATACTAACAGTTCGAAGTACTTTGGATTTGCTGAAGTTTGCGCACATGGGATGAAATCTCTAGTCCAGGGGTTCCCAAACTTATTTTGTCTACTGCCCACTTTGAGAATAAATTGTTTTTTAGCGCCCCCATTTTGTCACCTACTTTAAAACCACTATAACTTCAAATTAAATTAATTATTGTGAGCTAGCAATTAAATTAACTAGCGGAGATTGAGCGGAATTAGCGGGTCTCTTACCGCCCCCCTTTAGGTCTGCAGCGCCCACAAGGGGGCGTTATCGCCCACTTTGGGAAAGGCTGCTCTAGTCAAATCAATGAGGAACTAACATCCCGAAGCTACGCCATGCTGACCTACATATCAAAGCCGACATGACGCCCTCTGTGTCCGATCACTCTCGCGACACACAGATAACGTCGGCGACACCGATGGATGTCGGACACTCAACAAGTGATCAGTCCTCTCGATAGACCTGGGTGCAGCCTGGCAGCAGGTCTACTGGTCAGTAGACATGCTGCCAGGCTGCACCCGCATCCCGGGCTTGATTGTGTCAAGTGGTTCGCGATCCATTTTTTTATCAATCTCAGATAGATAACGATATTTCGGAAATATCGTCCTGTGCATCGCTATCGTTGACATAGCTGGCGTCAGCATAAAATTCACTGAGTGTTTTAAGATCCAGTGGGCGTTTCAATTAGAGCACACCAGCACATTCCCATAGCAAGCATCTTCACCGTACGCAAGACGCTCTGTATGCGGTCCATGAAGTTATTATCTGTAGTCGACAACAACTGGTCAATTAGACAGAGTAATAGAATCTTTAGTGGTGTTCATTGGATCACCACTATAATTTATAACTCGATCTGAACCAACATATTTTGAAGGTAGGTAACGTTCAAATAACCAGTTTCGCTCAATTGTCTCACAAACACTCAACCAAATCACAATGACGTAGAACAAATCACAACCTAAACGGAATATTACGCATTAATTAACAAAATCAATTTATACACAGTTGATATAAACTTAAGGTTATCTGTGGACGGGTCATGGACTCGGGCTAACATACTATCTTTGACGTACTTCTTACGTTACGTACATAGATACCTACACTATGCAGACAAGAACAGAAAGAACAAGTATCCGAAAATAATGTATGCGTGATTGATGTTTGGTTGTTCTATTAAGACGGTCTTCTGGACCTTCCTAATTTGTGGTGAAGGGTATTTTTACGCGTTTATTAATTTTATGAAATTGGACAACGGTGCTATTGGTCATAAACTTGAATCTTGTATTTCGTTAGCTGTTGTATATTTTACGTAGAACATTAGGCCATGTCTTTCCCTATGTTTTTAATTAGCTTGATGTGTAGCAATTTCCAGAAGACAACAAAACGTAGTGGCGGTATAACCTACCACACTCCACACTGATAGTGCACTGAATACATCGAGGTTATCAAACGTAAAGGTAGAAAACCTTTATGTTTCATCGTTTGAGTTATCGATCAAATCGACCGCAGCTGAAATACACATACGCATATGAGGTAAATAAAGAAAACAAAAAAACTAGGTACTTTTTATTACAACATAGAAATCGAGGATATCAAACAATATTACAGACACTCCATAAAAATCACATGCACAATCCGTAAAAAAGTATAGCATCCATCCATCACATCACACTCCAACCAAGCAAAGTTTAAAATGGGACGTTGACTAACTAGCTCTCTCATATGGTATTCTTCGGCATTCCAATAAACACGTAATGAAAATCTTCGTTCATGGTACTAGGTTGGTTCGTCTGCGGGAACACCATAGGCCCCTGTGGTTGCGTCGAGCCATAAGGTTGATTCTGGAACTCCACAGCCATCGTTGGTTGCGTCTGTTGGTCATATGGTTGGTTTTGGTTCGCCGGCTGCATAATTGACCATTGTGGGTTCGTCTGCGGCGGCATAACTGACCACTGTGGGTTCGTCGCCGGAAATCCATTCGGCAGCCACTGTGGGTTCGACACGTACATACCCGGCCCCGGTGGGGGTGGCGGGGGAAACATGGGGCACGGACACATAGGTGGAGGAACCATGCACGGACTCATGCATGGATGCTGTATGTTCTTTTTCTTCTTCCTGCACGTATGCACGGGCGGGCACGGCGGCGTTGGCGTTGTGGTCGTCGTAGTCGTCGTGGTGGTGGTAGTGGTCGTGGGGACCGTCAACGTTTGAAAGAGCTTCTGCTCCGGCTCGTCCTCAGAGTCCGAGCATATCGGCGGCGTCGGACAGCCGGCCGGGTACACCATACCTAATCATCAGACAGTATTATATAACAGATATTAACCAAAGGACACAAGTAAAAGTTAATTAACAATTAAATGAGTTTATTAGGGAAGGTTCTTCGCAAAACTGATCTGAGCCCCAGCATTTTCACAACATGTTTTTGGTAGACTTCATTCTTACAGAGTCCAGTCATACAGTTTCCATACAAACCTCGTAGTGCCTTTTGCGGCGTATATGGCAACAGAGGCTGTTGTGCTTCGGGCGGCTCCTGCGGTGGCTGCTGTGGCTGCAACAGCTGCTGTGGTTCCAAAAGCTGCTGTGGTTGTAACGGCTGCTGTGGCTCCATCTGCTGTTGTGGCTGCCCTTGGTATTGCTGCTGCGAATCCTGTTCCTCTTGTAATGCTTCTTGCGGTCTCATTATCAGCGCTTCGGAATCAGTACTGGCTTCTACGCCATCCCTCATTCTCACCAAAGATTTTAATGTTGGCTTTACCTTTCCCTTTCCCTTTACCTTTGTAGTCCGTCCAAGCATCCTACAAAATCAAGAATTATACACTATTATACTATCAAGAGGCACCTGAGAGACTCGAGACAATGTGACAATGAAATAAAACTCCTAAGACAGTACATTGTGGCATTTCAAAATAATACTGAAATGAAAATATGTATTAAGAATCTAGAACAATTCCTAAAGTTAACGATGGCAAAAATACCTTTCTCGTCGCCTCTGCTTGCACTCCTCGCACATAGCGCAGTACACTTCCAGTACCGCTGGATGCTCCGTGTTCTCGTGGCACCTTCTGCAGGATATCCTACAGTCTATGTAACCAGTACTTGAGGGTATGATGCAGAGCAATACCAGTGTTAAGAGTACTGGGGACCTGAAACAGAATATTCCCAGCTAGAAGTGCAAAAAGATTTATAGGTTGCCTGAGTTGGTTCTGTTAAAAGCGAAAATTCTCCTTGACATTGAAAATAGCAGGTTTTATTCGTTTTCAGCGTCATTGGCTAAGTAATTAATTTCACGCAGGTCTGGCGTTTAAAGAAAACAAGGCGCGTGTAGAGTGATTTATTTGTTGATTCATATGTTTGGTTCATTCGCTCATTCCATCCAGGATATTTAAATTATGAGTCAATTCATTAGGTAGCAATCATCTCTCGAACTAAAAAAACCCTGAAGATGTTTTCATTGCATTTGCGTCAGTAAGATTAGTTAAAGAACGCTGAAATTATTCCATAAACTAGACTTTATTTTCCTTGGAAGATAAATTCAAAAATCAATTACTTAAAATCGTATTAAAATTAGGTAGCAACGCCAAAACTACGACACTCCACATGTCTTGTCAACATGTACCACTATAATTTAGTTCCTAGTGTAATTAGTTACCTAGTTGTATAATAATTTTCTACTATAAGTTTAGTTTTAGTTTTTTATTGACTCTGAAATGAAAAAAAAAAAAAAAACCGTAATCCAATTTCAATTATTTTTTCGATTCAGTAGTTTCTACCCTCGTTAAAATATGATAAAATTATAATCCTTACCCGAATTTAGCATCATGTTTCCCAATATCCATTATAAAAGCGTAAGTTTAGTTTGTATTAAAGTTAACACTGTTTGTGGATCGTTTGTTCGCGTAACTTGCTACTGATGCGTTCTGAGTGTAATATATTTCAGCGTTGTGTTACGCAAACATTGCGAAAGCAATTTATGTGCCGCGAAGTTATTTGTTTTAGTTATCGAGGCATCAGGTGTTCAGTGTTCAGGAGTTGACGACTGGGGATACACCTTCAAGTATTGCGAAAACATGACCAATATGGAAATGTGGTGACTTATGTAACAGATTTGAGTATGTCAATTTGCATGGGTCCCTAGCACATCTTTATTTCTTCTAAAGAATCAATGTTAAATGTGTAATGTAACCAGAGCCGTCATTCCTTAAACGATGTTTTCCTAATCCTCCTTTAATTTCTGTTTGTCTTGTCACTATTCAAGATTTCATCGTAGTCGTCGTTGGCTAGAACCAACGTCCTATAATTATGTTCTTTATTATGTTTATCTATTGTTGCTGTAAACGCTGTCTCGTATCCCTACGGATCTTTTTTAACACAAAATATGTAAGTTACTACATATTTTGTTACACTAAAACGGTGGGCCGCTATTTCGCCCAGAGAGTCGTTAAGCATATTGAGTTGAACCGAAACCTTTTAAGCTATTGTTAGAGGTTTAACCATATCTAGGGCGATCCAGACAGACGATTTTCTATTTAAAAACATATAATTTTTTTGCTGAAACGTCGCATTATCGGCAACTCATCCAATTTTCTCCACGGATTTACCAAATCTTTTGCCAGAGTCTGTTAGAAATGGTAAGAATGTCTCGGGACATTCTTACCATGTCTTTGCCTACCTGAAGTTCCTAAGGCGACCTTACAAACGCACCAACCTTTGTCACACAAACTTTGACAGCGCATTTAGTAGTACAAATAGAGTCGATCACAGAACCCGGAGAACAATGATCAATAATTGAAGAGGACGGCGCGCCAGTAGCCGGTCGTTAGTCCGGGCCGGGCCGAAACCGGCACAATGAGGCGGCGGCCGTCACTCTCGGCCGTACGTGTGTGGACTACGGATGAGCTGAGCATTTACCACCATACATGAAGTACAGTAGGCGTACCTGAACGAACAAACAGATAAAACATACAGTGAGCTAGAGTAGGTATACGTACAAACTCAAAGGATTTATTCCCATATACTTGTCAACGAGTATATTAGTCAGAAAGATGAAGCTATTCTAAAAAAAACCCATCCTAAAACTTAGTAGGTTACTATGGAGAAGAACTGGCAACCAAAATGATCGCGCCAAATTTTTCTCCTTGTCATGTAGCTTGAAGAACTTCTGTATCCACCTGTAAAGTGTGCAGCCGACGTGTGTTGTGAACGGGTCACTTGGTTTGTTTTTATTCGGCACTCGGCAGATATAGGATTAGGGGTTTAGTAGGTACCCGATGTTTGCTAGTGGAGGAAGAGGGTTGGGTAGGTATTGATAGGTATGATTATTTTAGTATTTTCACGAACCTTCGGATACATGCTGATTTATGAAATCGAAATAGGATTAATCAATTTGTTCAAATATTTACTAATGGAACTATATCTAATCTAATCTATATCTAATACCTTTAAACAAGCAATTCTTGTATTATATAATCTAAATCTCGGAAACGGGTCCAACGATTTTCCTGAAATTTAGTATACAGGGGTTTTCGGGTTCGATAAATCGATCTAGATAGGTTTCATTCTTAGAAAAAGTCAAACAAAAAAAAAACAAAACAAACAACAAAAACGGTCATTCAGATATTTACACTTATACGTTAATAATGTCAAATTAGACTCTTACTTTCTTTCTTAATTAGACTCTTCTTGTATAGCTGTCAAGAGAGTAGGCTGCACCACTTCTTATAACATATTCCTCTGCAAGCAATTTAATCTTCTCGCATGTGGTAGTAAGGGTCAGTAAGTATTTCTTGTGTAGTGTGCTAATACAATGAAACCAATTAGCTGGATTCTTGTGTCGCTGCTGTGTAACACAGTAACTAAGTGTTATGTTACTGCATCAATGCTGTATACAATATAATGGAACTGCCGCGTTACATTGCTACGATACAATGTAACTGCTACATATGGTTGTAAGACGAAGCAGTGTCTTGCACTTGATTTTGAAAACAAATCGAAGTAATACGGCTTCTTTTATAGTAGTATGACAGTTTTGTGTTAAGTATTAATAATTCTATAGAGGCATGAGGAACAGGGTGTAAAGTTCATCATCCTCCATTTGAAAGGGAGGATCTTTGGACCAGCCGGGTGTTGTGTCTGGTAGACAACTGCCCGACGATTGATGTGCTATTTGCGCGGTAAACTCTATTTGCATGATGCCGTATTTTGGGTAACGTCAATCTGCTGCGTATTCGCATGTAGTGATATAGATGCCCCCACAATTCTACGGCACTCCCAAATATTTACTTAGCATCAGCTCAGTCAACAATATTTCTAGTAAGGGCTGACCGTCCAGATTGATCTGGATTTAAGTACCTAACTATTTTTCATTGAGGTAACTTCATATTCTAATGAAGTGCTACAGAACATCTTATAAAATCGCGTACACAGCTTCACAGATAACTTAATATCAAGCAAAAAGACAAAAAAAAAAAAATACAAAGGAATCTGCCTACTAATTGGATTTATTATAAAAACCAGTATCACAAAACTAAAAGAAGCAACTGAGCATAGTAAACACAAGTCAACATGTTTTCCATGGCGATGTTCACTAGAAGCACGTAGTTATGTGCCGGTGGGTGCGCTGGCGCGCGTGACCGGACTCGCAACGTGCGGTACGGGTTCACGCGCGTCCGTGTTTTTGTTTTGACGACCATCTGAGAGGGAGTGGCATAGCGATGTGGTTCTTTGTTTAAGATGCTGATTTTGGAATATTTGATTTTACTTCCTCACTTGATGAGTCGCATTTTACAAAGATTTCTGCTTGTTTTGACAAGGCTTGTATGCAGTCGTGCAGTATTACCTAGTCAATTACCCCGTAAATATGCGTAACACTGCTATTCTAGTAAAAACCCAGTTTTCTTATACATTTCCAGTTGGATTAATAGGATCAGTATTTCTCGTGACACCACATAAGTGTTCACCGGCTGAACTTCTATTTAAGTATAACATCATTTGACGATTTTTCCGTTTTAACTTCACAAAACAAAATAAAACAGGTACTTTCCAACCTGTGGCCTAGCAACATCATAGTACTATTACCCACAGTCTAGTGCTCTCACAGACGCTCGACATCACACAAATAACTGCAGAAGGCGCGTTATCCAAACTTATATACTCACCTTACCAACTACCCAACAGTAGGTAGGTAATATTGGAGCCACATAATTATGTATTTAGTGCATATTAACTTAAAGGTACTTAAGATTGAGAATTGTTGCAAATCTTGCTTGCCAGAGGAGATTTTTCAAGATATCGAAGTTTCATTTTTCAAATATTGATCTGCTATAAGAGTATGGTATGGCAGCTGATGTTGTATTACTTTTCAGCGACTACATCGAGAGTTTATGCTAGGCCGCGCGTGGTAATTGACTTGTTACCCTCAGGTGCCTGAAGACCGCAGTGCGTAATATTGATAGATAGGCATTTATTTATTTATTATTATTAGGCTTCTCAACAATGAGTACACTGTTACTTTATAGTTTAAACATTACAAACTTAAGTCTAAGCGCCTCATTACTTACAGGAAAGCACCGCATGCACTACATTATGCGCAGATATAGTAACACAGTAAATTTATTAAAACAGAAAATACATAAATTGAAAAAACTAAAATTATGCTATTAAAAGCTAAATTGATATCAAAATATTAAGATTAAATAAAATAATAAGTAAATCAAATAACATGCATTAAATAAAATTGAATTGGACTGGGTTATATAATATTTGTCAATATTCGTTTTAACAATTTTAGTAATTTGAACAATTCAGGCATTCTTTCTGTGACGAGATATGTCTGGTAAAATCAAGGGCATATGAAAAATTCAATAATTTTAATTTGCCATACTTTGTGTTGTTTGAGCAGTGATTGTCCAGTGGTAACGGCTTCGACTTATGAATCGTACGTTCGTACCCAGTCAGCCACTTTCATCATCATCATCATCATCATTTCAGCCAAAAGACGTCCACTGCTGGATATAGGCCTCCCAAGCACCGCCACTTCGACCGGTACTGTGATTTACGTTGTGTAAAATATTAGAAACAATATATTAACTCTAATGTCAAACGGTGATGGAAAACATCGTCCATTACCAACCCGCTCTGGGCCCGCATGGTACATTATAAAAGGAAGCCATGTGCAAAATTTCACGTTAGTCCTAGTAGTTTAGGCTGTACGTTGATTTGTCAGTCAGTCAGTTTCTCCTTTTATATGTATACTTAAATCATAATTTCAAATTGCGTTAAAAAATACATCATTTTCGTATGTTCAACGTTCTGCCAAACATCCTGTATATAGATTAGCAAAACTTCCGTCGCTTGCGCTGACAATTGATTTCAAGAGCCATGGCGTGATACTATTCGAGTACAAATGGAATTCTCCAACTAGCCCGCATGCCGCGTACGTATGTAACACGTTCCATTTCATTGATGACTGGACACGTATGTACGTGTAATTACATAATGTACACGCGTATTACCTAACTAGATTCACTATCGCTGTATAAATATGGTCTGAATGGTGCTATGTTCGAACATATAGCTTCATAGTCATCCCAGATAGAATATGAGGTACATGTATGGTAATCCATACACACATTATATGTACGTTTGGATTAAATAACTGGCTCTTCTTTCTCTATTGAATTTAGTGAGGACAGCTTGCCATATTCGGTTAAAATATCAGCCAGTAATCTACCGGGGCTGATTGCCCAGTGAACGCTGAACGTACCTACATTGTGTCTCCACTCATGCATGGAGGCATTGATATTTCTATGCCCACTATAGTACTGAATCTGGAATTAAATAAGTGACCTTTTAGTTACAAAACGTTCGACAGTCACCGTCATTATATATTTTAAACTCAGACCTATCCAATCAAATTCCACCACAGTCGAAAGAATATCGATGAGGACAGGACGCACGTAGCACAGTAGGCAGTATCGATTGTCACTATTGTCAATCACTACTCACCTTTATTGTCGACTACGCCTAATTGCATAGACAATACTCAGTGGCCTCTATCGTATTAAACTTGACTTGATATGGATAATTGACGATCAATAACTATTAGGATTCCTACCATAGACGGTTGGAAGAGAATTCAACACAGAGAAAGAGATGCAAAGATATTGGGTAATTTGGTCTCCACTGTATTACAATCAAGCAATTCGATCAGCTTAATGCATTCCATCTGCAATTCTTATATGCCTTAAAGCTCTTGTTTCTTTCTTGTCTTTAGGATTTAGTTTTTAATTATTTTTCATTTTTTAAAGTCCGTACAGAATTCGAAGTTTCTAAAACACACGAGTACTTTTTAAATAAATGGTTTTAACAAAACTCCAATCTGTTATTTTAAACACATCGTCTTCTTCAGCTGTTTACTTAGTTAGTGAAAAAATATTTATGAAACACATTATACTTACGGTACATAGGTAAGTACATAAGTACACGCGATAAAGTGTTAAATTGGCTTACTCTTACCGGATTACCTGATGTTGGGTGGGACACAGAGAATTTTATATCACCTCGCCATGTTTGACGAACTAAGATAAACTTTGTGTAAAGCTCAGCTGATTATTTATTTACGCATTGACACTAACGTGTTGTTTATGATTCAGTAAACATGTTTATATCGTAATATTTTATTCACACGATTGACAAACCTGACGGATAGGTTTATTAGTTGTTACGCTGCTATTACGACTCGTAAAACGTATTTAGAATATGAAGTCTGACGCTGTGGTTAGCTCGTACTTACATTAGTAATGTCTGTTCCAATACCAATACACTTTGTATGATTACTATCTAGTATTTACCTAAATGTTGTCGTCAATCATTAGTGAAACATTACTTAGGTACATTTTACATAAAGAAGGTACCTACTTAAAAGCTTTTCAGAAAACTTTTGGTATTGCAGACATTACTAACAGTTTTCAGAAAAGCTTTTACTAAGATATTTAGTTTAACAAGATATTATGTTATAGTGTTCAATATTATATACTCGTACATATAACATTAGAATGTATGTTATGTATGAGTAGGTAGTGTTATTAAAAGAGTTGTCTTTTATTATGAATCTTGCTAACATCCAAGTTTACTCATTACCATTTTCTCGTTTTTAAATCTATTTATGGGACACCATTTAAAATAAATTGTTCTCTTGTTCCCCCTTTTCAATCGAAGACTGTTAAGAGGATGAAGAAATTTATCACTATGCTACGCAGTAATAACTGACGAATTTATATCGCTGCATTGAACTTTACGTTTGCAGTATTGCAATTCCATCTTTGTAACCCAAGAAGCAGAGGGAGAGGTTGTGTTATCCTGTGATGTAATTAGGAATGTACATTAACCTGTATTTGTTTCTGTTCCAGGTATAAAATGTCCGGTATGCAGCAAGTTCGTGCTGCCGGACGACATAGAGTGCCATCTCGTCATGTGCCTCACCAGGCCAAGACTCTCCTATAATGGTTAGTAACTACATACTTAATACTCTTTAATTTTTTATGTATGTCTTTAGGGATCGGAACCTGATAGTATTAGGGCGTCCGCTGGATGCGAGAAGCACAGGAGCGATCATGTGAGGCTTATGTCCAGCTGTAGACGTTTTTCGGCTGATTGATGATAACTACTACTAAGTTGCATTTTGGTATTTTTGATGGTACTCTCAGAAGACTAAACAAATGCTAGGAGTTGTCTTTAATACGTCGTAAAACTTTCTCTGGAGAAACTTCTACTTACAAACGAACAGCGATCGAAATTCTGCAATTTCAGTTTCACACTATGGGGTATTTTTAAAACCGGGCAAATTATAATGCAATGAGTCAGTAGATGCATACTTGCATAGCTTAGCCAGCTTCTTCGAATTGAGCGTAAACATAGACGTGCGAGCATTATAAGAAATACCACTGAACTATTTCGATGGCCACTAATGAGTTCATGATTCTTACCAAAACGTAGTGTAAATTGTTAAAACAGTGTACAATGTTTTCCCATTTCAATCAATTTTCATTCAGGATTCAGAAAAGCATTTCCTAGATTATCTTACATACTATCTATAATAGCAAAGTTAATATGACACATCAAGCTTTGGAAAAATAATGTCACATGGGTATGAGTCAGAGAGACAACGCTTTTTATAGCCCTATTCATGTGTCATATTACGGTGCCTGGTAATGTAAATTATTCTGCTGTTTTCAAATGTCTTTTACATTTCACTCACTTCCTTGTTTTAAAACATTTTTAACTATCCATCAAGTTAAATCACTTCGGTAACTCCCAACAAGATGAATGCGAAGCAGCTGAACATAATTCACAATACGATTCGCCAAGAAATAGTGGAAATAAGCACTTTAGACCAGGACAGAGGCTTTCCCGGTAATTACCAACGAGACTGAGTGAAGTACCTCATTAACCATTTATGTTGAACCAGGCAGGAGAAAGAGGGAAATTATGCTTGTCTTTACATTATTGTTATTACCTACTATTTTCCTTGTAAGTTGATGGAGAAAATCTATTTCATGAGTTTTAAGATTCAATATTGTGGAATTGTTAGTGTAGGTGTGTGAAATCTGAACCAATTTATAGAGAAGTTTATTCAATTAAGGATAATTTGATTAAAATAAACCTAACTTAACTAACTATGAAATGTTTGGTTGGTCTTAAATTAATTTGAGTTTAAACTTCTTCATAGTTGAACTTTGGAGTAATCTCTTCGTGTTTATTAATTTGTAATAAAATTAGGTAAGACTCTTGTAAGACTCTTGTAAAATGAGTATTAGAATGGGCTCAATTCTAATAAGTATACAAAAATAAAACGTGACAAACTGGACTGGCTTATAATTGGGCTACATTGAAGACCTTAAAAAGCGTAGATAGGTACAAGGTCACTTTTGGAACCGATTATAATTATTAAGAAACATTATTTCCGACTGGTACCCAAAGAGTACGCCAACAAACGATATGGGATGATGTTTTTGAACGGATATACACCATCGACGAAGGGTATCTCGAGTCTGACCGCAGTAGAAAATGTTAGAGGAGGCCTGAGCCAAGAGGCGCTGAACTACAGGAGTCAGGACATTTTATCGTGAACCTACACCAATATCCATTTGTATTTTACCCAGTAGTCTAGAATAAGCGGCTTTTTTATTATACAAAGCTCAATATTTAAGATACCGATCTAACATTACCAGCGTCTTGTTGTATGTTCATATCTGATGGTACTGTTCTATGTTTCCAGAGGACGTGCTGAGTGACTCGAAGGGCGAGTGTGTGATCTGCCTGGAGGAGCTCTCGGCCGGAGACACCATAGCCCGCCTGCCCTGCCTTTGCATCTACCACAAGGGGTGAGACCGTTGTTTTGTTATTATTTCATTTGTTTAAGTATAAGATTTTCCCATCGTAAAGAGCCTGCGGTTTTAAAAACATTGTAGAGTAATATTGTCTTTATTGAGGCACGTGCAGGAAACACTTGGCGATCTGCTTAATCTTGTTAAAGAAAGAGCGCAAGGAATTTTAATAAAAGTTGTTTTAAAAATACTCGCTCAGCATTCTTTTAGAAACGCAAAACTCAGCGTTTTGCGTAGTAGGTATTATGTAATACCTACAAACAATTAATTTCTGCTGATGACACACGCGATCATAATCCTTCCATAAATTACGTCGCACAAATTTTATGGTTTTTTGACACCCCCCCCCCCCCGTCCTTGTCACAGGTGGTCACACTTGTAAAACCCCCTCCCCCTTGTGTGACGTCACATATTTTTCTATTTTATATTTAGAAGTAAGAGTAGATAAGTAGAGTTAGTATTTCAGGCTTTAACATGTGAAATCAAAAAGCTTTGCCCCCCTCCCCCCTTAATGTGTGACGTAATTTATGGATGGCCCCTAAGTCATCAGTAATAGCCCGGCCAGAGAATGACGGAGATTCAATCAAAATCAAAATATTTTTATTTCATATAAACCTGCATGGGCACTTATGAAACGTCAGAAGCTAGGTGCAGATTAAATGACTTAACTCACGACTATCGTGAATAATCATCGTTACGTCGCATTCAATGGTTTATTTGTTTACCAACACTCGGTAATTATCTGATGATTTTAATCAGTAGATAATCATGGAACTTAAATACCGCTAATCGACTTAATCACCAACTTTAGCAGCCTGATTGCTAGTGGTAGTGTAACGTATCGTGCCGATTAAATCAATTTAAATAAGTTAATTATTTCGTTATTTTCGGGAAGGAAAAAGGGCACAAGCTTCTAGTAGAGATATTATTATATTCTTCTAGCTTGAACATGCTTATTAACTTGTTCAGTTTCATGTAATACGAAGGCCAGATAAAACAAAATTATAGTTTCACAATCAATTTGCCGATAGCGCGGCCTTATCAGATGATACCAACAGATACTCGTGTGCACATTGATTATATATTGAAACACCGCGATTGCCGGGAAGTGAATAGAACATGCAACTATCTAGTTGAACCTGCAATATCATTAAATAGGTATTATGACTAGGTACGTTGATTATGCACTCTTAAATTAATTCAGAAGTTTCCATGTAAAAATGGTTTTGTAAAGAACTACTTGAGTATCTAAGCTCTTTGTTCCAACAACTGAATTTGTAAAGAATCGATGGGAAGAAAGAAATAAATTTTATTTGCTTGAAATCAATTAGTTCCTAAAATTAGTTTTAATAGAGGCTGTGCCTATTATTTTCTTTCTTTCGCTATACTTACTTACTTAGTACCTTATGACCTCTGGCGATTAAAAAGCTTTTCTCTGTTTGTATTATTTTAGGATGTTTTTGTTTTTGAAGTTGAAACTGTTGTGTTCAATGTTATTTACATTTTCAATTATTTAAATAATTTAAAAAAGCGAACAGTCTTAAAATAATTCAAAAGCTTGGTTATTTCTACTCTCCTTTTTTTTGTACTACTCAGACCAAAGAATCTCTTCCGTCTTAACTCAACCACCATTCCCTCTTTTTATATTTGCCATACTCGTGACAAATACTCTCAAATCCCCCTTAGCAACATCGCTGCCTCTTCAGGCCCCTCTAGGGCTCAAAGGGCGGCACCTAGACAAAGCTTCTGATAAGGCCCTCAGCAATCTGGGTCGGCCGATACTTTCGTTGAGAGCGTTTGACCTGAACCATGCTAGTGTACCCTGGTACCCTACCTAGCCTGTGTTTGTAGGTAGTTAGGTCATATGCAGCTATTAAAATGGTTGTTGACTGCGTGAGGGTATGGAGTGTTAGGAAGTCACGACTGCAAACGCCATCTGTTGAGTACATTGAAACTAGTGTTATTGTTGGTCAGAACTAGATGCCCTTAGTATCGAATAGAAGGAACATTCTTTAAAAAATATTGATTGTGTAGTTTTAAACAATAATTTAATGCAGTCGGAGGGTACTTCACTGAAAAAACTAACACATTTAAGTTCCGAAAAAGCCTGAAAGTTATATTTTTTCTTAATGTAAAATATTAACATGTGTCATTTCTGTTCCAGATGTATAGACCAATGGTTCGAAGTGAACAGATCGTGCCCGGAGCACCCCGGCGACTAGTAGCCTAGTAGTGCGGCCGGCGCCGCTGCCATGCGCGAGTGATACTTTTATACTGAACTGACTGTGCCTGCGGGCTTGTAAATATAAACTTATGCTAGTGAGATGTTTTACCGTTTAATGATTAAAACAAAATAAGAAAAAAAAAACAAAGACAATTATAGTAAACGAAATGCTATGGGAAATTCTCGGTGGAGTATTAATAATACTTATAATTATAAATTTTACAACGTTACTCTTTAGTTCAAACGCGAAAATGAATAGGTTGTTTTATTTGATATGTATAATGTAAATTATAATATACTTGTATGTATAGTGAACGTTTGTTTTGTTTTGCAGTAAGGTTTATAAAGCAAGGGTTATGTTAGTGCTGGACTGTGATTGTCGCGGTTTACATATCTGTTCTTAAGCTTATATATTATAATATATGATTTGATCTTTTTCATCTTGATAATAAAGTTGATTTGTTTCTAAATTTTCTAACATTGTTTTATTTGTGTTTTTTTCCCAATTTAGGTGATGAGGAGAAACACATCGAACTATAATGTATATCACACACACAAAAGTGCTGCTGTTACCTACTACTTTTCGTCTTATATGCGATAAAATATCAGTTACGGACAAATTAACATTAGAATAAAGAATTAATAAGTTGTAAAATGAGTGTTTTCTAGAAAAGCACAAATGTGGGGGTTTGAAATACGCATAGGGCATCACACAACGCGCTGAGAATTCATAATAATTGCTTCAGAATGTTGTTGGGGCTTCCAAGTTACTGCAGTGCATCAGAAATATTTGCTGAAGCACATACTGATCGGCTTCAATACCATCCTGCGTAAAAGGAGGATTGAGATTGCGCTTGATGCGCAGAGTGCGTGGGAATTTCATCGGCATTCTGAAGGTCATCAGTGAGATAATTCATGTTGCGCATTGGAATTGCACAGCATTAGCAAAAATTAAAATACGTTAATTTAGACCTTGAAGATTATGATGTTAGTAATACACACTAGTAATTATAAGGTATGATAGTAACAAATGTAATATTGCAAAGTTAGTTCATATACAATGTGCAAATTTGGCGATGCTTTTCTGGACATGGTTCAAAAAAAAACTCAAAACTCAAAGCATTTATTTCAATTAAACCTTTCACAGGCACTTTTGAATAGTTAAACAAAAATCGAAGTTGAAGCTAGGTGGTGTTGGACCTGTTAAGCTGATAGAAGGAAACATGAATCAATTCCAATAAAAAATATACTGGAAGAAACAATGTTACCTTATGCTTCCGGTTATTTGGACATTCTAGACAATGAACGCATAAGGAATTTCTCACATCGAATGCGATGTTTCATAGAACCTACGCGGTGAAAATGTATCGAACAGCAGATTTTTTAAATAATCGACGAAAAATTTGTACGCTAGGGGAGTGTATCCCATCTGGCCCGGTGACTTGGCCCGGCACCGGGCCACATGGGTCTAGAATGATATGCTGAATTCATGGTTACAGTTTGCGTACTGGTTAAAAAATATCCTGTATGACTACAACTGTATCTGCTGCACGCACCTGACGCATCGCGTACATGCGAAAAAAAAAAATACTCACCCGACGCACCGGGTGCATGTACACACGGGTACTCATCAAGCTATACATTTCCAGTACAAGCTGATTTCGCATTGTATCGGAAATGTACAGCTTGATATGTAGCCGTGTGTACATGCACCCGGTGCGTCGGGTGAGTATTTTTAAATAAAACAAGATACTATTCTAGAATAATAATATATTTATTGACTTAGCGCCTACTTCATACATTACGGACTTAATCCAACAATGAAGACGAATCTTTCACGAGAAAGAATGGAGATCACAATCACATTGATACATTATTAAAGACAACACGGTGATTATATAAGTTTGTAATTAATAATAAAAAATGCAGGTTTAATTCAGATTGGGACAACATTTGAGCGATACCTGTTATGTATAGACAACACCCTTATTCCTGTATATTAATGCTAGTAGAAAGTGACGTTCTAATAATATTTCATCAATTATTTTGAATAATTGTTGTGTCTATTAAACACACATTTTAAGAAGAAACATTAGTAAAATTATGTATAGAATCTAGAGTTGCCGCGAATAGTGTTTATAGCGAATAATCGAATACCGATTAATCGCCATTCACTTTGGCGAATAGTCGAATAACTCGACATTACTATTCGACATAAAAAAAAACATTAAACACATTAAAAATATTTCTAATTTCTTCTAAGGTTGTGAGAAAAGAAAACAATAAAGTTAAAGAAATCTGTTTCATGTTATACATACCTACATATATGTAGTAAATTTAATTTTCCATTTTTAAATGCTGGCAACCCTTTTCTTGTACAAGTCTTTCTTTACGTTCTAAGTTTAGTTTACGTTACGGGGAATACCCCGTTTTGTATAACCCAGCGATTATTATTGTAGGGGATTTCCCGCTCAATCAATACGCTTGTGTTTAGGATAGGCGGCACGCATTTGTTAATTGATTTTCGACATCGGTTGACGCTTTTTTATTTTTTATTTCTATACTTATTTAAAAATTGCTATTGAATTAAAGACTTGATGAATACTTAATTAGTTAAAGTGTTACTTAATAAAAAAGAACAATCATGCCAAACCCAGGAAAAAAATCTCATGTTTGGCTACATTTTGAAGAGGAAGAGAACAGTGCAAAATGTGTTTTGTGTGGTGTAAAAATAAGTAGAGCAGCAAAAAAAGCAGGAACAACGGCTTTGCAGAATCACTTGAAATTCAAACACCCAGGTTAGTTTTTTTTACCTATATTATTTATTTTACCGTTACTAAGTAATAATAAAATAAGAACGTTATTTAATATAATATTTGTTTCAAAAGTTATTTTCATTTATGAAGTATATAATTGTACTATTGTGAGTTTTGTAGCACATTATTTAAATAATTGCCGCTACCTAAGTTCCTGATTAAAGGTTCTTTTCTTTGTTCGCAGATGAGTATTGTAAAATGTATGGAAGCTCAAGTAGTCATGCTCAACATAATGCTCCCGCAGGAGCATCTTCAAGTACCTCCTCATCCACCCAGTTGCCCAGTCAGCCTTTGGTGCAACAGTCACTGCAACAACTACTTGAAAAAAATAAAGCTTTGGGACATCAACGATAGCCGAGCAAAAAGATATCACTACTTGATTGGTGAAATGATCGCTGTTGACAACGAGCCACTTTCCATCGTCGATCATCATGTAGGCTTTAAACGTCTTCTTAATAATGCTTTGCCGCAATACACCATTCCTGGCAGGACATATTTTACCGAGAAAATAATTCCAGACATGTATGACAGAGTGGTTAGCAAACTAAAAAACGAGTTAGAAAAGGCTGAAGCTATAGCATTCACTAGCGATCTTTGGACTTCTTCTGTAAATAATGCTGCATTTCTGAGTTTCACCGGACACTGGATATCAGAAAACTTTAAACTGAATCATGCCGTTCTAAACATGGCGCATTTTCCTGAATCACACACATCAGAAAATATCAAAAGAGAACTGTTACAGTGTGTAACGAAATGGGACATACCCATCACTAAAATTCAAGCGATTGTTCACGATAATGGGGCGAATATGGTTAAAGGAGTTAAGGAAAGTCTACTTCCTTCACAGCGTTGCTTCATACATACTCTCCAGCTGGTGATAAATAATGCATTAGATAACAGTTCTCCAATAAAAGAAATTCTTACTAGTGCCCGCCGCATAGTGACACATTTTAATCATTCAGGATATACAAAACTTGAAAGTATTCAATCTGAGCTCGGACTTCCTAACCATAAACTGATTCAAGATATTCAAACTCGCTGGAACTCAACATATTACTTACTGGAGCGTCTATCTGAACAAAAAAGAGCAATTTCGGTGTATATTTCAGAATCAAGGAGCGTGAATTTTGAAAATTTGACCAGTGATCAGTGGGAGGTTATAGAACATCTGTTAAAGCTCTTAAAACCTTTCGAAGAGATAACAAAAATCACGAGTTCCACATATGCACCCATATCAGATGTGATACCTAGCACTGTTTCATTAATCAGATACCTAATGAAAGATGCGCTGATTCAACAAACTGCACACGTTGATGATTTTAGAAAGGCGTTGATAGAAAATATGGAAGCCCGTTTTAACTTGGATGATCTATGCTTTACGAAGACATATTACTTGTCGACATTTTTAGACCCCCGCTACAAGAACTTTTACTTTGACGCTACCCAAGTTGAACGGATCCGTAGAGCTGCGCTCAGAGAAGGTCTTAGGCTTTCTTTAGATGACGAACATGATGATTCGGATCCAGAAACGGCATCCATAAGGTCTCGTTTAGACAATGTAAATGAGCATGATTCGGAAACTCATAAACTATTTTGGGCATGTTTTGAAGAATCACCTATAGAGCAACCTACTGAAGAGCAACCCAAGAATGCCACTGCTGAAGAAATCGCCAACTACATCGCATTAGCAAAGGCTGACAGAAAAATAAACCCATATGAATGGTGGGCTTTGAGTACCAATAAGAATAGATTTCCTATTTTAAGTAAGCTTGCTAAACGATACTTAATCACACCAGCAAGCTCTGTTTATTCAGAAAGACTTTTCCGAGGCAGGTTTAATTTACGAGGAAAAACGAAACTGCTCCAGAACGTGCAGAAAAAATTGTTTTTTTGCACCACAATCTGCCTCTGTTGGATTTTAAATATTAATTAAAAAGCCTTACTAATTTAATTTCATGAATATGATAGGCACAGGCACATATTACAGATAATAATTGATATTGTATATTGTTTTATTAAGTAAAATAATTTAAAAAATGATTATTTTTTACTCATTAGTTCTTTTGTTCGTTAAAAGTTTATTTTCGACGACTATTCGCCGAATGCCGAATAATACTAGCTATTATTCGGTATTCGACGAATATCAAAAAAATGACGAGTAATGCCGAATACCGAATAATAGCGAGTATTCGCGGCAACTCTAATAGAATCCATATGATCCACATAGTTTTGTTCCTTAATTGCGTGTTCATTACCCCAGCAAGAAAGTGTCTCCTAGAGTTATATGAGTAGAACGTATAATGTGTGCCTTAACTGCTGTAAATGTGCCCCCACATAAAAAATGTGTGCCTCCTGTCGTTTTGGAGAAAAACGGAAAAAACGATTCTTGCTGGGGTAACGTTTTTCTCGGAGAGAGAAAAATTGTGCATGGCCAGAGAGCTTATATGTGTGCCAAAATGTGCCCCCAAAAATGAAATCTGTGCCCCTTCAGGTTTTCGAGATATTGCATTTCCTGCTGGAGTAATGTTTTGATGAATCGTATATCTCTAAAACCATTGCATGTGCCCCTGTAGAATAAACATACACGAGTAGCTCTTAATGTGTGCCCCTTAGTTCCCCAATTAGATTTAAGAAAATATGTATAGTTTTCAAGTTATCGCGGTTTTATGAAAACCCGAAAAAACATCGAAGCGCCTAAATGAGATAAGGCACAAGTTCGCTGAAAACTGTATTCGGTCCACCTTGATGCTATTAATTACCATACAAAGTTTCAAAACTGTTCATGCATGCGTTTTTGAATAATCTTGCTAAAAGTCAAAACGATGGTGTCATAATTTTGACGGCAAAATACAAGGAACCGGCTCAATCCCAGATATGTAGGTATAAACCAAAATCTTGTGCCTTTAGCCAAAAATATATGGTGAAAATATTCAGCTTGGAATATTTCGCATTAAGTTAATAATATTATATCAACAAAAATCCAAAATATGTAAGCAACGGCTGGTTATCCGACCAAATTTGAATGACTACTAAAAAGCGACGGATTCATACATATCGATGACCTTCTTTACTTCTAACTAACCGGTTCACACGTGTTGTGCCTGAGTACACTGAAGTAGAAAAGTAATAAGTATAATAAAATAAAGTTGTTATTGGATTATATTCTACTAGCTGTTTCCATTATATTTATTGATAAGCTGTAGGTTAGATAAATTAACAGTAAGTTTTTCATCAGTAAGGGGAATGCTCCAACCAGCCCGCGAAATTCAAAGTTTCTTGCGTTTTTTGCAATTTGCAGGCCAGTGCTAGGTTGTATGTTGATTAAAATATTATTCGCGGCTGTAAGACGTATGTATTTATAGAATTATTAGCATCAAAATCACCAATACAACCCTCCAAGTTCATAAAGTCGTAGGAAAAAAAAAGGCATTCCTACAGCTTTATGAACTTCGAGCGTAGTATTGATGATTTTGATGATTATAATTCTGTAACTACATATGTCTTACAGCCGTGAATAATATTTTAATCAACATACAACCTAGCACTGGCCTGCAAATTCCAAAAAACTTAAGAAAATTTGAATTTCGCGGGCTGGTTGGAGCGTTGACCTTAACCAAATAAATTTTGGTACCTACAGTTTTGAGAGTTGTATTTAGTGTACCTATACCTATAGTCAACCGCACAATGATCTGTGTTGCAACAACGTGTTTCCATTTTATATGTCGTATTACGTACCTATGAGAGATTTATAATTATTAACCAACGATTATATTAAAGCTGATTACGAGTATGTAGTGTCACATAATTTTGATTTGATGGCGTTTTAGAGATATAATTGTCATTCCACAATCAGGTGATAATGTTGTTACGTATATGGGATAAATATGTTTATTTATAGCCAAACACCATCAGATAATTTGTGCACAGTCGATGTTTACAGTTATATCTTTATGCGGTTTACTATATTAACACACTTTAACTGAATCTATGTATAAGCAAAATACTCGTAAGAAACTTATTTATCTGTGATTTAAAATTTAATAATTTTTTTACACAATATTATATTTGTACTTAAACTGATCTGTGATTTTTTGTGATGCCAATTTACTAATTATATGTTAAACTTAGACGAAAAACTGATCTGTGATTTAAATAATAACGACTACACAACGTGCAAATAATTTATAATAATTATAGGTAGGCAATTTAATCTGTGATTTGATGCAATACTTACTTTAAGAATTAAAATTAAGGGAATTAAAATAATAATTTCCACATCAACAAGCTGTTTCATTTAATATAGTCACAAGGTGCATTTAATATATATTTTTAATTAGCCCTCAAAACTTTTGAACGCGACTGTACGGACAACAGCTTAGGTATAATACGTCCAATAAAGAAGGTCATCGATATGTATGAACCAGTCGCTTTTTAGTAGTCATTGGAATTTGGTCGGATAACCAGCCGTTGTTTACAGTTTTGAAACTTTGTATGGTTATTAATAGCGTCAAGGTGGACCGAATACAGTTTTCAGCGAACTTGTGCCTTGTCTCATTTAGGCGCTGCGATGTTTTTTCGGGTTTTCATAAAACTGCGATAACTTGAAAACTATACATATTTTCTTAAATCTAATTGGGGCACTAAGGGGCACACATTAAGAGCTACTCGTGTATGTTTATTCTACAGGGGCACATGCAATGGTTTTAGAGATATACGATTCATCAAAACGTTACTCCAGCAGGAAATGCAATATCTCGAAAACCTGAAGGGGCACAGATTTCATTTTTGGGGGCACATTTTGGCACACATATAAGCTCTCTGGCCATGCACAATTTTTCTCTCTCCGAGCATTCGTTTAGAATTTTCCTGCTAGAAAAACGTTACCCCAGCAAGAATCGTTTTTTCCGTTTTTCTCCAAAACGACAGGGGGCACACATTTTTTGTGTGGGGGCACATTTACAGCAGTTAAGGCACACATTATACGTTCTACTCATATAACTCTAGGAGACACTTTGTTGCTGGGGTAACGTACACCTTAATTGCACACTGACCGAATAAAATAGTATTAAAATTATATAATAATGATTTGTAGCACGAACACCATGTAGACTTTGGTCTCCACCTATTGTGTGTATGTTCTGTTCAAAAACTATCTGATGAAATTGGAAACAGATCCTGTTCAGGAATTCTTACTCAATTACTACTAAAGGCAACTATTATTTAGGTTTCAACTTTATGTTACTTCAACCACTTATTTCTACAACTATTGCTCGAATATGAATAATAATTGACAACATTATTGGATGAAAAAATCATCGACGCAAACTGAGTTTGTTACATAACATCAATTATCACATGAAATACATCTTTAAGGTGATGTAAAATGAGCATTTCAGGTTAAAGTATTTAAATAATCAAATAAAAGTACATCCCATCATCTCGTTTTATGATCTATTTTTTTTCATTTTTATCAGATACTTTGGGGACCATCTACAAGTATATTAGGTGTACAGTCAGCAGGTCCATGTCCGCGCAGTAGGCCGCAGGTGGGTCAGCGCATGAAGGAGCGGTGGCGCGGCCCGCGCGGCATGCGGCCCGCGCCGCCCCAGCCCATGCCGCCTGGAACAGGATACGCGGTCACTGGGGAAGCTATGGGTGCGTTGTGGGGTACATAATGTGGCTACAAATGAGGTGACTTTGAAGTTTTGAAAAAACCTGTGTTAAAACAGGGTGTAAATGATAAATGATTTTATTTCTGTAAGTAGGTTTGTATACACTTTTACACGTCAATCATATTTTATTTTTTTATTTTTTTTATATTAAAAAAAAAAAACTTATGGATAAATTGTGTGGTACTTAGTGATCTATTTATGTTGTGATTTAAAACTAAAACTTCAATGTATACTATCTTGTAATTGCCTTAATACTGTTTAACGTCAAACTACCTCTAATTTTTGCATGCCTATTGGTAAAATATGGCTGAACCTATCTGTTAACCTGTCTATTTATTACCATGTACTGTACCCATATTTGCAAATAAACGACTTACTTACTTACTTATTTTTTAACTAGATGTGGTCGGCGTTTCCTATCTGACTACTCTGAGAAACGCCGAAACGAACTCAGAGGTCAGTCTCTTTTAAAGTCCAGACATAATCTTGGTCAGATCTTGTGAAAATCGTGTGGATTGGTCTGAAATGGTCTTTTGAGGAAAGAACCACACAGATTGAATGGACCTGTCCAATCAGTGCACGTATTTATCAGTAATCATACAGATCAATTCAGAACTTGAGGAGCTCAACGATTTGACGAACAGTACCAAAGAAAGGACATTTGGGTAGGCTGCATAAAGTACTCAAACTACCAGATTAACATTAAAAACGATCTGAGACTTCACCCTTGTCCTGTAAGCGAAATATATAATTGATCCTCAAAGCCGCGGTAGCGACTGGCGAGTGTTACATACAAATTGATACCATTGGTCCCGTTGGTTACTAGGCTATTTAGTATTTTTAGGGCACCATAATAAAAGTTATTTGCGATTACAAAAAGAGGCACATTTAATATTTTTATTAGTGTCTATTTATCATTCATCATCATCATTTCAGCCGAAAGACGTCCACTGCTGGACATAGGCCTCCCCCAGGCTCCTCCACTTCGACCGGTCTTGTGCTTCCCACATCCAGCGGATACCCGCGGTCTTCGCAAGGTCATCGGTCCACCTTGTGGGAGGCCTTCCTACTCTACGTCTTCCGGTACGCGGTCGCCACTCCAGAACCTTTCGGCCCCATCGACCATCTGTTCTGCGAGCAATGTGCCCTGCCCACTGCCACTTAAGTTTGGCAATTCTTCGGGCTATGTCGGTTACCTTGGTTCTCCTGCGGATCTCTTCATTTCTGATTCGATCGCGTAGGGAAAATCAAACTCAAAAACATAGGTCATCACTGGCAACACACACTGGTCAAAGACTTTCGTCTTGAGACACTGTGGTATTTGGGACGAGAAGATATTGCGAAGCCTCCCGAACGCTGCCCAGCCGAGTCGGATTCGACGATTGACCTCTTTCTCGAAGTTGGACTTACCTAACTGGACAGTCTGTCCTAGGTAAACGTACTCGGTCACAACTTCGAGTGTAGCGCCTCCGATCGTCATGGGAGTGGGTGTTACATAGGCATTCGACATGACCTTTGTCTTCTCCATGTTCATTTTAAGACCCACTCTTTCGGAAGCTCTACTGAGGTCATCGAGCATTGCACTGAGGTCCTCCATGGTCTCAGCCATGACGACTATGTCATCGGCAAACCGAAGGTGAGTGATGTACTCGCCATTGATGTTGATGCCAGCCCCTTTCCAGTCCAGAACCTTGAAGACATCCTCCAGTGCAGCGGTGAACAGTTTCGGAGAGATAACATCTCCCTGTCTCACACCTCGCTGCAGAAGGATAGGTTTCGAAGTCCGGTCCTGGAGTCGGACTGACATAGTGGCGTTTTCATACAGACACTTCAGCACCTCGATGTACCGATAGTCGATCTGGCACCGTTGAAGAGACTGCAGTACAGCCCATGTCTCGATCGAATCGAAGGCTTTTTCGTAGTCCACAAACGCTAAGCAGAGAGGCAGGTTATACTCTTCGGTCTTCTGTATAACCTGCCGCAGCGTATGTATGTGGTCTACGGTGCTAAAGCCTTTACGGAATCCGGCTTGTTCGGGAGGCTGGAAGTCGTCAAACCTGCGCGCGAGACGGTTCGTGATGACTCTTGAAAACAGCTTGTAGACATGGCTCAGAAGTGAGATGGGCCTATAATTCTTAAGAAGAGTATTATCACCCTTCTTAAAGAAAAGTACCACCACACCTCTGTTCCATGCCTGTGGCGTTTTGCCCTCGAGTATGACGGAATCAAACAGCTTCTGGAGGGCCTTAAGAACGGGTTTTCCGCCGGCCCTCAGGAGTTCGGCCGTGACTCCGTCATCACCCGGCGCCTTGTTGTTTTTTAGCTGCTTCAGAGCCATCCTAATCTCGTACAAGCTAACGTCCGGGATATCTTCGGTATAGTGTCGGGTCAATCTGGCTCTTGGGTCGTTTGCCAGATCCGTAACGGGGTTGCTTGTTGACGTGTATAACTGTCCATAGAAACTCTCGATCTCTCTCAACAGCTCCGGCTTGGAGGAAACGATCCTGCCATCATTGGTCTTCAGTTTCGCAAGCTGACTCTGTCCAATAGACAGATCTCTTGAAAAGACCTTGGAGCCCTTGTTCCGCTCTATCGCGTCCTTTATGCGGTCCGTATTAAAACGGCGAAGGTCGCTTTTCAAGGCCTTAGATATCTGTCTATTGAGCTGTCGGTACTTTAGCGCGTCGTCTGAAGACTGCAGGATCATTTCACGCCTCTCCTCCATTAGCTGCAGAGTAGGATCAGAGAGTTTCTTTTTGCCATTAGTACGGCGGGTCTTGAAGAACTTAGACCCGACCGTATGGACAGTTTCCACGAACCCATCGTTATAATCGTCCACGGAGCTCCCTAGGCATTCGAAACGATTCTGGAGTTCGAGCTGAAAGCTCTCGGGGTTTTGGACCTGGATCGGTGCTGGACGGAGCGTAGACTTCATTAGTCAACATCTTTCTAGCTTGATGTTGATATTCAATGTGCCTCTTACCATGCGGTGATCGCTTCCGGTTTTCACCGCGTTGATCACAGAGACATCATTGAATATTTGCTTCTTCGTCGACATAATGAAGTCAATCTCGTTTTTAGTTGCACCATCAGGGCTCTGCCAGGTCCACTTTCTGTGCTCCCGTTTTCTGAAGAAGGAGTTCATCATAAAGAGGCCTTCCTTCTCCATAAAACTGGCCAGTAAGTGACCCCGGTGGTTCCGTCGTCCAACTCCAAATTGCCCCACTCTCAGCTCATCCTCGTTCCGTTTGCCCAGTTTCGCGTTGAAGTCCCCCATGACAACGGTGAAATGTCTATTTATATTTTTAGTAAATCGAAATGCATGCCATTTTGTTATCGGTGCTGGACGGAGCGTAGACTTCATTAGTCGACATCTTTCTAGCTTTATGTTGATATTCAATGTGCCTCTTACCATGCGGTGATCGCTTCCGGTTTTCACCGCGTTGATCACAGAGACATCATTGAATATTTGCTTCTTCGTCGACATAATGAAGTCAATCTCGTTTTTAGTTGCACCATCAGGGCTCTGCCAGGTCCACTTTCTGTGCTCCCGTTTTCTGAAGAAGGAGTTCATCATAAAGAGGCCTTCCTTCTCCATAAAACTGGCCAGTAAGTGACCCCGGTGGTTCCGTCGTCCAACTCCAAATTGCCCCACTCTCAGCTCATCCTCGTTCCGTTTGCCCAGTTTCGCGTTGAAGTCCCCCATGACAACGGTGAAATGTCTATTTATATTTTTAGTAAATCGAAATGCATGCCATTTTGTTAGACAAGCTCCGTCAGGAAACAAGAATAAAGTAGCTTACCCATCATGTATTGTGAAGCCGGCGGGAAGTGCCCGAAATGCGACGCTCCCATCTCCCAAGCGCCGCGCCCGCGACTGTAACCAGATAAAACGTTCTATGTCGTTGGCTTAGTGGTTGCAAGTACGAAAGCTGAACGTGTGGTCCTGCGTTCGATTTCCGATGGTATAAAAAGCCTCAAATAGGATATTTTCCAATTTATTAAAAACTATTCTAATTTGAAGGTAAAATGATTTATATCCATTTTCTCAATTAAAAACGATTTAAACCAAATTTATTTTTCGTTGTTTTGAATTTACCGCCAAAACGCTCCTTACGATGACTTTTTATGACGTGACGTCAACTTTGTGTAAACTAAAGTAGTTAGTAAGTAAACAAGTGAGTGTCGTATTTATAATTAACAAGATTTTTTATGGATAGAAAGTGAAATCACTGGTGTGCGGTGCCTCTGTGCACAAATACTTCTAAAACTGCGCCAAACTAAGTATTTGTACTGGTGCTGTTTACACAAAGCTGACGTCACGATTTCACGCGATAAAAAGTCATCGTAAGAACGTTTTGTCGGTATAATTTACCTGAAATAAATGAATTTATTTATTTATATTCAAAACAACGAAAAATAATGTTGATTTTAATCGTTTTTAATGGAGAAAATGGATAAAAAAAAAATCTGTTAAGCATATCGTCCCAATCTTCAAATTAAAATAGTTTTTATCAAATTGGAAAATACCCTATTATGAAAACAACCTTTTAGAAAAAAATACTACAAAAACTCACAACTAGTAGCACCATGTATCGGCAAATAAAATAATATGCTAGACAGCCACATCTACCGACGGGGTTAAGATGTGTGATTAAAATAGAATCGTTTTTTTTAGTCGATGGTCTAGATTCTAGAAGACAGACGTTACAAGTGCAGATTTGGTAAGATGATTATCATCGTTGAATATTGCTGATGTAATGATAAGTTCCACTCATATGCGTTAATTCTCCACAACCGTGAAACAAATGGGACTCTCAGCCTCTTGAAGCAAGGTCTCTTGGAGCACTGCACGAAAAACCACTCTGGACAGGTCGTTAACAAACAAATGGTACTGCTGACAAACTAAGCAAACAAAGGTAGATACTGTAACATACTTCGCCGCCTTACATCCACTAGCATAGGTCATGGATGTCCAAGCCGTTTTGAGAACAGACAAATAACAGGCTCTTAATTTCTACCATGATTTTACTGTGGATTTTACTATAAAGTTGGTTTTGTTTTAGGCCTGAAACCTACTACGCGAATCTGAAAAAAATACTGCTTTAGCTATTTTATGTGATTTTATATATTTATGTCTTCTAACATGCCAATGCACTCTCCTGTAAAACTGATGCTACAATGGACCTTGAAAAAGTAGGGCAATTTAGAAATTTTGGAAATATTCTGCTACTCCAGTACATTCTGTTTGTGATAGTTTTGATGCATCATTGAAGAAAACGTTCCAACCTTCCCAGTATCGTTTGACGGCTAACTCGAAGTCTCGTCTTGCGTTTTGGGAATTCTTTGAAATACCTAGTCCCAAAAAAGAAGAGATCCGTAGGAGAACCAAGGCAACCGACATAGCCCGAAGAATTGCCAAACTTAAGTGGCAGTGGGCAGCGCACATTGCTCGCAGAACAGATGGCCGATGGGGCCGAAAGGTTCTGGAGTGGCGAACGCGTACCGGATGACGTAGAGTGGGAAGGCCTCCCACAAGATGGACCGATGACCTTGTGAAGGCCGCGGGCATCCACTGGATGTGGGAAGCACAAGACCGGTCGAAGTGGAGGAGCCTGGGGGAGGCCTATGTCCAGCAGTGGACGTCTTTCGGCTGATATGATGATGATGATGATGATGACAAGATCCAAACGTGTAATGTTGAATTGAGGGATAGAGGCGGTATAATTATGTTAGATTAACAAATTATTGATTAAAAAATTGTTTGGTTCCTGATGCGACTTGAATTCAACTGACATTTTATTTCTGCCTATACGTTTGACCCCATCGAGGCGTATGTTATTGATGTTATTTATCGTTAAAAACATACCAAACTTGACCGGTTGTAGCCCAGTGCTTGAAGTCTGACCATCCTTAAGGGAAACATGAACAATATACGGTGGATTATCTCTGGCTGTATAAGTAAGTCTGCTGATTACGTTTTTCGGTACTTTGGATGGAATAATTGGAGTAGTAGGGCACACAGCGACCCTCTACCGATTTGAAGTCTCTGTTTCCATTTTGGGATCTTGCGTGAGAATTTGGGAGTCAATAAGTTCATCAAGGGGGGTCGAGATCAGGAGGGTTTTTGGAGTTCATAATGACGTGACAAATAGTGATTAAAAGCGAGACTATCTTATATATAAAATTCTCGTGTCACAATATTAGTTACCGTACTCCTCCGAAACGGCTTTACTGATTTTTACCAAATTTTATATGCATATTCAGTAGGTCTGAGAATCGGCTACTATCTATTTTTCATACCCCTAAGTGATAAGGGTTGTTCACTAGAAATTACCTGCAAAACAACGTTTGCCGGGTCAGCTAGTCTATATATATAAAAGAAAGTCGTGTTAGTTACTTCACTTATAACTCAAGAACGGCTGAACCGATTTAGCTGAAAATTGGCAGGGAGGTAGTTTAGAGCCAGGAGAAGGACATAGGATACTTTTTATCCCGGTATTAGGTAGGGTAGCGTAGGTAGGGTAGGTAGGATAGTGTAGAGTAGGGTAGTGTAGTGTAGGAGGTAGGGTAGCGTAGGTAGGGTAGGTAGGTAGGGTAGTATAGTGTAGGGTAGGGTAGGTAGGATAGTGTAGGGTAGGTAGGGTAGGGCAGCGTAGGTGGAGTAGGTAGGTAGGATAGTGTAGGGTAGGGTAGGATAGTGTAGGGTAGTGTAGGGTAGGTAGGGTAGCGTAGGTAGGGTAGGTAGGATAGTGTAGAGTAGGGTAGTGTAGTGTAGGAGGTAGGGTAGCGTAGGTAGGGTAGGTAGGTAGGGTAGTATAGTGTAGGGTAGGGTAGGTAGGATAGTGTAGGGTAGGTAGGGTAGGGCAGCGTAGGTGGAGTAGGTAGGTAGGGTAGGATAATGTAGGGTAGGGTAGGATAGTGTAGGGTAGGTAGGGTAGCGTAGGTAGGGTAGGTAGGGTATAGATTTTGTATGAATGACTTTTGGATGGATAGGACAACGTCTGTCGGGACAGCTAGTAACAAATAAAACTAACCTTACACAAGGAATAGTCTCGAACAAGTTTCACACTAAGATTCACTAGAAATCGAAAGAATTGCTAATACTGACAAAAGCACGTGTTAGCTTCACCACTGCCAACGAAAGTTCCGTTGCCTACCCATTTCTTATTCTATCCATTTAATGAACGCCAATGAATGAATTGCAGTGAATGAATCAGTGTACCTGTATATGTATCTGCGGGCTTAATATCTATAAAAAGAAATGGGATGCCATCAAAAACATAACTTGTAAAAATAAAAAACAAGTCTCGCAACTGAGTTCTTCTACCGTACAAAGTTGTGAGATCCATGTAATACCAAGTCGGTTAATTTATTCAGTCCCTGCTTAAGGGTCTTTCTGTCTAAGTTGTTACGTAATTATACAAATTTTATATTTTAAATATACACCATGAAATTTTAGTCGTCTTAAACGGCGACCCACTTCATGTATCCAATGACTACAATACATTTAAATTAAAAAAAAATAACATATGAAAAATGTAACCTATAATCTTAATTAATGTAACAATTTTATAATCGCGGCTAGAGGTATTTTATGTCGGATACATTGAGTGGACCATCTTCGTAAGACGACTAAAATGTCACGATGTATAGATTGACTTGGCAATTGCACTAAACAATCTAATTTAATATGTATATGCTTGTGAGATACAAGTGTTTTCATGCGATGGCCAAGTCAATCTATTTATTTAATTTTAAAACATAAAGAGGAAAGATTTGATTGTTTGTTTGCATTGAATAGGCTCCGAAACTACTGAACCGATTTGAGAAATTCTTTCATTGTTGGGAAGCTACACTATCCCCGGGTGATATAGGCTAAATTTGCTCTCGTATTCCCACGGGAACGGGAACTACGCGGGTGAAACCGCGGAGCGCTGCTAGTTTTGAATAAATAGGTTGACTTGGCAATCGCACTAATCAATCTAATTTAATATTTACTTGAGAGATAAACTGTGTTTTCATGCGATGGCCAAGTAAATCTATTTATTTAAAACATAAAAGACATTTAATATTGATATGGTCACTATAAGATGTTAGGTTAGCTAAATTGGAATAGAATAGAATATTTTTATATTGAAAAACCATATACAAGGTGTAACGTAAATAACGCAGGGCCTCTTAAGGGGTCATTGTACTCATCATTATGAACAACTTTTACTACGGGACCAAACCTGAAATCGCGAAAAAAAAAATCAGCTGTTCCCTACATTTAAGTTCGCATAACTCGTCAAAATGTAGGGAACAACTGATTTTTTTTTAGTTACAACTTGTATATTTACGTAATAACTTAAGACAAGGAAAGGACAGAAGGTCCCTTAAAGTAGGGACTGAATAAATTAACCGACTTGGTATTATATGGATCTCACAATTTTTTACTGTAGAAGAACTCAGTTGCGAGACTTGTTTTTTTTTACAAGTTATGGTTTTGATGGCATTTATAGTCAGTCTACTAATGATAACACAGATAAGTACTGTGTTACTGTTGAATAATAAACGTATTATCACTGCATATTTAAAGTGTCAACTTTCTTTTAACTGCCCTCCTGAAATGTGACTAAACTGCTCTTATAATATTTGTCTTCTAAATCTTAACGGCAACAACAAGTGGGCGTATTTCCTGTGCATAGCGCAGCAACAGTACTCACAGCTGGCGGTAGTGCGCGGCCTGCGGGGGGCGGCACTGACAGTTGTGGGATACATAGCGCAGCAACAGTACTCACAGCTGGCGGTAGTGCGCGTGCACGGGCGCGGCCGACGCGAAGCGCCCGCGGTCGGCCTGCGGGGGGCGGCACTGACAGTTGTGGGATACATAGCGCAGCAACAGTACTCACAGCTGGCGGTAGTGCGCGTGCACGGGCGCGGCCGACGCGAAGCGCCCGCGGTCGGCCTGCGGGGGGCGGCACTGACAGTTGTGGGATACATAGCGCAGCAACAGTACTCACAGCTGGCGGTAGTGCGCGTGCACGGGCGCGGCCGACGCGAAGCGCCCGCGGTCGGCCTGCGGGGGGCGGCACTGACAGTTGTGGGATACATAGCGCAGCAACAGTACTCACAGCTGGCGGTAGTGCGCGTGCACGGGCGCGGCCGACGCGAAGCGCCCGCGGTCGGCCTGCGGGGGGCGGCACTGACAGTTGTGGGATACATAGCGCAGCAACAGTACTCACAGCTGGCGGTAGTGCGCGTGCACGGGCGCGGCCGACGCGAAGCGCCCGCGGTCGGCCTGCGGGGGGCGGCACTGACAGTTGTGGGATACATAGCGCAGCAACAGTACTCACAGCTGGCGGTAGTGCGCGTGCACGGGCGCGGCCGACGCGAAGCGCCCGCGGTCGGCCTGCGGGGGGCGGCACTGACAGTTGTGGGATACATAGCGCAGCAACAGTACTCACAGCTGGCGGTAGTGCGCGGCCTGCGGGGGGCGGCACTGACAGTTGTGGGATACATAGCGCAGCAACAGTACTCACAGCTGGCGGTAGTGCGCGTGCACGGGCGCGGCCGACGCGAAGCGCCCGCGGTCGGCCTGCGGGGGGCGGCACTGACAGTTGTGGGATACATAGCGCAGCAACAGTACTCACAGCTGGCGGTAGTGCGCGTGCACGGGCGCGGCCGACGCGAAGCGCCCGCGGTCGGCCTGCGGGGGGCGGCACTGACAGTTGTGGGATACATAGCGCAGCAACAGTACTCACAGCTGGCGGTAGTGCGCGTGCACGGGCGCGGCCGACGCGAAGCGCCCGCGGTCGGCCTGCGGGGGGCGGCACTGACAGTTGTGGGATACATAGCGCAGCAACAGTACTCACAGCTGGCGGTAGTGCGCGGCCTGCGGGGGGCGGCACTGACAGTTGTGGGATACATAGCGCAGCAACAGTACTCACAGCTGGCGGTAGTGCGCGTGCACGGGCGCGGCCGACGCGAAGCGCCCGCGGTCGGCCTGCGGGGGGCGGCACTGACAGTTGTGGGATACATAGCGCAGCAACAGTACTCACAGCTGGCGGTAGTGCGCGTGCACGGGCGCGGCCGACGCGAAGCGCCCGCGGTCGGCCTGCGGGGGGCGGCACTGACAGTTGTGGGATACATAGCGCAGCAACAGTACTCACAGCTGGCGGTAGTGCGCGTGCACGGGCGCGGCCGACGCGAAGCGCCCGCGGTCGGCCTGCGGGGGGCGGCACTGACAGTTGTGGGATACATAGCGCAGCAACAGTACTCACAGCTGGCGGTAGTGCGCGGCCTGCGGGGGGCGGCACTGACAGTTGTGGGATACATAGCGCAGCAACAGTACTCACAGCTGGCGGTAGTGCGCGTGCACGGGCGCGGCCGACGCGAAGCGCCCGCGGTCGGCCTGCGGGGGGCGGCACTGACAGTTGTGGGATACATAGCGCAGCAACAGTACTCACAGCTGGCGGTAGTGCGCGTGCACGGGCGCGGCCGACGCGAAGCGCCCGCGGTCGGCCTGCGGGGGGCGGCACTGACAGTTGTGGGATACATAGCGCAGCAACAGTACTCACAGCTGGCGGTAGTGCGCGTGCACGGGCGCGGCCGACGCGAAGCGCCCGCGGTCGGCCTGCGGGGGGCGGCACTGACAGTTGTGGGATACATAGCGCAGCAACAGTACTCACAGCTGGCGGTAGTGCGCGTGCACGGGCGCGGCCGACGCGAAGCGCCCGCGGTCGGCCTGCGGGGGGCGGCACTGACAGTTGTGGGATACATAGCGCAGCAACAGTACTCACAGCTGGCGGTAGTGCGCGGCCTGCGGGGGGCGGCACTGACAGTTGTGGGATACATAGCGCAGCAACAGTACTCACAGCTGGCGGTAGTGCGCGTGCACGGGCGCGGCCGACGCGAAGCGCCCGCGGTCGGCCTGCGGGGGGCGGCACTGACAGTTGTGGGATACATAGCGCAGCAACAGTACTCACAGCTGGCGGTAGTGCGCGTGCACGGGCGCGGCCGACGCGAAGCGCCCGCGGTCGGCCTGCGGGGGGCGGCACTGACAGTTGTGGGATACATAGCGCAGCAACAGTACTCACAGCTGGCGGTAGTGCGCGTGCACGGGCGCGGCCGACGCGAAGCGCCCGCGGTCGGCCTGCGGGGGGCGGCACTGACAGTTGTGGGATACATAGCGCAGCAACAGTACTCACAGCTGGCGGTAGTGCGCGGCCTGCGGGGGGCGGCACTGACAGTTGTGGGATACATAGCGCAGCAACAGTACTCACAGCTGGCGGTAGTGCGCGTGCACGGGCGCGGCCGACGCGAAGCGCCCGCGGTCGGCCTGCGGGGGGCGGCACTGACAGTTGTGGGATACATAGCGCAGCAACAGTACTCACAGCTGGCGGTAGTGCGCGTGCACGGGCGCGGCCGACGCGAAGCGCCCGCGGTCGGCCTGCGGGGGGCGGCACTGACAGTTGTGGGATACATAGCGCAGCAACAGTACTCACAGCTGGCGGTAGTGCGCGTGCACGGGCGCGGCCGACGCGAAGCGCCCGCGGTCGGCCTGCGGGGGGCGGCACTGACAGTTGTGGGATACATAGCGCAGCAACAGTACTCACAGCTGGCGGTAGTGCGCGGCCTGCGGGGGGCGGCACTGACAGTTGTGGGATACATAGCGCAGCAACAGTACTCACAGCTGGCGGTAGTGCGCGTGCACGGGCGCGGCCGACGCGAAGCGCCCGCGGTCGGCCTGCGGGGGGCGGCACTGACAGTTGTGGGATACATAGCGCAGCAACAGTACTCACAGCTGGCGGTAGTGCGCGGCCTGCGGGGGGCGGCACTGACAGTTGTGGGATACATAGCGCAGCAACAGTACTCACAGCTGGCGGTAGTGCGCGTGCACGGGCGCGGCCGACGCGAAGCGCCCGCGGTCGGCCTGCGGGGGGCGGCACTGACAGTTGTGGGATACATAGCGCAGCAACAGTACTCACAGCTGGCGGTAGTGCGCGTGCACGGGCGCGGCCGACGCGAAGCGCCCGCGGTCGGCCTGCGGGGGGCGGCACTGACAGTTGTGGGATACATAGCGCAGCAACAGTACTCACAGCTGGCGGTAGTGCGCGTGCACGGGCGCGGCCGACGCGAAGCGCCCGCGGTCGGCCTGCGGGGGGCGGCACTGACAGTTGTGGGATACATAGCGCAGCAACAGTACTCACAGCTGGCGGTAGTGCGCGTGCACGGGCGCGGCCGACGCGAAGCGCCCGCGGTCGGCCTGCGGGGGGCGGCACTGACAGTTGTGGGATACATAGCGCAGCAACAGTACTCACAGCTGGCGGTAGTGCGCGTGCACGGGCGCGGCCGACGCGAAGCGCCCGCGGTCGGCCTGCGGGGGGCGGCACTGACAGTTGTGGGATACATAGCGCAGCAACAGTACTCACAGCTGGCGGTAGTGCGCGTGCACGGGCGCGGCCGACGTGAAGCGCCCGCGGTCGGCCTGCGGGGGGCGGCACTGACAGTTGTGGGATACATAGCGCAGCAACAGTACTCACAGCTGGCGGTAGTGCGCGGCCTGCGGGGGGCGGCACTGACAGTTGTGGGATACATAGCGCAGCAACAGTACTCACAGCTGGCGGTAGTGCGCGGCCTGCGGGGGGCGGCACTGACAGTTGTGGGATACATAGCGCAGCAACAGTACTCACAGCTGGCGGTAGTGCGCGTGCACGGGCGCGGCCGACGCGAAGCGCCCGCGGTCGGCCTGCGGGGGGCGGCACTGACAGTTGTGGGATACATAGCGCAGCAACAGTACTCACAGCTGGCGGTAGTGCGCGTGCACGGGCGCGGCCGACGCGAAGCGCCCGCGGTCGGCCTGCGGGGGGCGGCACTGACAGTTGTGGGATACATAGCGCAGCAACAGTACTCACAGCTGGCGGTAGTGCGCGTGCACGGGCGCGGCCGACGCGAAGCGCCCGCGGTCGGCCTGCGGGGGGCGGCACTGACAGTTGTGGGATACATAGCGCAGCAACAGTACTCACAGCTGGCGGTAGTGCGCGTGCACGGGCGCGGCCGACGCGAAGCGCCCGCGGTCGGCCTGCGGGGGGCGGCACTGACAGTTGTGGGATACATAGCGCAGCAACAGTACTCACAGCTGGCGGTAGTGCGCGGCCTGCGGGGGGCGGCACTGACAGTTGTGGGATACATAGCGCAGCAACAGTACTCACAGCTGGCGGTAGTGCGCGTGCACGGGCGCGGCCGACGCGAAGCGCCCGCGGTCGGCCTGCGGGGGGCGGCACTGAAAGTTGTGGGATACATAGCGCAGCAACAGTACTCACAGCTGGCGGTAGTGCGCGTGCACGGGCGCGGCCGACGCGAAGCGCCCGCGGTCGGCCTGCGGGGGGCGGCACTGACAGTTGTGGGATACATAGCGCAGCAACAGTACTCACAGCTGGCGGTAGTGCGCGTGCACGGGCGCGGCCGACGCGAAGCGCCCGCGGTCGGCCTGCGGGGGGCGGCACTGACAGTTGTGGGATACATAGCGCAGCAACAGTACTCACAGCTGGCGGTAGTGCGCGTGCACGGGCGCGGCCGACGCGAAGCGCCCGCGGTCGGCCTGCGGGGGGCGGCACTGACAGTTGTGGGATACATAGCGCAGCAACAGTACTCACAGCTGGCGGTAGTGCGCGTGCACGGGCGCGGCCGACGCGAAGCGCCCGCGGTCGGCCTGCGGGGGGCGGCACTGACAGTTGTGGGATACATAGCGCAGCAACAGTACTCACAGCTGGCGGTAGTGCGCGTGCACGGGCGCGGCCGACGCGAAGCGCCCGCGGTCGGCCTGCGGGGGGCGGCACTGACAGTTGTGGGATACATAGCGCAGCAACAGTACTCACAGCTGGCGGTAGTGCGCGTGCACGGGCGCGGCCGACGCGAAGCGCCCGCGGTCGGCCTGCGGGGGGCGGCACTGACAGTTGTGGGATACATAGCGCAGCAACAGTACTCACAGCTGGCGGTAGTGCGCGTGCACGGGCGCGGCCGACGCGAAGCGCCCGCGGTCGGCCTGCGGGGGGCGGCACTGACAGTTGTGGGATACATAGCGCAGCAACAGTACTCACAGCTGGCGGTAGTGCGCGGCCTGCGGGGGGCGGCACTGACAGTTGTGGGATACATAGCGCAGCAACAGTACTCACAGCTGGCGGTAGTGCGCGTGCACGGGCGCGGCCGACGCGAAGCGCCCGCGGTCGGCCTGCGGGGGGCGGCACTGACAGTTGTGGGATACATAGCGCAGCAACAGTACTCACAGCTGGCGGTAGTGCGCGTGCACGGGCGCGGCCGACGCGAAGCGCCCGCGGTCGGCCTGCGGGGGGCGGCACTGACAGTTGTGGGATACATAGCGCAGCAACAGTACTCACAGCTGGCGGTAGTGCGCGTGCACGGGCGCGGCCGACGCGAAGCGCCCGCGGTCGGCCTGCGGGGGGCGGCACTGACAGTTGTGGGATACATAGCGCAGCAACAGTACTCACAGCTGGCGGTAGTGCGCGTGCACGGGCGCGGCCGACGCGAAGCGCCCGCGGTCGGCCTGCGGGGGGCGGCACTGACAGTTGTGGGATACATAGCGCAGCAACAGTACTCACAGCTGGCGGTAGTGCGCGTGCACGGGCGCGGCCGACGCGAAGCGCCCGCGGTCGGCCTGCGGGGGGCGGCACTGACAGTTGTGGGATACATAGCGCAGCAACAGTACTCACAGCTGGCGGTAGTGCGCGTGCACGGGCGCGGCCGACGCGAAGCGCCCGCGGTCGGCCTGCGGGGGGCGGCACTGACAGTTGTGGGATACATAGCGCAGCAACAGTACTCACAGCTGGCGGTAGTGCGCGTGCACGGGCGCGGCCGACGCGAAGCGCCCGCGGTCGGCCTGCGGGGGGCGGCACTGACAGTTGTGGGATACATAGCGCAGCAACAGTACTCACAGCTGGCGGTAGTGCGCGTGCACGGGCGCGGCCGACGCGAAGCGCCCGCGGTCGGCCTGCGGGGGGCGGCACTGACAGTTGTGGGATACATAGCGCAGCAACAGTACTCACAGCTGGCGGTAGTGCGCGTGCACGGGCGCGGCCGACGCGAAGCGCCCGCGGTCGGCCTGCGGGGGGCGGCACTGACAGTTGTGGGATACATAGCGCAGCAACAGTACTCACAGCTGGCGGTAGTGCGCGGCCTGCGGGGGGCGGCACTGACAGTTGTGGGATACATAGCGCAGCAACAGTACTCACAGCTGGCGGTAGTGCGCGTGCACGGGCGCGGCCGACGCGAAGCGCCCGCGGTCGGCCTGCGGGGGGCGGCACTGACAGTTGTGGGATACATAGCGCAGCAACAGTACTCACAGCTGGCGGTAGTGCGCGGCCTGCGGGGGGCGGCACTGACAGTTGTGGGATACATAGCGCAGCAACAGTACTCACAGCTGGCGGTAGTGCGCGTGCACGGGCGCGGCCGACGCGAAGCGCCCGCGGTCGGCCTGCGGGGGGCGGCACTGACAGTTGTGGGATACATAGCGCAGCAACAGTACTCACAGCTGGCGGTAGTGCGCGTGCACGGGCGCGGCCGACGCGAAGCGCCCGCGGTCGGCCTGCGGGGGGCGGCACTGACAGTTGTGGGATACATAGCGCAGCAACAGTACTCACAGCTGGCGGTAGTGCGCGGCCTGCGGGGGGCGGCACTGACAGTTGTGGGATACATAGCGCAGCAACAGTACTCACAGCTGGCGGTAGTGCGCGGCCTGCGGGGGGCGGCACTGACAGTTGTGGGATACATAGCGCAGCAACAGTACTCACAGCTGGCGGTAGTGCGCGGCCTGCGGGGGGCGGCACTGACAGTTGTGGGATACATAGCGCAGCAACAGTACTCACAGCTGGCGGTAGTGCGCGTGCACGGGCGCGGCCGACGCGAAGCGCCCGCGGTCGGCCTGCGGGGGGCGGCACTGACAGTTGTGGGATACATAGCGCAGCAACAGTACTCACAGCTGGCGGTAGTGCGCGTGCACGGGCGCGGCCGACGCGAAGCGCCCGCGGTCGGCCTGCGGGGGGCGGCACTGACAGTTGTGGGATACATAGCGCAGCAACAGTACTCACAGCTGGCGGTAGTGCGCGTGCACGGGCGCGGCCGACGCGAAGCGCCCGCGGTCGGCCTGCGGGGGGCGGCACTGACAGTTGTGGGATACATAGCGCAGCAACAGTACTCACAGCTGGCGGTAGTGCGCGTGCACGGGCGCGGCCGACGCGAAGCGCCCGCGGTCGGCCTGCGGGGGGCGGCACTGACAGTTGTGGGATACATAGCGCAGCAACAGTACTCACAGCTGGCGGTAGTGCGCGTGCACGGGCGCGGCCGACGCGAAGCGCCCGCGGTCGGCCTGCGGGGGGCGGCACTGACAGTTGTGGGATACATAGCGCAGCAACAGTACTCACAGCTGGCGGTAGTGCGCGTGCACGGGCGCGGCCGACGCGAAGCGCCCGCGGTCGGCCTGCGGGGGGCGGCACTGACAGTTGTGGGATACATAGCGCAGCAACAGTACTCACAGCTGGCGGTAGTGCGCGGCCTGCGGGGGGCGGCACTGACAGTTGTGGGATACATAGCGCAGCAACAGTACTCACAGCTGGCGGTAGTGCGCGTGCACGGGCGCGGCCGACGCGAAGCGCCCGCGGTCGGCCTGCGGGGGGCGGCACTGACAGTTGTGGGATACATAGCGCAGCAACAGTACTCACAGCTGGCGGTAGTGCGCGGCCTGCGGGGGGGCGGCACTGACAGTTGTGGGATACATAGCGCAGCAACAGTACTCACAGCTGGCGGTAGTGCGCGTGCACGGGCGCGGCCGACGCGAAGCGCCCGCGGTCGGCCTGCGGGGGGCGGCACTGACAGTTGTGGGATACATAGCGCAGCAACAGTACTCACAGCTGGCGGTAGTGCGCGTGCACGGGCGCGGCCGACGCGAAGCGCCCGCGGTCGGCCTGCGGGGGGCGGCACTGACAGTTGTGGGATACATAGCGCAGCAACAGTACTCACAGCTGGCGGTAGTGCGCGGCCTGCGGGGGGCGGCACTGACAGTTGTGGGATACATAGCGCAGCAACAGTACTCACAGCTGGCGGTAGTGCGCGGCCTGCGGGGGGCGGCACTGACAGTTGTGGGATACATAGCGCAGCAACAGTACTCACAGCTGGCGGTAGTGCGCGGCCTGCGGGGGGCGGCACTGACAGTTGTGGGATACATAGCGCAGCAACAGTACTCACAGCTGGCGGTAGTGCGCGTGCACGGGCGCGGCCGACGCGAAGCGCCCGCGGTCGGCCTGCGGGGGGCGGCACTGACAGTTGTGGGATACATAGCGCAGCAACAGTACTCACAGCTGGCGGTAGTGCGCGTGCACGGGCGCGGCCGACGCGAAGCGCCCGCGGTCGGCCTGCGGGGGGCGGCACTGACAGTTGTGGGATACATAGCGCAGCAACAGTACTCACAGCTGGCGGTAGTGCGCGTGCACGGGCGCGGCCGACGCGAAGCGCCCGCGGTCGGCCACGGCGATGCCGCGCCGCGCGCCGGGCCTGCGGGGGGAGGGGAAGCTGCACTGACTATGGTGGGATACATTTTGGTAAAATACGTGGCCCCTATTAAATGTTTGCTCTATGAAAAAATTATAAAGTAACGTTTTATACGCAATTGAGTATAATTCCGCTTGATAAGCACACAAGTAAAACTCACATGGTATCGACTAAAACAATAAACAGTTCCAGCTTGGTATTCCTTTTATTGTATTCCTTTCATACCCTTGGAAAGAAGGTTATGGAAAGAAGTTTATGGGTGTGGTTATACTAGTTATTTGGTTTTGGTTCTAACCATATGGTATGAATAACAGAACTAACTTATCATTTCACAACGATGATACAATCAAACGGCTCTCTTCAGAGCGATAACCAACGACCCTTCTTTGGACCAAACAACAAAAGTGTTTCTTCTGAACGGTTTTCTGCCTAAAATAATGCAAGTGTCCCCGGTCCCCCGCTTACCTGGACACTTGCGCGGAGGTGTAGGGCTGGTGCAGCGCGGTGAAGTCGTCCACGTGCAGCGAGGGCGGGCGCGACGTGTTGGGGGGCCGCGACCTGAACGCGTCCGCGCCGCCCTCCGCGCGCACGCGCGTCAGTGCCACTGGGGAAGTATCCAACAACTTTAAATCTACTCACATAGTTAAAATGATCTACCTGAGCTTCACATAGTCATATTTACGATTTAGCGAAGATAATTTAATACTGCACACAGTTTCTATCAAAACAAAAAGTAGTCAGTTCTTAAAAAAATTAAGAAACTTTTTGCTGTATTCAGAAATAAAAAAATAGCAGAAGTGGCAAGGGGAAGTGTCTGTGTCTGAGCGTCGTGACTTGTCATAGGCAAATAGCCATATCCGCAGACTAATGCGGTTTCGACCACGATCGTGACAACATTAGATCAGCCATACAGAGCTATATAGACTTGATAATGATTATACTCATAAACTGATGATTTGCAGAGAAACCTTCCGAAAAAGAGTAGGTTATTTATATTGCGACTGGCTGTGCTACCTGGCGGCCTCTTGTCGTCCACGGGCGCAGGCTCGGCGCCGGCGTGCAGGCAGCCGGCCAGGCGCCGCACGGCGCCGCACACGGCCTCGCCGCCGCCGCACACGTAGCCGGCCGCTATCTCCATTATGTCGCACGACACCTGGAGATACGGTATTTTACTCCATATGAGAAAAAACTAAAAATACATTATTAAGATAGTTTGTGCAAAAAGCAGTCGGAAAATGTTAGTTCTAGTTCATGAAATAACAAAACAATCTTTAAAATTCAATTCAAAGTCTTCAGTTTTTTTAAATAAATTTTTGAACAGCATGAATTAGTAGCCGCCATGTTATTACGTCATACCACTGTAAAAACTAATCAACTGAACAACTTTGTACTTTTATTATTTGCGTAACCAAATCTTATATTCAGGAACAGCAAACCAACGATATCTAGAATAATAACTATTTTTCTTTAATTATAAACAATTATCACACAAAATATCAGCGCCATTCATTTACACAGCAAACTGACGTCATACCCACAGACCAATTTGGCGTCCACTGCGTCTAGCGTTTTGTTTTTCGTAGTCCACAAACGCTAAGCAGAGGGGCAAGTTATACTCTTCGGTCTTCTGTATAACCTGTCGCAGCGTTTGTATGTGATCGACGGTGCTAAAGCCTTTACTAAATTCGGCTTGTTCGGGAGGCTGGACATAATCAAACTTGCGCGTGAGACGGTTCGTGATGACTCTCGAAAACAGCTTGTAGACATGTCTCAGAAGTGCGATGGGCCTATAATTCTTCAGAAGGGTATTATCATCCTTCTTCAAAAAAGTACCACTACACCCCTATTTCATGCCCGTGGCGTTTTCACCTCGAGTATGACGGAATCAAACAGCTTCTGGAGGGCCTTAAAAATGGGTTTGCCACCGGCCCTCAGGAGTTCAGCCGTAATTCCGTCATCACCGCGCCTTGTTGTTTTTTCGTTGCTTCAGTGTAGTGTCGGGTCATTATGGCTCTTGGGTCGTTTGCCAGATTCGTAACGGGGTTGCTTGTTGACGTGTATAACTGTCCATAGAACCTCTCGATCTCTCTCAACAGCTCAGGCTTGGCGGATACGATCCTGTCATCACCGGTTTTCAGTTTCGCAAACTGACTCTGCCCAATAGACAGATCTCTTGCAAAGACCTTGGAGCCCTTGTTCCGCTCTATCGCGTCCTTGATGCGGTCCGTATTAAAACGGCGAAGGTCGCTTTTCAAGGACTTAGAGAACCGTCTATTGAGCTGTCGGTACTTTAGCGCGTCATCTGAAGACTGCAGGATCATTTCACGCCCCTCCTCCAGTAGCTGCAGAGTAGGATCAGAGAGTTTATTTTTGCCATTAGTACGGCGGGTTTTGAAGACCTCAGACCTGACCGTATGGACAGTTTCCACGAACCTATCGTTATAGTCGTCCACGGAGATCCCTAGACACTCGAAACGATTCGAGTTCCGAGCTGAAAGCTCTCGGGGTTTTGGACTTGGATCGGTGTTGGACGGAGCGTAGATTTCAGCCGACATCTTTCCAGCTTGATGTTGATATTCAATATGCCTCTTACCATGCAGTGATCGCTTCCGGCTTTCACCGCGTTGATCACAGAGACATAATTGAATAATTGCTTCTTCGTCGACATAATGGAGTCAATCTCGCCTTCTTCGCCTTCGAATAGTGCGTGCAGAGATTGCTGAAGGGTTGTTTTCACCAAAATATTATTTTTTCAGGTCAGTAGACGCTTTAAAAGGATTTTGTTTTGTCAAACGAACGATATTTCGATCATCTCGAAGAGATGACTTTCTCTGTTTAGGTTAGGAACACGCGGAACATTTTAAGTAGTTTGATACGCGGCAAAATGCTTCACAGCATGGAAAACCATCGTTTTTGAGCAATCCAGTTGGTCGGCTATCTTTTTATACGACCAATTCTTATCGCGAAGTTTTATTATTAATTCCCTTGTACATTAATCACAACTTTAATTTTTCCCCATTGTTATCATATCTAGCAATCACCTTTAAGACTTGCAGCACTAAATGGCACCCAAATTATATGAATAGTACCTACCCACAACCACAGGCTATACAGTGTTCTCTATTTAAATTTGAATAAAAAATAAACTATTCAGCGTTTTTAATTATGTGACCAGCCAGTAAGTAGGTAGTAATACTAGGTTCAGATGTAATGTATAAAGTTTATCTATTTAATTTTTTAGCCAATCAAAAATCAATCATGTCTGTCGAATGTACCGCTAGTATGGAAAAGTTTTGCGATACCGACAGAAAAAAAAAACATGCAATTAGTTGATATTGTTAGTTGAAAAAATAAAAAAAACATTCTTTATTACTATATTGACATTGGTTCCGTGTGGTGCCGGACGTAACAGAATAGCATCATCCCATTTCTTTCCGTGGGTGTCGTAGAAGGCGACTAAGGGACTTACTAGAGAATGGGCAGCAGCGTTCTCTATGCATTTTACCACCATACTGCGATCGCCAAACCGCCTGCCAAGCGTGGCGATTATGGCAAAACCCCCCTTTTGGGGGAGGCTTATGTCCAGTAGTGGACGTCTATCGGCTGATATGATGATGATGACTATATTGACATATTTACAGACACATTTTCCCAGTTTCGCAGTAAACTTAAAACTATTAGCGATTCATCTTAGTATTACAACCTATTTTTTAACCTACCTTTAAAAAAAAAAAAAAAATGTTTTTTGGCCGCATATTGCCACTCAAAAAAATTTGGAATGTTCTCTTTGCACTCTATTGTTATCGTGTTCTACCATTTTGAATTTCTATTTGACTGTTTAATTTTAAAGTTTGTTTTTATTTTTAAAGTATATTTTTTAATTTCAATGACAAATTCACCATAACTAAATCCAAATGTTATTTTCTTATGTTAATGTGCCTAGTGAATAAGTCGTTGGTGTACCTTTTAAATAAATAAATAAATTATATGACCACCACTGTATGTAGGTGATTTTTATGTGCACTTTTCAAGAGATTTAAGGTTTTGGAAATATAGTCAAGCTTTTGCCAACGGCTTCGCCCGCGTGACGGTCGGAAATTATCCCACGGGAACGTACTACCGGGTTGAAAAGTATCCTATATGTTAATCCATTTTAAACTATCTGTGTGCCAAATTTCATCCAAATCCGTTCAATCGTTGTTACGCGATGGAGTAACAAACATCCAAACTTTCACATTTATAATATTACAGCGCTCTGCGGTTTCACCTTCGTAGTTCCCGTTCCCGTGGGAATACGGGGATAAAATATAGCCTATGTCACCCGGGGATAGTGTAGCTTCCTAACAGTGAAAGAATTTTTCAAATCGGTTCAGGAGTTTCGGAGCCTATTCAATGCAAACCAACAATTAAATCTTTCCTTTTTATAATATTAGTATAGATAGTAGGATATCTTGAAGTAACATTTACTCTTTATTTCGGAAGTACGTTCCTTTGGGATGATTTCCGACCTTTACTTAGTCGAAGAATCAATCAAGAAACTTCAACTAAGAAACAGAACTAGACTCACCAGCTCACTATCATTCACATCATCTTCCCCGCCTGCAGCGGGCACATTCAGCCAGTAACTTGACGTCAGTCTCTCATCGCTCGCCTCCCCTATAGCGTATATCGTTCTAGCCTGGAATTGAGCCACCAGGCTCTCAGGCCCTGGCAGCACCAACTCCTGGGCTTCCGGAGGAGTAGCCGGCTCCTCCAAGACCTTCAGCTTCTGAAGGTGGCTGGCCAAGAAGCTGGCGTTGGCCAAGGCATCTTCGTCGGAGTTTCGTTCCTGAAAACGGTGATTAAAATTGCTGTTCTGTTCTCTTGGCTGTGGAAGGAAAGTCTACTCTTAATATTTACCTACAGGTAATGGTTAGCATGCAGCAGGAATTAATTGGTTTCAGTAATGCTTGGGTTTCCTAAGAAAACGGAGTAGGCATAATTGTAATGATGACAGATTTTTATGACAGCCGTCATCAGCTTATTTTGGAAACCAAAGCTTTACATGCATTAGCTCTATTAAATGTCTAAAATAACTGTGTTTTTAACGAAGCTCTATTTTAAAGTCACAATTTAACCTTTTTTTAATGGTTTTTGACCGGAATTATTAATATTTAATTATGTGTGTGACAAAGCTTTGATACTGTGTAAAAATTGAGCTTCGTTAGAACAAAAATGACAAAACAAGATTTTATAGCATAAAGGTTAATTAATACTTACTCTCAAAATCGTATCCAACTTCAAGACAGGATGCTCTTCATCAGAAGGCGAGAATCCCACCACATCAGCCATTTCTCCCACCGTCAGCATGGTCTTCCGACCCACGGGACCTTCACCTTCCTCCATCTTGAGGATCCTGATCAGGTCGATGTACAGGCTCAAGCATTCCGCCTTATCCTCACCCTGACCTTCCAAAGCCCATTTGAAGAACTTGCCCAAACTTTCTCGTCTTTTGGACACGAATTTCCTGAACTGCTGGAAACCATATTCATGTTCAGTCAAAACAAAGTAGGCTCGAAGTATTGATGAAGCCACGGAACAGGTTTTGGTTGTCGATTCAAGGCAGTCGGCTGTAGCATCCAAAAACGCAGCTAAAGCGTCTTTGTTCGGTAAGGAGTTTGATAAAATGATATCCGAGGGTCCATTTAGAGGTGTCAGGGTTATTTCTGCATCACAGAATGCTGCTAAAGCATGCGCTGCGTATTCCTGAGCCGCGGCATGTTCGTTAGAAGAGTTAGCTAGGCCTAGAACTGAGGATAAGGCAGTTTGGACATCAGTCGCCCTTGGTCCTCCACTGTTCATAGCGTGTAAGACAGCGCATTTGACAGGCGCATGGGACACCAGGCAAGCCAAAAAGCCTAAAACCCTAGCAATACTGGCAGTAGCTGGTTCTCCAGGCTTCAATTCTCTGGTCACAGCCCCAACAGCAGCTCTTGCGACGGTAGCAGCCGTATTAGGAGCTAAATCCGCGATTTGCACACAAACTCGACGCAGCATATGAACTACGGGCCTATAAGTTGACATACAGATGATCTGTATCATGTCTGTCAAATCATTGGACAGAGCGTGAAGGTGTGCTGACCATAATCGTCTTTCATTGGAAGCGTCAGCTAATTCTCGGTCAGTAGGTGGCGCTTTAGTTTGCATCGGTAGCGGTAAAGGTAGTAACTCCGAGAAGACTAGTAAACCAGGAACAAAGGTGTATGGAGCTGTGGTTATGTAAGATATGACTTCTGAACAGAGGGATGTCCAAGGTCCTCGACGGATGGAGTCGCCGTCGTTTGCATCATCAGCTATCGGTTGTGCGTATGCCAATAACGCTCTTACTGAAGCTTCAGCAGCTTTGGCGGCAGTCCTGTATCCTACAGACCCCACTGGGAAAGCTTTTGCTATGCCGTAAGTCTTTAGAAGAACTGGGGCTGCAGTCAAGTCCCGGAATCTTGGTCCCCGACAACGAACTACTCTAGCCAACATTGCGTCTAGCAACCTGAGACATGGTAGCAACATTTGGGCAAGTTGTAACCCTTTCACTGATGCGAATAGTGAAGTATGCATGCTTGGTTGGTCAAAATGTGTGGCTAAACGGTCTAGGAGTCCTGCCAAATGCGCCACACCATCCAATGAAAACAATTGAAGCACATGGTACTTATATTTCAATTCCACATATTCCTCAGTAGCTGACTCGCAAGCAATGGTCACGTTGTTCTCATAGTCAGATATGCAATAATGTCTTAAAATACGCAAACAAGTCATCAGTTCTCCTGGCAAGTCCGGAGCATGTTCAGAACTAGCTTTAAGTATTTCGACACACTCAGCCATGTCTTCTCCTGATAGAACTGTCGATTTTTCAACAGGTTTTAAGTACGGTATTACTTCTTGTAACACACTAGAAACGCTAGGCTCAAATCTATCATGTTCTCTGGACACATTGATCAATCTTTGTCCGTATTTCTTCAAGAATGGAACGTTGGCTGCGAATCGTACTGCAGAGACTATCAGCTCAATGGCGTATCCTTTTGCTGGCGACTTTTGTTTTAAGGGAGAGTCGTTTTTTGCTTTCACTTTTAAATCATTCTCAAAGACCTCCATGAGACATTCTGCATTGTCTGCCATGACAATCACATCTGGTACTGCGGTCCTACCGATGCTGCCAAAACTGAGACAGTATAAAGACTGTAATCTATCAATGAGTTCATTTTCATCAGCCGTTCCTGCCTGCTGATCACAGATCGAATGCAAGTAATACAGGGCTTTCAGTCTATACGCCAATTCCAGGCCTAAAATCTGCAGATCGCTGTAGTTACTCAAATCATGAGGGTAGAGGAACTCGTCAGTATTCTGCTGGCTGTAAGGCAGAGTTAAAGTCTTGAACAGCAATCCACTCATTTCCATATTCTGGTACAGGAAGTTTAGACCGTTTTGGGAGTTTATCAACTCATAGATCAAGTCGTGAATAGGACTGACGACTACGAGGTTATTGCACGTCTGAGGGCAAGTCAACAAGTATAGACAGACTTCTAGAATTTGATGAATGTTAAAAAATTCTAGTAAAGTTTCGTTTGAGCATTCTTTGTTTATCTCGAATTGAGCGGACACTGGTAGAAAACGCTGCGGTTGCGATAAATGGAAACACTGCGAGCGATACATATACAATAACTCTTCGAGAGAATTCACTATAAAATGAGCATCGGCTTCCGAAAGATCAGAATCATCACTACTAGACTTACTGAAGTTGATCACCAAATCATGCATTTTGTTCAGTAGTTCATAGATGTTTAGTTTCTTTATCAATGCACTGATGGAAAACTTCAATCTCGCGAGAGGATTCGTTTGCATCATAGTGATCAACGCTTGATAACCATTCCTTGGCTTTCTATCATCATTTTTATCAAACTTCGGGAACACAGTATCTTTCATGAAATGGTCTATAGATTCCTTTGAAGACAGTGAAGCGTTTAAGGCTTTTAAAATCATAAGACGGATGCTCAAAGCCATGTATTCTTTAGAATACATTTCTAATAGTAACATTGACACATCAATGCTAGATGAAAGAAGTAATTTCGTCACTTCTCCGTTATGTCTGTGACCCATCAGAGCTTCAGCAAGACGTATACCACACTTCATATGTCTTATCTTGTACGTTGGTTGCTGCTGAGCTAATGCAAACTCAAAGTTTAATCCGATCTTGCAAAAAGTTATCAATAGCTGATAGATTTCAGTAAATTCATCAGTGGTATCATTCTTATTTGGATTTTTGAAGATTCTCAGTATAATATCTGTGTTCTTGCAAAGCGTTGTGATTGATACGTATAGTTGTTCACACTGGTGCACCCATTCCTCTCTGGCCGTATTATCAATATCAGCGAAAGTATTCGCAAAGTATTTTTGATCCAGTTTTTTATTCGTCTTAGCTATTTCTGAGATCTTAAACAATTCTGGACTAGCATTACACAGTTCATCAAACGTAGCGTTCAGTACATCTTTGACACCTTCCCTTCTAGGTCCCAATAAGTGAATTTTGTTCACAAGTTCATATTTGTTCCATTCACACTTGAAAGGATTGTAATATTTGATGATGTCATCAACGCCGCAGTAGTCGTTCATGTCATAATCTACCTCCATGTACGCTGGCCCTTCAAGATCATCGCAGATGTCTTCGTCTGACAAGATAGGTTCAAATTGCTCAGCATCTATAGACCTGTCTTCTTCTGGGTTCCTACTTGGTGATTCAATAGGTTTAGCGGTTGCATTGTCGACTATTTGGACAGTTACTAAGCTGGTATGTTGTTGTTGTTGTTCAACATAAGCCGCACTCTCAGCTTCTTGAGAAGGACTGCGAATAGAGGTTTTGTGGCGGTAGCTCTGATGGTAGAAGTCAACTCTTGGAATTTGTTTTCCACTTCTGTCGTACTCTCCTCCATCCTCAGACCTGATGGAGTTAATAGGACTTGATGCATCCACTTCCCTCGGAGACAAAGGTCTTCGACTACTCTCTCCAGGTGGAGTCCTAGGCCGCTTCCTGGGGTCATCGCGACTGGGCGACCGGCTGCTGTAACTAGATCCCCTGATGCGACTGTAAGGCGAATGACGTTTCCGATCATACGAAGACTGCTTCTCATAAGAAGGCGCACGTCTTTCGTACGACGATGCGCGTTTCTCGTACGGTGATAAACGTTTTTCGTACGGAATCTTTCTCTCGTATGATGGCGCTCTCTTATCGTACGGAGACCGACGTTCGTACGAACCGGCCTCTTTATCGTATGATCCGCCGCGAGATCTATCGTACGATGGTTCACGGTGTCGGCGGTAATCATCCTTCTTGTAGGATCCTCTGTCCCAATCACGGTCACGATCGGTAGATATCGCGCGCAATCTGTCGATACTGCGAGACCTCGAACGACTTAGAGGTCGATATTCGCCCTTCACCACGTAATCTCTATCGCGACTCCTCGATCGAGACCGAAGTCTATCTATCCTGTCGATCTCTCTGCTTCTGTCGCGAAGTCTAGACGACTCTCGACTTCGTACCCTGTCCAGAGACCGTCTACGACTGCGCACGTCTCTCCGATCCCTGTCCCTGTCATGGTCAATAGACCGCGGACTATGACGCAACCGGTCAGCATCTCTTTCAATGCTGATATCTCGTTTCTCCCACGTGCTCCCCTCAATGAGCTGGTAAGTGCGAGGATCTTTTGGCTGCTCAGCATCATAGTAGTCAGGTCTATACATCTGACTGTCATAGTTCTCAGGATAGTTGGCAGGCCCGTAGGCATCAGGATTGACTGTGGCTACGTTGCCAGTGTAAGCAGGTATTGGGACCACAGGCTCTGGAGTCCATTCCGGGTTTGGAGGGACCACTGGTGGGGGAGCCGGTGGGGGTTCCCGGGCTACTACAGGTCTTTGGACCACCGGAGGAGGATTGGCACCAACTGGGGTTTCTGGCAACACTTGGGTCAGGTTGCCATAGACAGCCAGAGTGATTGTAGTGTACCAACCTGGAAAAAATACATAAATTTGGGTTTAATTTCACATAAAAACATGTTAAAATTATAGCTATGGGTCTTTTGAGCCAAGACACAAAAAAATTTGTTTTCCTTACGATAACTGAAGATGATACTATTAACATAACTAGGCTTTTGAGGAAAAGAGATGAATACGATAGTGCCATTAAAGATGATACCATATTGAAGATAAACGACGATTTTCGTAGAATCGCCACCTGATCTGAAAACGAAATACATGGTACCTAGCAGTGGCGTGCAGACAGAAAGACTGCCTAACCCACCTAAATCAGATAAATATGTAAAACGAATATTATTTTATCAATAAACAAAAAATCTTTATTAATATATGAGCGCCACCTGTCGAGCGTCGGTCGTATCATTAGTATCATCGATACAATACCCATTCGTTCGTACAATTTGACACAACTTGGCATAACAATGCACTAGCGCCGCTGAGTGCCTCGCGAGAGACCATTCGCGTCTTAATGTTTATATGTGTGCTCTCGTGGTCATGCAGGTTTATTGGGTGTGCGTTCCTGTAGATACACGGCACACAATAGAACAAATAACGCACACAACCGTACAGGATAGTCATCGGCTTATTTTAAAAAGTAGCACTGTTTCATTAAATTGTCGTTAATAAACAGCCATTACTTTTTTGTCGTATTATTTTCATATTCAGAGTAATTACGTTGTTGTCAGCTATAATAGCATGTATTTAGGATTTTAATGTTGATAAATAGTGTGAAAAATAGATAATATTCACTGTGAAAGTTGTTCAGGTGGTGTGTGTATAAAGAAAATAAAAAAAATATGTATTAAAAAAAAAAAAGACTAGTGATCATGAAAAGTAGTTGTACACAGGATTTGCAATTAATAGGTACAAACTAAACTAACTAAAGTCAATCAAAAATTTAATACAAAACAATATGATTAATTTATTTGCCTCACACGTTGCATGCTGTGTAGGCAGGTACTTACAGCAATCAGTTATTGCTTTCTTTTGCCTTTTAAAAAAATTCTGCCTACTCTGTCTAATAGCTCTGTGCACGCTACTGGTATCTGGCACAAGACAACAACTAGCTTAACTATCCGCAACGTTTCACCTGGAGCTGATGGGCGAACTAGTTGACAAAGTCTATGTGGCGAGAAATCTTAATACTCAATAATAATACTCAATACTTTATTGCATTCCATAATGTGTACATATAACAGTTGGTATGTGAAAACATTGAATCAATTATGGACCCTGTCGGGCACAGCAAAGTTAGTTTTTAGTAGGAGAGAGGATGAAGGCCCTTTTTGTTAAGAAAAATTAAAATAGTATCATTAGAATAGTAACTATCATTAAAATAGTATCATTTAAATTGTATCATTAAAATAGTCTCATTAAAATAGTATAATTAAAATAGTATCATCAAAAGTGTGTCATCAAAATAGTATCATTAAATAGTATCATAAAAAATAAAAAAAACTTGGTCTTATTATGCACAGACATATGTTTCGAAAAACATGTAGCTGACTCGGTAAGAAAATATGCAGATACAGTCTACGGCCCGTGCCTATTGACTCGCACATTTCAGCTCATTGAAAGGTTCAAAAAGCTTGCATTCGGTTTTGTTATAAAATTCCTCCCTCAAATTCCTTTATAATTCCATTTTTAAGCAAACTCTTCCCATTGAGAAAGAAATGTGTCATGCAAAGTACACTTGGTATACCTTCTGTATGGTGTAGTTAAATACCAGAAACCGGACTACCTCTACAAAGTTTGGAGGTGGATAGCCAGTAGATGAGAATGCAATGCTTTCAGCAACTTTTGATGCAGTTGCATAATAAAGCCGCTTTTGGAGGTAGTTTCTAGCTTCCGTTATAGGGCTTCCAAAGTGTGGAATAATCCCCCACCACCCATTCAAGCAATCGGCACAATCAATGCATTTAGAAGATGCCTACGGCAGTACCTAGTAGATGTGCATCTGAACCTAGACATTGTTCATGTCTTCATTTCTGAATATTTTAAATCAATATTAAAGGAATGCAATTTCATTGATGTGAACTTCTATAAAACAAAAACTAACCTCTAAGAACAAGCCCGTCAGTTGGAATTCTTGGGTGATCCAGTGCATTGCCGCACTCCATGTGTATCTGGCCATTCTGACAGTAGTCCAGGCTGCCCAGAGCCTCAAACGTGGACGCTCCAGGCTTGCTCAAGTCGTTCACAAAGAAGTCTATGTGGAACTTAGTGGGATTCGTAGCGCCTAATCGCACACCGCCGGGAAAGTCACCTTCAACGCGCGCTCCCAGCGGAATTATACGTATTTCCCTCACATATACAGACTTTGGAAACTGCACCAAATCTAAATTAAGCTCCTGAAATAGGACAATCAAACATTGTAGTAAACTTCTTATTACGGTAAACAGCCGCTGTAGGCATCTCGAAAATTACATGTTTTTCGTACCTCACTGGTGTCGTGGGAGAATGTATCGAAAAACAAAAGGTCGGGTTGCTCGGTCGCCGACATTTTCGCCTATTTCTAGTCAGCCCGTTCCTGAATTTGTTGATACTTGATTAAAACATTTTGCAATCGAATCGAACAAACAAAATCGCGTAGTCTGCTTTCGCCAGCGCGTTCACGACAGTTAAGTGTAGTAAGATTTTAAGCTTAACTTAACTTTGCTGCCCAGAAATTGTGTGGTGTTAGAGTAGGATGCCTATAAAATCATGCTTGAAATTATACGTACGAATAACTGGACCACACTAGATTGACGTTTCATTGACTGTTTTCAATGTTGCCATGACCAATATTTCTAGAGTCGGCAGTGCTGCGTAACAAAAAAGTATTAAAAGTTTTTTTTTTACATTTTCTCATCAAACACAAACATCGCGCCCGTAATCCCTGAGGGGTTTAGCAGACGTGTTCATTGGTACATACATAACTGATATAAACAAGAATAGGGAATATGCATGATTTTTTTTTATTTCTAAAATTAATCATTTACATCTTTATAACATGGAAAAAAATATAAATAGGCTTGAAAAGAGTCAATTTTTTTTTCAAAGAGAAATTTAAAACAGTAAATAAATTTGAGCCGTTCAAACGCCACCATTTTGCGCGCGCTTTTCATGACGTCATTGGTTGTGTCCCGTATTTGTTTACTATAGCGTTTTAGTTACTTTCTGCTTATTTTCAGTTTTAATTGCTTTACATATCATGAAAGAAGTTAAAAAACCTTCTTACAAGTATTATATGGTACCGAAGCGCAAAAACAGTATTATTAGTACACCCGATAAAGTAATTTTTTAAGTAAAAAAATTGGTATAAGATGATGAGAAGCGATTATGTACCTCCATTATCAGTTCCGTGTGGTGCCGTATGTAAAAGCATAGCATCATCCCATTTCTTCCCGTGGGTGTCGGTCGTAGAAGGCGACTAAGGGACTTACTAGAGAATGGGCAGCAACGTCCTCTATGCATTTTACCACCAACGCCAACCCGCCTGCTAAGCGTGGCGATTATGGCAAAACCCCCTGTTGCGGGAGGCTATGTCCGGCAGTGGACGTTTTTCGGCTGAGGTGATGATTATTATCGATTGCAGGTATTTTGTTGTGAAAATCTTTTTAACGTTACTTATGTACAGCTTAGTGTGAATTAGCTATTAAGCAGTAGAAGATTCAGTCTAAAACTAACCTAACCTAGTTTACAAAAGTTTATTGAAAACTATCTTTAAATGCATCTCTTTTCGGTAGATTATCCGATTGTGCTTTGATAAAACCAGTGTGTGTCATCGTCCTAGATTGACTACAAATATAATATTCACAAGTAATCACACAGGAATACAGTTTGAAACAATTTTTCACACAAACACTACTAACACATTATGAACATCGACGCCGACGGCCGATAAATCCGATGACGTGACATGACCATTGACGTCACATTTCGTTTCGACCAATGGTGACGCGTTTTGTAAGTTTCAATTTCCCTCCCTTATTTTTCACTTTTTATATAATTTTTTCTGGGTTTAAATAATAACTATATTAAAAAAATACCTTTTAAGTATAATGTAAAGACAATATAGAATCTAGAAAAAAATATTTGAGACAAATTTAATTTTTTTGCATATTCCCTATTCACACTAAGCTGTACATAAGTAACGTTAAAAAGATTTTCACAACAAAATACCTGCAATCGATAATAATCATCACCTCAGCCGAAAAACGTCCACTGCCGGACATAGCCTCCCGCAACAGGGGGTTTTGCCATAATCGCCACGCTTAGCAGGCGGTTTGGCGTTGGTGGTAAAATGCATAGAGGACGTTGCTGCCCATTCTCTAGTAAGTCCCTTAGTCGCCTTCTACGACCGACACCCACGGGAAGAAATGGGATGATGCTATGCTTTTACATACGGCACCACACGGAACTGATAATGGAGGTACATAATCGCTTCTCATCATCTTATACCAATTTTTTTACTTAAAAAATTACTTTATCGGGTGTACTAATAATACTGTTTTTGCGCTTCGGTACCATATAATACTTGTAAGAAGGTTTTTTAACTTCTTTCATGATATGTAAAGCAATTAAAACTGAAAATAAGCAGAAAGTAACTAAAACGCTATAGTAAACAAATACGGGACACAACCAATGACGTCATGAAAAGCGCGCGCAAAATAGTGGCGTTTGAACGGCTCAAATTTATTTACTGTTTTAAATTTCTCTTTGAAAAAAAAAATGACTCTTTTCAAGCCTATTTATATTTTTTTCCATGTTATAAAGATGTAAATGATTAATTTTAGAAATAAAAAAAAATCATGCATATTCCCTATTAGCTATTAAGCAGTAGAAGATTCAGTCTAAAACTAACCTAACCTAGTTTACAAAAGTTTATTGAAAACTATCTTTAAATGCATCTCTTTTCGGTAGATTATCCGATTGTGCTTTGATAAAACCAGTGTGTGTCATCGTCCTAGATTGACTACAAATATAATATTCACAAGTAATCACACAGGAATACAGTTTGAAACAATTTTTCACACAAACACTACTAACACATTATGAACATCGACGCCGACGGCCGATAAATCCGATGACGTGACATGACCATTGACGTCACATTTCGTTTCGACCAATGGTGACGCGTTTTGTAAGTTTCAATTTCCCTCCCTTATTTTTCACTTTTTATATAATTTTTTCTGGGTTTAAATAATAACTAAATTAAAAAAATACCTTTTAAGTATAATGTAAAGACAATATAGAATCTAGAAAAAAATATTTGAGACAAATTTATTTTTTTTGCATATTCCCTATTATAACGAATGTGTCATCAAAGCCGAAGCCGAATCGAACCCGCCGGCGCCGTTCATGCAACAGAAGTGCAGTAGTTATAGTTAGCGGTTGGGTTCGTTCACTCATGACAGCATATTTGTACAGACCCCAGCAGGTCAAGCTATCCCAAACTGTCAAATGTTCCCAATTGAACATGAACCTTATTCCTTTGTGATTAAGTTGAAAAACTAACAAAGAAATTTGACAGATTGGGGTAGCTTGATGTGCTGGCCTCTGTACGCGAGTAAATCTGGCATCAGTATTCATTGAGAATTGACGTGGAGGAGGCAATTTGCCTATGGATGAAATAGAACTTACCCAATTTTTTTTTTCTTCAGAATTATTATTATTAAAACAATTCTTCCCAAGACCATTTTAACACGCTTTTATTAGCTTCACCTGTACGTTTGTAAGCATGTTTGTTTGTTTGTAACCGACACCTTTGGACTTGATTTTGACCCATTTCAAACGGTCACATTTCTTATAAACTTTGTAGACTTATCGAGGACCGATGACAATTCAATAATTTCAACAAAGAAAAAAAAGAAATATCACGCTTTTGTAGTTAGCAGAACTAAAAAATAAATAAATATACAATGGTGCCGATTCTGTTGTCACAAAATTCTCTAAACTAGACTAAAAATCACCAAAATTTAGTTTATTCCTGTCAAACGACGATTTCCTATTCTGAAATTGACTAAAGTGACACAACTTAACTATATTTTAGTTTGACAGCACTAAGATTGCACTGAATTATTAGTTTAGTGAAAATGGTAATTTTGCTATTCTGTTGTTGTCAATTTCATTATTGTATTCAACCTAAAATTTTGGTTGTCTAACTAAATCTGACTATTTTTAATCGCGATTAAATAGGTGTGGAATAAAATTAGTTGTCAAGAACTAAAATTCACACCGACACCTCAGGTGCATAAATAGTACTGTATTTCTTTTCTTTTCTTTTGCTTATATCTCGAAAACGGTGTGTCCTATCGCAAAAATAATGAAAATTTCGACCCCCTTTATAAAACCCCAAACACCTCTAAAATTCAACATGTGGATAATAATTTTTCATATTTTCCATGAAAAATCCATATAAATCACGTCGAGGTTGCCGACCCCGGCGCGCTGCTGGCTCTAAAAAAAACACGGGGTAGGGCAAACAAGTACCACGTTGCGAAGCCTAAACATACCACTTGCGAGTCGCGATTGTCAAATTCGATTTTAGTTGCGTCAAAATAGTTTTTAAATTTAGAGATATTTTTTTGCAGAATAGCGTTTAGATTCTCATAGTAAAAAGTAAGGAATTTTAGTTATAGTTTAGTTAGTTTAGTTCGGTGTACAACAGAATCGGCACCATTTACTAGTTTATAAAGCTAACAAACACGCTTTAAAAATCAAACAAAAGAGGTGAAAATAATTCTATTAAAAAGCGTGTGGTGCTTGGTTATTTCTACACGTCTCTAGAATAGGTACCTACTTTTGTTGTAAGAAATTAAAGTTTCTGTAATTCACTACAGATGTTCTTATCTATTCGTGCCATAAATGAAAAAAAAAAAAAACGTTTATTTGCGGTAAAACATGACGCAAAAAAAGTCAAATACAAAAAAAAGAACAACTATGGGGGGAAAATACCTATGCGTAACAAATCAAGTCAAATCAAATCAATTTATTTATTCGCAATAATACAGGTAATAAACCGATGTTACAAATAAAATAAAGTCCTCTGGTCCTCTGGTATCATTACATAATGAGGTGTGCACAATTAGACTTAGAGATGCTGTGAAATAGTAAAGCAAGTAGGTAGTATAATACGGATAAGTCGCCATTCTCTATAGCGAATAGACGAGTACTCGCCAATATTATTCAAATTATAAAAGGAATTTAATATTACATTATGGTACAAGTGTATAACGTAACGTTGGTGATTACCGCTGAGGCGCCATTGAGACCCGAGCCGTCAGGCGAGGGTCTTAAGAGAGCCGAGGACGGTAATCATCAATATACACGTGTGTCATACGGCGTTTTTCAACACACCTGTGAAGAAAATAATACTACAAAATCATTTTGTCCTTGGAGTTTTTAGGTAGTAAACTTTCCGCTTCACATCTTATATCGGGCGGTGTTACAACATAAATAATTTTCTTCATAACTAGTACTTGTAGTCATCTTAAATAACTATAATTTCAACAGTGAAAACGAGTTGAGATTTTTTTTGCCAATGGAGGAAAAAGTAATCAGTATTCCAATGCGCGCGCATCTAACAATGGCGATCGGCCTTATACTAAGGCCGCATTCCGAATTAGAAAAATAACGCTGTGAGCGCTCACATCGATATTTTGCGTTCCGAGTTAGACATCACGATTCTGAGTGCCTAATTGCGGTGAAATTAGAGCATTTTATGAGCAAGTGTGTTGAAAAAATAATTTATTGTTATCAAATAATATAGAGCAGTGGTGGCCCAGTGGTAACGGCCGCGACTTATGAGTTGTAGGTCGTGGGTTCGAACCCAAGCAGGCACTTTTACTTTGTGCTAATTATTTCATCACCACTCTCAAAACGATGAAGGAAAACATCGTTAGGAAACTGGCATGTTCTAGAACCAAAAATTCGAAGATGTGTGATATCTACCAACCCGTACTGGGCCCGCGTGGTGGATTACGACCCACTCCCTCTCAGAGAGAGGAGGCCTGTGTCCCAGCAGTGGGAACATTATAGGCTGATTATGTAAATAATAATATATTGCTTGTAATAGTCTTGAACTTACTAATCATTTATTTGTTACTGTATCTAATCCTAAATTTCTCTGAGGTTATGAGAAAAGAAAACAAAACCTTCTAGGTAGGTTTTCAATTTCACGAATTACTTATATGTTGAGTTTCGCATGCCAGAAATAGTAAATATGAGGATCCTATTAATCTTATGTGGGTATGTAACGCTACCTTCTCGTGTTATTCGAATACATGTTTTGTTTTGGTTATCATAAACGAGAAGGTCAGGAAAGCACGGACATGCAGGAAAATAATCTTCACAACAATTATTATGAATTCGATAACATCAAATACAAAACAATCTTTATAAACCAATAAGAATGCTTCGCAACTTCCTCAAGTATCCGTGCTTGGTCGTACCATGTTAGAGCTGTGACGTATGCGTCAAGATACATAATTATGAGGAAAATAACAAACAACATGTGACTATTAGGTGTTGTATTATTTGGATTGTACCTATGTAGGTAGGTTTGTGTGTAAGTAGTGCAGGTTGTGGCTAGGTACCGAATGACTGTCCCGTTTTTTTTTTGGGATTGGTAAATCTTCAAATAATTTCTCCCGCTCTGGGTGGAGTAGGAGGGCGTGCCAGACTTTTATTGACTAAAACTCACCCTTGTTCTTTCAGTTGCCTGTGTGTCAGGGGCCACGGTATCTCTTTCGAAGAATCCGCACCCCTGGCAGGCATCGGCCCTTTCGGACCCCTCCAGTTGGTGCGGCCATTACTTTTAGGCGCGCGCGGAACACAACCCGCCGGGCTAGGTCCTTACCGGACAGCGAGCTACCCATTACTCGCCGTCCGCAAGCCCGCGTCTATTATACGGTGACCGGGAATCAGCTTGGGATCACCGACGCCCAGGGCGTCTCCTGCGGGGACTAGGGCCGTGAAGGCGCATATACTGCCTCTCCCTGACGAGCGCCACCGCCCTCTTCGCGAGCATTACTGCTTCGCAGAAGGAGGTGACGGCAACCCATGCGCTCTCGCTCCGTACCATGGCCTGGATTAAGGCCGTACGCGAGAGATCGCCGCTGCCGGGCAAACCTCTACCGTATGCTCCATCATGTACTCAGGGCGATCTTCGCAGTGGAAACACCCGGGCGTTTCCTCCCGCCTTATATGAAACAGGAACCTCCCGAAACAACCGTGTCCGGTGAGGACCTGAGTCAGGCGGAAGATAAGGACGCCGTGCGCCTCTCAATCCACTCCTCAAACAGGGGACTTACCGCTGCAATCGTGGCGTGCCCAGCAATGGTTTGCGACAATCGTACTCTCCATGTCGCCAGAGATCCCGCCGGACACTGATGGAAACATGGACATAGGATTTAGAACAATAACAACTTAATGACGTGGTTTTCGTGCAATATATAATAGGTACGATTATATTGATACGGTTCAAAGGTACATATTGATACGGTTCAACCACACGCAAATAACTTTAGAACGTATTATTCCAAATGTACTAACTAATTATGGAAACTCAATTTATACGTTGTCTTTGATTAATCATAAATTCATAACATAAAATTTTCAAAATATGTATTTTGTAATACGCGTTGTATTTTGCTTTTTTTTTCTTCTGGAAAAACGTTGCCCCACACTAGGAATTGTAGTTTCATACAAATATTTGTTCCGTCCGGGAATCGAACCTCCGACACGTAGCGCAGCAGTCAATCGCTTAACCACTTCGCCAAACGTGTCGTCAAATAAATTATTAACCACGATCACCCTCTGTACAAGAATTTCCGACTCGTTACTGTTTGGATCGCCCTCCATAGAAGAAGTCCCGATTCGGCCCTGCACCCTATTTGCGTAACTCACGATTAATCATAATCGGTTTCAATTTGACAGTTCAACAGTATTCATTGCGTTATTTACGTTGTTGAGCAGACACATTTTTCGAACATATGAAGCAATGGTTTATCAATCTGATTAAAAACGAAACAGATTATGATGAATCGTGATTTACGCAATTAGGGTGCAGTTCCGATGACTTGCCATACTTGATGTCCCGACTAATCATTAATATAGACAGCTACCCCAAACTGTCAAATTTGCCCAATTGAACATCAACCTTATTCTTATGCAATAAAGTAGAAAATCGATTAAATAAATTTGACAGATTGGGGTAGCTTGATGTGCTGGCGTCTGGACATTTAGGTACTCTGCTAGTAGGATCTTTTGGCGTTCGACAGGGGTGCTCACCTCGAGGACAGCAACAGCTAAAATCTTGTGAGGAACATCCTCCTTGATTTGCCTGATAACTTTAATGCTGGGTTTCACCATCTTACCTAGAATAATCAGGTCTAGCTAGCAATGAGGTTATTCAAAAGGCGGATGCTTCATGAAATACTTTGTTTGGTTCCTGTGGTACAGACGCCAGCACTCAAGCTACCCCAATCTAACAAATTTTCCCAATTGAACATGAACCTTACAACTATGTAATAAAGTTGAAACTCTATCAAATAAATTTGACACATTGGGGTAGCTTGATGTGCTGGCGTCTGTACCTTTGGAAATTTCTTTCACAATTATTCATTTTTAGGGTTCCGTACATCAAAAGGAAAAAACTGGACCCATACAGGATCACTTCGTTGCCTGTCTGTCACTGTGTCACATAACGAGCGGTTCAGGGTCGTTCCGTAGTTTCGTGCCATAGAAACGTTCCTCAGAATAAAAATAAATGTTCGATTTTGTCTTTTTTCTTTAGAATTGAGTTTAAATTGTCACCAAATTCGTTAAAAGTGAAAGGCGCGGTATTATCTTGAGAAAATGACAATACAAATTTTACAACTGGAAGGTGATGAAAAGTTAAAGGATTGTAATGAACTAGAGCGCGATGGTAATGATATAAGTCGGGATGGCAATTAAATACCGTAAAACAGTCGTTATATAGGTTAGGAAGGATGGTAATGAACCGTAAAAGACGGTAATTTAAAATAGCTAAATACAACAACACAGTTTAAATAACCACCGTGTTTTATTTCAATTCAGACTTTTAATACTGAAAAATGAACTTCGTAAAAATTAGAGGGAACGGACGGTAATGAAGTGGAGATGAATGAAAAATTCAAAGATTTTGTTTAATAATTTCATTACCGAATACATTAGAAACTCGAAAATAAAATAGGACCAAAATGAATTTGAGAGATAAACATATTAAGTACCTACTTAATTATAATAATTTTCTTACTACAGTACCTCATCATCTGCCTAGCCTTTTCCCAACTATGTTGGGGTCGGCTTCCAGTCTAACCGGATGCAGCTAAATACCAGTATTTTACATGGAGCGACTGCCTATCTGATCTCCACAACCCAGTTACTGGGTAATACGATACCCCTTGGTAAAGACTGGTTGTCAGACTTTCGGGCTTCTGACGACCCGTAACGGCTGTCAAAGATCCACAAATGACAGCCGGGACCAACGGCTTAACGTGCTTTCCGAAGCACGGAGGGGTCTTGGTATGTAAAGATGGTCACCCATCCACGGACCAACCGCGGCAAGCGTAGCTTAACCTGATCGATCGACCCGTGCAGCTATTTTTACTTAGCCACAAGCCCCTCCAGTACCTACTTTGTGAAATAGGAGGGATGTGATGAAATTATTTCTGGACGAAGCACTTTCAACAATGCGAAGATCGTAAATAATTATGACAGCGATAGGCATACATCCGCCCAAAGAGTCATCCGCCTCGTCCTGTTTGCCGCGGCCAATCTATTACTATACTCTATGGCCGCGGCTAACTGACCATTAGGACCAACTTGTGACCTGAAGTTTATTATGAACCAAATAAACCATCTACAAATTATGAAATTTCCGAGTATACTTTGCGTCAAACTTTATGGCGGCTCTGAAGTGAGCTACACGCTGCGCAGTACCCCACCCCACAAACCCGCTGCCCCATGAATTTGTTACTGCGCAGCGACTCGCCTCGTGTTCCGAGCCGCCAAAAAGTTTGAATCGAGCTATATATACCCTACGGATGGCGATGAAGTTTTATTGTGACAATTAGAAAACAACCTTTTCTTCTACTATTACTGAGTTAATGGTGTTATTAAAATACTTAACAATAGACCAGGGGTTTGGTTATTATATACCGTATTAATTAAAACCTTCAATTCTAATTTAGAGAAATAAACATAAAAAAACATCCGCCGAGGTCCCTATTTGGAAACGGAGAGGAATGATTTTACACGCAGTTTTATTAGCTTTATTAATAAAATTAACGAACCAAAATGTAAAATTACCGATACTCCTTTTAAAGTGATTATGTTTCCCCCGAGTGCGTTCCCGCATTGTCGTTGCGGGGGGCCCAGTAGCCGTGGTCTCCCAGCCACGGTGAAGCGAAGAGGAACCCAAAGGTGGGGCCGCTCGTCAGTGCTTTTGCCTTCAAGCCGATGACGTAGCGTCCAAAAAGTAGGTTGCGCTGAGGTGCCGCGCAACTGAGGTGGGCCGCGATGTCGAATGGGAGGTATCGCGGCTGAGGGTTATGTGCTGCGGCAGAGGAGGAATGCCGGTGCTTCGGAGCAGCCCTCTTCCCTTCCGTGGCCTGGACGGGGCCGCCACCGTTTGATGGCGGATGCGGTGGGGCCGCTGGGGAAGAGGAGTGTCGGTATAGCGTTGGCCGCTCTCCCTATCCCTTGCGGCCGAAAAGTGGTAGGCGGGACGGCGCGTTGTGTTCCACGCGCGCCGTCAGAGATGTCAGCAACCACAGGTGGGGTCCGCAAGGGGCGATGCCTGACAGAGGTGCGGGTTGTTCGAAAGAGACACCGTCGCCCCTGGCGCACAGGCAACTGAGGGAACACGGGTGGGTTTTAGTCAGTAAAAGTCTGACACGCCCTCCTGCTTCACCTGGAGCGGGAGAAGTCATTTGATGATTTCCCACCCTCCAAAAAAAAAAGAAGGTGATTATGTTTTTACCCATGCAACATAAAAAAAAAGAAGAAAACCATGGGTGAATTGGTCTGGATATCTTTTTTGCACGAAACTACGGAACGATCCTTCAGTGGTTTAGTGAGAAAACGTTACAGACAAACAGTTACTTCCGCATTTATAAGTGTTTTAGTAGGAATGGATTGGCTGCTTATCACCGCAGGCCTCAGAATCAATCAGATACGTGACGATCTGCGTGCCCTTGACCTCGGATACATCACGAGATGTCATCACATCGCAATCAAGGTCATTCTTTATTTTTGAAAGTGCATCGAGTATTTACGAATCAAGGATAGCCCAAAAATGAGAGTGTTACCCAAGCAAATGTTTATTATTGATAGTAAAACATTTGTTTTGTTACACTCGGGATAAACATTCCTGTCTTTCTGAATATTACCATGATACCAACAGTTAGAGTTAGATTCCAGAGCTAATGACGTGATCAGCCGCAGCGCCTGATTGCCTTCAATAGCTAATTGCCTCCAACGTACGAATCTCGGACGGAGGTAAGTGTGATTGGACTAACTTAGGTGTTGTTCATAGTATCTATACATTACTAGGTACTCTGGTGTAATGGATGAGGTACCTACTCTTTTTCCTTCGTGATTGATGTTAGGCTGGTGGTAAGTTGTAGATACCTAGATTGTACATACTGAAAGTAAATGAACGCCTAAGCCAACAGAATATTCTTCTAGAGTTTTAGAATAAACCTCAATATTTTACAATGAACGTTCATAACAACTAATTACGGATTAATAAATAAAAATAACAAAATTATATCCTTAAAAACTATTCACTAATTAAAATATAGCGTCGAGAAATCATGCGCATCGTTGTCGACTGGTAATGTTCAGACGCCAGCACATCAAACTATCCCAATCTGTCATAGATTTTTATCTTTATTTCATAAACATAAGGTTCATGTTCAATTGGGAAAATTTAACAGATTCGGGTAGCTTGATGTGCTAGCATCTGTACCTACACATAAGACTGGTGGCATTACCTCGTTATGTGGCAATACCATACAACGCCATGCCATGCATTTAGATGCAATGTTGCAATGTTGTAAATAATAAATAGCTAAAAGTCATTCATTTACTAACAGACAAAGCCTATAAACCGCTGGGTAATAGAAGCATGACATATTGCACATGAGTATTTAACGAAGACGAGCACAGTGGAAATATTTATGAAAGTTTGAATGAAAGTTTGACTTTCATTCCTAAGGGATATTCATTCAGACGCTTGGAAATGAATAATTTGTGACTTTCATTACGTATGCTATGCTATGCTGAAAAACAAATTCTAGAGCGCTAATCTGATGCAAAATATGCAACTTTGGAAATACCTACCTGTCCAATATGATTGATTGTAATTGTGGCACGTCGTTTGTGCATAAAAACAAGCAGTACCTAACAGTTCCCGCAACCAGTTTTTGTGGATATTATTACATTACTTTCAGTGATCAACGTTGTAATTACCGATGTCGGTAACTGACGTCGGTCAAATACACAGGAAAAGTTGTGAATTCGTGTCTTCTTGTTGCATATTTTCACCTATTATCCATGTTTTTTTGTCCGTTACTTTGATGATATTCGTCGTATGCATGGAGCTAATACAGAATCTAATATTGTTTGGTGCTTTTGTAGAAATATTACGGTAATTTAATGGTGTACCTACTATGGCAAGTGTGTTGGTTCAGTAGAAAACATCGTAAAGATAGCGCCAATTTGCCTGTATAAGTATTAGATTAATCCTGTGCCATGCATTGGGAATTGGGATAAGCCTAGTATTAATAAACGAGTACCATGGTATAGCAACTACCCTCCTCTTGCTGGCACATCATCCTAGCAAACATAATATTAATGATGGTGCAAAATGTGCATTCACGTCAACAGCTCGATATCGAACTCACGACTTCGCGCACGGGACAGTCCATGCGTTGAACTATTGCAGCTTTTAAATTAATTAAAATAATAAATGGATTGTTGAGTAATTTTACCAGTGATCTAAGAAATCTCTGAGGAAAAAACAAGCAAAACTCTAAAATTGTTTTAAAATAAATACACACAATAAATAGTCATCGTAAAATTGTCGGTATGGTGTTTTATTAATATGCAACAAAAAATATAGTATTGAATTAGTATTATAAACATCATAAGGTATTTTGTATGGCTTTTACATTTTTATGCAGACATTTTATTACATGTTATATTTATTCGTATATTCCTATGTGATCTTTATAAAACTAACGTTAACTTAGGGATAAAGTCATTTTAACGCTCACGAGGCCGAAAGGCGCAGGCGCACCCTAATTGTCTGACAGCTCGCAATTTGACAGTTGTTCTAGACTGGCGAAAGGATACAAAACAGTGTGTTTTCAAAAAATAAAATGACAGAAATGCAAAGCACGGGTCCGACCATCCGTCCCTTGCTCGTTGAAGTGCCAGCCAGCGCCGCAGCTGAGCCTGTAGAGTTAAACTCCCCGAGATTCATTATCAAAACATACATAACTTATCTATAACAAAATACCGAAGAATTTCAAAGAGTTAGGTATATTATAATAAGTTATTTTTTATTAAGCTAAAATTATGACTACTGCAAAAACGTTTTTATTCTATAAATGAATTTCTAAATAATGCTGAATAATCCGTTTTAAACTAATGTGACGATAATATTGATATTGAAAATATAGTAAATATAGAAAGCATGCCATTAGGCGTAATATATAATAAATGTAATATATTGTTTTGCATGTCAAATTATGTCTGACTATGTATTAGGAACTCAATTACCTACTTTAAGACCAACATTGTACCAATACTTATCTATATAAATAAAAAGAAAAGTCCTGACTGACTGATTGACTGACTCATCAACGCCCAGCCCAAACCCTTGGACCTAGAAAACTGAAATTTTGCACAGAGGTTCCTTTTATAATGTAGACAAGGAATATGGAAGAATTATTCGAAATTCAATCCCTAAGGGGGTTAAATAGGGAATGAAAGTTCCACGCGGGCGAAGCCGCTGGCAAAAGCTAGTTGCAAATAAATGATTAAGATTATGATTATGAATGAAAATTATTTGATCCAGCCTGTCCCTTGCTGTCCCCCTATCAGTGACGCCCTGAGCCGAGGCCCGTACCCCACAGGGGGTGCTCTCAGCGTGCAGTCGCTTAGTAATTTAAGTAGGTAGTATTACGCCCCTGGCTGGAGGTTTTAAGTTCTCTTAAGGCAACCACAGGAAAGTCTGGTTAAGAATTCACGGCCTCTCAAGGCCAACTTCGAGATGCCATTACCAAAAAAAAAGAAGCAAAGTATGGGTACCTATATCTTTTTACAAGTATTTGTAACTTTGAAAAATATGTTATTTACCTTGATACATAATAATATTTCCATACTGTTCAAGGAAGCATGTTAATGATTTTAGCTGGGCTTCTTCAAACAGGCGCGACGCGATACTTGTAGAACTATTTCCATGAAGTTTTCATAGAAATAGTTCTACGAGTGTCGTGACGCGCTAGTCTGCACGAGCCTTTACTTTTTCCTGCTTTATTCTTTTAAATCTATTTCGTATAGATTATGGTCCACCTACAGCATCCAAATTGAGACAAGATGACAAGTCGTGGATTCTCATTGTTTATTACAATTTTCATCATGATAATGTAAGCAGATGTACACGCTTAAGGATCAGCAGTCGTGCTGGTGCACTATCAGTGACGTGTCATCTCAGCTGATGCCGCGCCGCACGCTGCAACTTGCAACTGATAAGGCATAGTCGTGTTTACAAAACCGAAACGACGTTTGTTGTTTGTTACCATAGTGTGTTATAGGGATGTTGCTGGGCCTTTCATTGGGGTTCTCTATACCCAACTGTTTCCTTGTCACAGGAATAGCATATCCTAGGAGGCTAGGACTAGGATGGCAAATATTAATATAGCTGTGAATACTAATAATAAAGCTGATTAGTTTGTTTGTTTTTATTGCATTTGAAAACCCAAATCATAAGGAAGGGTAAATCCCAGAAGAGTCGACCAAAAAGAAAAAGAGTCAGAAAGAACGCTAAGCGTAAAATAAGTAATACCGCGGGCAGGCGATGCGATGCGACGCGGTGGGGCAGTGAACGAGAAATAGCACTGGGACGAAGTCGTGGGCAGAAGCTAGGATAATATAATAAGAAGTTAATTAGACTACAATGAACACAAGAACCCAAATATAGTATAGTTCGCATAAGTTGTTGGAGCTACCTCGCTAACGCCCCGAATAAAACCTCGGCACGGCATCATAATGTACAGCATCCCTGTTGTTATCTTAGGGATTACAGAGACACAAACACAGTCCACAGTCAGTCGGCAATATTTACCAGTCATATCTCACCTGAAGCAATCAAAGACACAAGTCTTTTGTGTTTCCAAGGAACTATAAACAGCTATAAAGGTTTATGATCGCCCTCGTTATCTCAACAATGCTACCCAAGCACGGGCCACGCATGGTGGGCAGTGCGCACGCACAGCCAGCCCGTTGTCTTAGAGCAGGGATTGCGAACCTCCTACCTAGAATATTCTGTTTTTGGCTTATCGTCCGGCCATGTCTTTTGTCCGGGCTTTTGGTCATAAGAAGATTTTCATACATTAAAATTAAAGAGTACCCATTGAATAATAATAGACGGTTTTTTTTTTTGCAAAATTCCGGCCTGTTGTCAGGACTTTTTGAATTTCAAAATGAGAACCCTAGGTGTAGGGCTCCTGAGGGCTACACTCTAAGGCTCGAGGCAGTCGCAGTGTATCTAGTCTGTTTACCCGCTACCGCCTACCTGCATCCCTGTGAGCCTGCGACCACCTGTGCGAGTCGTGGGGTTACTAGCTTAGAAAATAGTCGCGCGGCTTGGGGAGTTTTATAGCGGTGATTCTTTCCGTGCTTATTGTGGTGATATGGTTAGTTTGTGAAATAGATTTTTCTTTTTAGTTTCCATTAAATTTCTGTCTCAGGAAAGATTTTATATAAATTATAAAGGGCTTTTTTAACAAAATAATGTGAGTATGTACTTTTGCATTATGCGTGGAAAGTAAAATATATTAAAAGCGCAACCCAACTTTTCTTTTTTATTGATTTCTTCTAAGTAAGTATTTATTAGGAATGCCTCGATACGCCTTTTTGCCGATACGATACCGATACCGATGCTCTTATAAAAATATCGGCGATACCGATACCGATACCGATACGATTATTGAATTCAAAAATGAAGGTAAAATAAATAATACACAAGTCAGGTTATTTTTTTAAGTAACATAAAAATAACAAATAGGACAAACTAAAAAACCGTTTAAAACTATAGACAGGTTGAGATTCGATAATAGAATATTTTAGTATGGTTAGTTCGTGCCTCGTTTGCAACGAAATAGACGAGACAACACGCGCGTTTACATAACATTTTTAAAACGCGATATTTGAAAAGTATCGTTGAATCGGCCATAAAAATATCGCCGATGCCGATATTTCGGCAAACTTCGAGTATCGCCGATATATCGGCATCAGTATCGGTATCCGATGCATTCCTAGTATTTATAAGATTGGCACAATTAAGTCAACAGTTTCATAACTTAAACAAGTGTGTAGCTATCTAATGCAACTGCTTAATTCTTTACCAATAACCTCTATGCAACTTTTGAGCAACCCCGACATAACAATGCAAAGTCAAAAATGCAATATTTGCGCAAACTCGCGTGAAAAATACACCTTTTGTGTAATTTAGTGTCGTGGAGCTTGCCACCCTACGTAGAGCGAGTGGTAGCCGGCCGGCGGCTCCAGTCGCCAGTCCGCACCCACATCGAGCTCACGTCTGTCGTCGCGAGGTGCGCAACGACACGTCACCAAAACTTTCCAACCCGAACTAAACTTTCTTCACGTCCCACTTAACTAATATAAAATAATAACGCGAGTGCCCAATTTTTATTGATATTATTGTGAGTGTTTGTAAAGTGTTGATGTGGTTTGAGGTGAAGTGAAGATGCGGAGCGCCTGGGAGGCGTTCTGCCTCCTGTTGCTGGCTGCTGCAGCCGCAGCACAGATCGACACGAGGCATTTATCAGGTCAGAATTTGCAAAATTACTTTCATAAAAAAAAATTACGCGGCTTACTTGAAAAACGGAAACACGCTGTATAGCTTATCGACTTAGTTTGAATATAGAACTCAACTTTTGCAAACTTTTTTTAATCTTTCCGGCCTAGTTGTTCTATAATTTTCAACGCAAATATTTTTTGCACACGAATCTTTGGATGAAAAACTGTAAATTATTAGCAAGATTCGTAGGTAACGGTAAATGACGGAGATATTTTGTGGTGATAGGCAACCTACTTAGCAAGTTTTATCGAAACCGTTGTCTTTGGAAACTTAAAGCCGTTTTTTATATTTTATACAGAAACAATATCAGGTTTTAATCAATTTATTAGAATAAAAACTAATCCAATTTATGTTCAAGAAGACGAAGCGTCGTAGACAATTTATTCGTTTTGAAAAAACCTAAGCAGTCGGGTGGGTAGTCAGAGATATCTTTGAAAATAAACAACAAATTTAAATTCCAAGTTGATTTATTCTTATTATTGCAGGGTTCTTTAATATTGAAGTAAAAATATACTACATTTTGATAAATGTTTTACAGTTTTACATGACAATAACATTTTGAGGCATTTACTCTTGAGACAGACATCGTAGGTAGGTACCCACCTCCCATCTACTTTTCCACTTTAATCAATGAAGTAACATGTTTTTAATTGCTACTTGCTAAATAAAGTAGGTAAGTAGATACCTAGGTTCCTAAATAAAAGACAATTCCGTCGCATTTTTAAGGAAGGTTCTACATATAAATCTGCCTACCCCGTGTAACAGGCTTGAAGTTTCCATAATTAGCGATGTTGGCCGTACTAAACAACGGTGTGTTTGCATCACAAAAGCCATAGACAATGGTCTATGGTACGTGATCGTGGAATGAATGGTGGCTGACTTGTGTTCGTTGAACTGCCGCGTTTTTTGTCCGCCATCTTTTGTGAATACTAAATAACTGTTCAAAGCCTCAAAATGTATGGTATCCGCGGTATTGTGATATTTTGTTGGTTGGTAAAGCTATGATTACTTTGATATTTACAAACAAGATGAACGAAAAAGTAGTTCGTCTCAAAGTTTAGTCATCACTCCTTATCAAAACGGAAGAATTCTTCTTCCAAACTAAGTTAGGTTAGTGGAGTAAACTTAACTTACGAGTATCACTAATTGTGAACATAACATAAGAATTTTGAGGACGGAAAAACTCTCTTGAAAAATACCTACAGTGAATCTTTTTAATTTAAATTACAATTAACACGAGTAGAATAATGCTGTATTTGAACAAATTGATCATGTTATCATAATAATATCAGCCGAAAGCACTTTACAAAACAAAATTAAATATTTTGTATAAAAAATGGAGCGCGCTCGTTGAAATCTTTTCCACTGCACTGCGTTTATTTACGGTCAAGTAATATTTAATAAATTTTACTGAAGAGTAGGTACGTTTTCAATTATATTCATTCATGGAACAGGGTAACTTCAATTCAAATAGTTTAATTATTTACGTGTCGTGTATTGTGATTAACTTTTGTTAGTAACCTATACTCCTTATAAAGAGGAAAGATTTGATTGTTTGTTTGTTTGCAATGAATAGGCTCCGAAACTACTGAAACGATCTGAAACATTATGTCACTGTTGGAAAGCTACACTATCCCCGGGTGACATAGGCTATATTTTATCCCCGTATTCCCACGGGAACGGCAATTACGCGAGTGAAACCGCGACCCGCTGCTAGTCTTAAATAAATAAGTTAAGACTTTTGAGTCCTAATAGAATTTGTGAGAAGTTTCCTCATAGAACGTTGTATTGTAGGTAGTGTTTTGAAAGACAAACAAAAAGTTTTTTGTGTGAAGTGTTTGATGTCCTGTGTATGTGTGTGTTTGTGTGTAGCTATTCTGACAGTATAGCTAATATAGCAAAGTTTTTTTTCGAGGGATATTGAATTGATTTTGATCGTAATATAAACTGTGTAGTTACGAAAAACGATGTTTCAAGAGTTTACATAAAGTACGACAAAATGTCAAAATACCAGATAATGCGAACACGATTGTACCCTCTAGCCTCAAAATTACCGACCTTTTGCGCCCTCACATAGCCAAAAGGTATTTTTCCAAGAGTCAAATGTCAAAAGCGCAATCAAAGTGCAATATAAACGGATATACCATTCACTGTGGAGTTTCTTGCCGGCTCTTCTCCATATGAAGCAACAATTTGGAACCGTGCACCGAGCTTGCATAAGTGCCCATGCAGGTTTATATGAAATATTTTTTTTTGATTTGATTGCAATGTTTTGTACAATTTTAGTGTCATTTTAACGTAAGCTAACAGGATCAGACCTATGTTCTTTTGAGGTCGTCTCTGGGATACGGGTTAGTGACCTCAAGGGTGACGTCACGGCCAAATTGGCCATTTGTTTTAGGGGCCTACTTTTGATGCAGGTTTGGTTCTTTAGGGACGTTTTTCTGCTATGATGGTGAAACCGGTTCACGTAGATGTCAAAATCTGGGTATTTAGGAGCAATAATTTGATCGTTTTTTAATGATAACTATTTTATTTTGTTTTGATTGCCGTCGTTGTTGTCGATTGTATTTAATCCTAAAATTAGACATATGTTTGGTATTAAATAGTTGACAAAATAATACTGGCAAATTATTTCAAGTTTTGGCTGAGGATGAGGTAAAGATGTGTTTGTTTAGTAGGTATATCATGAGATTTGAGTTTTGATTCCTACCCCATCTTAGCGTCTGCAGTTCCAAATAAGAAACCTTTGTAGAGTATTCAAAATCATGCCTGCAGTGCCATTAAAATTGCCAAAAAGTTCTGTACAATGACACATAGATGTTTGGCAAACAAGACGTGCCTAGCAAATCAGATTCAGATGCGCCTCAAAGCGAATAAACCCAAAAATTAAATCTGATGGCCCACAGCTACTACTGAGATAGTCCGTACAATGTACTCACTATTGTCATGACCAGTAAATTGAAATACAGAAGTTCTAAGTGTAACCATGCACGGAATAATCGTCAAGATTACATGTAAGTAATGAATTTAGATCCCATTTATTATGAAGGCCTTTAAAAGGTGCCTTTTGGAATGGCAATACACAGTGCTTTAACTAGGTCATTCTATCGTTGAGCTTTACGCTCATAATCTCAAGATATCTTACTGCTACAGCATTTTGCATTTGACATTACCCTCTCTTGAAGAGGATGTGAGGATCCTCTTCAAGAGGGAGGGAGAGGGCAATACTGGATTCTTAACCACGGCATCTACCTACTGGGTAGTTGGTAGATGCCGTGGCTAACAATCTAGTTTTTCTACATAAAGTCAGTTCTCTTTGACTCAAGATTTTAAACCGGTGACATTCGGGTTTATGTTTTATCTGTATCTTCTTGTACTGTGGCGGATGACGTCGCCACATAAACGTGAGTCCCGCACCACTCGAGTAGTCCACAGCCGACGACTTTGACCACCGGAAGACGCTTCGTCGCGACGACGTGTTGTCCGCTCAATAAGTCACTTCCGGTAGTACGACCCAATGGGGCAGCATCACACACAATATCATGCCTTACCGCTAAACAAATAAAGCCCTATTCCGTCTGGATGCAACATGTTTAGTCTGCAAAACGCTGATGCGTCTGAAATTTCATACGAGACGCAATTGGTATTGGCACAAACGAATCTGTTGCTTAAAACGCTAGTTATAGAGTACAGATTTGCATTTAGCAATTGGGAATTGCATTGCTATGTGGCTGACCGCAATCTGGCGAATTTGGGTTGCGTGGTTAGTACTTTTTTATTTACAATTGATTCTTTTTTGCTTTTTTGCGTTAATTGATTTCACGGTCGCCGCCCGATACCTCTCACTCGGTAAAAGTAGGCTTTGTAATAAAAAGTTCATGGTTCAAAGAGTTTTCGTTGGAGTCTAATTTGGGAAAAAACTTTTTAGTAACAGCTTTTATTAACTGTTGGAAAAGTTATCTTATAGGCACACTTTTTGTGTACCAAATTGTACAGAAGTAGGGACAAATCGGTGACACTAATGAGTAACAAATAAAAATTCTAAGGAAACAAGAACTGCTAGATAACTGGTTCCATATTGAGGTGTATTTCATAATCCCAGGAATAAAAATAACTACAAAGGCCGAAGATAAGAACAATAATTGAAACATAGTTGAGACCAAACAAACAAAATCGTTTCCCGCAGAGATAGCGAAATTAAAAAATAACTTCAAAAACTTTTACCTCGATGAGTGGTTTTATGAAAAAGCGGTCGAAATTACAATAGACACGAACGGAGGCACTTTCTCCCGCGCCCATTGCGCTCACAAGCGAACGTAATCGCTTTTTTAGGAGTTCAACAACATCTCTAGAGGTTCACGGATTCACTGAGAATTTTTGCATTTTCAGACTTCCCAATTGAGCTAAGAAAGTAGAAACTTAGGTATTTAGATGTTTTTTTTTTAATCTGCTTTGTTAGATTTTGAAGTTTATTTAGAGTGTTTTACATTATATTGTCAAACGATAATGGCACGTGTTTTTACCTGATGCCGAGATTGGGTCTTCCCCGCAGACGAATTCAAAAGAACTGGCGTGTTATTGTTAAAATCAACATGGCATAGCATAGCATAGCAAACAGATAGTTGGTAAAGCTACCTAATTTTATTTTCAAATCTTGCTCTTCAAAGTTTGCTACCGCACATGCTCTCATAAGAGGAAAAATACTTCGACAGTTTTTTCATTTAATGGCTTGGGAGTTGTTGAGACCTACATAGATGATATTTCTGCCAATGCTATCAACCTTGCAGAAATTCACTTGGTACTGTGATAAGTATCTCCACTGTTCTTTTAATCCAGAATAAACAAAATTCGAGAAAGCGGGACTCATTTCTTGTTGCGATCATTATATACTCACCTGTTTCTGAAAAGAAATAAAGACCACACATCTGCCGACCTGCACTTGGTGCAGGTAGTAAATCTGCAGACAGAAATGGATAGCTTAAAAATAGTACCTACATAAATGGCCTGTAATAGACAAAACTCTACTAGGATTACCTAGTCAATGTTGTGGATATTTGAACTACCTTTTAACTAATTTTTGTTATTATTGAAATTCTTAAATATGTACCTATTACTTAACTCAGACTAAAAGTGTTCAACCCATTTCTGAATCTTAACTTTAGAGACAGAAATATCATTCATCCGACAGTTTCAGTCCCAAGTTGTCAGTTTCATTCACTATAAGTCTATCTGTCACGACCAGCCCAATTTATTTCCACCTTCATACAGATACGGACCGGTCCAAGATATTGAAGACTTCACATCAAATTACTACGAGTTAGTTCAAAACATTCTAAAGTGATATCTAAACATGTGGCGTCTCCCTCTTTCTTAGCACGAGTGAAAGGGAGGGAGAGTAGAACCAGTTTGGCAAGCATTCGCCTTGAACTTGTATAACCGCTAGGCCAAGTGGTACAGTCAACTGCACGTCCATGGTAACATAAACAGCGCCTTTATTTCGTAGCAGTTAGGGCGGTTATCGTGGTGCCGGTGTTATTACTGACTCAGGTGACCGTACCCGGCTGTGGGATAGTCCAGTTTGTGGGTTTACTTGCCAATTTGAGTTTACCCAGTAAGTTGGTATTATTATGTGGTTTATCTGAAAAAACGATCGAATGCAGGATATAATGTGTTGACAATAAAAATACCTACGTCAATGATGGTTCTTTGGCTTGGCTAGTTTTTTTTTTTTTGTTGAGACTATGTCAACACTTCAATAGGTTTTTTTCTTCTTATGATTGAGTAAATATTTCAAGATCGTAGATACTCGTAAAAACTGAAGAACAACATGATTTACTTTTAAACCATTTTAATTTGGGGTTTAAAGTCCAGATATGTATTTATAATTAAATGTGTTTGGTTCTATCCCAGATAATGAAATCTACTCTATGCGAATATTTCAGAAACAAAAGCATTCTTCCACCAAAAGTTTTCAACTTACTTTCACTTCGTCAGTTCGTCGTCCCAATAAAAATCTTGTCGGTATTTTTCAGCCATTGACTGTTTCTTTACTGAATTCAATTGGTTTGTTTCATGAAAGTTTTGCATAACAGGAAGCGTGTTGGCGGCAATTAATTGAAAAGTTGTGATTACATGCGCACGCGATTACATCGCCGCGCCAGCCAATCGCGTGCGTCCAGTATATTGGTAATTGGTGATAGATTCGCAATGATGAGCTGTCAGTTGTGATGGATGGGTTTCGGGCCTCTATTGAAGGCATGTGTCTGGAGAAGATTCAAGACAGTGGTTTTAGCCGTATTTAGTGAATTTAAGCTTGTGTCAAAAGCAGTTGTTTTGTCTTAATGCTATGATTGTCTTCAACTAAAGACCATATCTATTCATTATTTGACTCATGGGTGGTAAGGAAGTGGTGAGGAAGATGCATTTTGGAGACGTTCTCTTACGGTCTTATTCATAAAAGTTATAATAAGACCTTTAGAGTATATCTTTGACTAGATCGTTTAAAATATTTTGCTTTGCAAAAAATGCAATAAAACTATCATTAGGTACATTTTCCACATACTACGCCGCAATTTTATTGCACACGCGTGCACGAATAACCTTCAGCTACCATAAAAATACAATAAAACCTTTTTATCAGTGCATTGTCAATGTCAAAAAATAGCCTCGCGATGAACGACGACCGCTTACCAATGCGCGGGCGCAAAAGAATGTCAACGTACCTCCCCACTTCGATCCCCCTCTTATAATTGAAACATCACAATGTTTCACGTCTGTTGACGGGGGTGTATGAAGCTGGCAGTTCGTAATGCGAATGTGGTCGGCAATGGATGAGAGGCGAAATGAAAGTGTTGTCAGAGTAGGTCATTGACTCGCATGCTTCGCTGGGTGTGGTGGAAAATCGTCGGCAGTTAGTAACCATGGCGGTGATAGGCTTTCAAGGGCATGGGGTTATGTTGGTATGCATCCTTCGTGTCTGCTAAACGTTCTAAATGGTAATATTTGAGACGGAATTCGGACTGAGGGCCTACTCCTTATAAGCACGAAGTCCGTCGTTTCGGACGAAGTAACGGGCGTTTCCAACTCCTTATCATGTACGGACAGAAGATTAGTTTGGAGCCCGAACTAAGAATGAATGTCAACACGATTTGACAGCTGTCACTAATCCCGATATGCTTTTGCACCACTGCACATCCAAAAACAAAATGTTAATTGGCTGTAGAATTCACTAAAAAGATTCGAACTACTTTCAGACGGGCCCGTATTTTTGTTGAAGGAGTTAAAGAGTAGGCCTCTGTTACGAATCAGATTTCGATCTGGTTTATCGTAACTGCGGCCACGACTTTGGGTACTATGATAGTCGTGACTTTCCTGTACTTCAGTTTTATTGAGAACAGTCAGAGAAGACTCTAATATTATTCAACTTGCTAAATAAGTACGTGTACTGTTTTGTGCTTATTAAATCATTGTAAACTTCTAGGTACTTAGGACAAAAAAAAACTAACACCTCTTGTTACAAGGTCCGTATTTGCAACTAAATTCTACTTTGAAAGGACCCTTTTGAACTTTGAAAGTAGAATCTAGATGCAAAACTATGTATGCTTATTCCAACTTTAGACACCGACTCTTACAAATACAGCCCACATATTCCTGTGAAACTCATAAGAAACCGCTTTCAGTCTGAACGAAGCGACTAACTACATTAGCATACCTATAGGCAAGCTGACAGTTCTCCTTTAAACCTTGTATATTACTGCTGTGACCTGTCGAAGAGTATGTTTTATGGTCCACTAGTTTTCATTTGGGAGGAGAGAGTACGACCTTGCAAGTAGAAGGTACCCCACTTGATTTCCTTAGAAATGCAATTGAAAGTCTGTGTTGTAGAATGGTCTATGAGTTTGGATAAAACGCATAATTTCAAATTTTAGGAAAAACCTTCAGTAATTCGCTATTCATCGATCTTTTGGCAGAAGAGGCTTTCAAAGATGCAGTGTCAAATTCTACCATCCAAAAAACCATCAAAATAACTTGAACCCATATTGGATTATCGTCACGTAAATCTGGATAACGATACCAACGTATAACCATAGATAGCACTGCTCAGGAGCTCGCCACCACATAGTTAATAGTTCGACACTTGGTCAGGCAGACTAATTTAACTTTGAAAGGGGTGATTGATGGAAAAAACTTCGCTCATTGAAAAAACTGGCTCAGTGGGCCGCCATTGTTGGCTCAAACTTGCGTAGGAGTTGAATATTACCGAGAAACCTTACAATGATTTAGATTGATTCAGAAAACTTCCACGCCACTGCCGATTTGAGAGGGAAAAAATATTGCGTTCATTCGAAAGGCGTTTAGGGAGTGGTATTGTCAGCGTGATCCAATATTGTTAACAGCAATATTTTTTCCGTTGTGGTGCTTTTGGCAGACCATGTTCTGTCCTGCAGCAAGATAGTTTAACATCTGGGTTCGTCTGGCACAAGACCACGGCAGATGCCATGAATAACAGAAGCCCTACTCCCAACAGTGGAACCATGGAAGATCATTCTGCATGATTTGCATGACTAAAAAGTTCCCTAGTGATTAGATGTGCTAATACCTATGCTTCTTTAGAAGTATCTTGTTGCTAATTACTACTAAGGATGAATTTCACCAATGCAACTAAACGCGTTAAGCACGTCAAAACCGCGTACAAGAACTGACAGAGTCAAAATTTTTATGGAGCATTGACAGTGACAGATATTGAACTTGGTTTAGAAGTGCTAATCACGTTTAGTTTCATTGGTGATATCGGAACTAAGTATTAGGTCTTTACCTATGAAATTGCCGTTCTGCAGTACTGGCCATTTCAAATCAAAATAATTTTTGTTTGGCTAAGAATTCTAATTTCAAATTAATTTTATTTTAAAAACATGGATTTTTTTTTCTAAAAGTAGTCATTTCTTTATTGATTAGTGTTACATTTTCATCGCATTTCAATCTTTTTCGTCATCATGGATACGTTAAAAATTCGAGTAATTATGGAATATGAGTACCGTCGTGGCAGCAACGCGGCACAAGCGGCACGCAACATCAACGACGTTTACGGAGCTAACACTACAAACCAACGCACCACCTGTTATTGGTTTGCTCGCTTCCGTTCTGGAAATTTCGACCTGAAAAATGAACCTCGCGGTCGTCCGAAGACTTTGGTCGACAATGACGAATTAAAGGCGATTGTGGAAGCTGATGATACACAATCTACGGCTGAATTAGCAGCAGCTTTCGACGTTAGCGTCAAAACAATATTGGTCCATTTGCGTCAAATTGGCAAGGTAAAAAAGCTTGACAAATGGGTGCCCCACGAACTCAATGATCGCCAGCGCGAAGTACGCGTCGAGACGTGCCTTGCACTGCTCAACAGACACACAAATGAAGGAATTTTGAACCGCATTGTTACCTGCGATGAAAAATGGATTCTGTTTGATAACCGTAAGCGCTCAGCAAGTTGGTTGGATCCTGGTTCAGCACCTAAACAATGCCCTAAACGAAAACTTACCCCTAGAAAAGTGATGGTCACTGTTTGGTGGTCTAGCGCCGGTGTGATTCATCACAGCTTCTTACCAAACGGGGTGAGCATTACTGCAGATGTGTACTGTGAAGAACTGAACACAATGATGGAGAAGCTGGCGCATCTCCAACCAGCATTGGTCAATCGCTCGTCTCCGCTGCTCCTGCACGACAACGCGCGACCTCATACTGCACAGCAGACGGTCTCCAAGTTGCAAGAACTGGGGTTGGAAGCTCTCCGTCATCCGCCCTACTCACCAGACCTTGCGCCTACAGACTACTACTTTTTCCAGAATTTGGATAACTTCTTGGCGGGAAAAAAATTTAATACCCGAGAGGCAGTACAAAATGCCTTTGAAGAATTTGTTGCCTCCCGTCCAGCTGATTTCTTTAAGAAGGGCATCAATAAACTGCCACTGCGATGGCAAAGATGCATTGATTGCATGGGTGATTACTTCGATTAATACAAATAAAAAATTCATGAAAAAAATTCGTTTAAATTTTTTCATACAAAACGGCAATTTCATAGGTAAAGACCTATTAATTTATACAATACGGTTTCACCCGCGTAGTTCTCGTTCCCGTGGGAATACGGGGATAAAATATAGTCTATGTCACTCGGGGATAGGGTAGGTTCGCAACAGTGAAATAATTTTTCAAATCGGTTCAGTAGTTTCGGAGCCTATTCAATCATCATCATCAACATTTCAGCCGGAAGACGTCCACTGCTGGACATAGGCCTTTCCCAATTTGAGGGGGCTTGCCATAAGCGCCACGCTTGGCAGGCAGGTGTCGATCGCAGTATGGTGGTAAAATGCATAGAGAATGCTGCTGCTCATTCTCTAGTATATCCCTTAGTCACCTCCTACGACACCCACGGGAAGAGATGCGATGATGCTATTCTTTACGTCCGGCACCACACTGCACAATTCGGCACACAGCCTATTCAATGCAAACAAACAATCAAATCTTTCCTCTATGGTATAGACAAGTTGGTAGCTGTAGATTTCATTCAAGATATCACAGGAAAGCCTTTGTTTCTGCAACACACTGACCTGTGGATATAGTGTCAACCAAACTTCCTCGGTCACCGATTGCGACAATTCCGGTCACCGACTCATACGCCGTACAATCAGCCATGATGGCTGACCACGATTGTCTACAGCCACATTATCTCGACAATCATAATAACTATTTACTTTTCCATGTTTTCTGTATGCTTCTATAAGCCATACTTAGGTCATTTATTTATTTGTTTAACATAGGTACGATAGTAGTAGTTGTTTGATAGTTTTGATATTATAGTAAATTGAACTATGAGGTGACACAGGGATGCATTGATCATTTATGTTTTGCTTATAAAAAAACCTGCATGTAGAAACCAGATTATCACCAGAAGGTAGATCAATTATGTCTATTTTCTGCTCATCGTCATCATCATCATTTCAGCCGAAAGACGTCCACTGCTGGACTTAGACCTCGCCCAAGCACTGCGGCTTCGACCGGATATGTGCTCCTCGCATCCGGCGATTCCTGCGGTCTTCACCAGGTCATCGGTCCACTTTGTGGGAGGCCTTCCAACGCTACGTTCTTTCAGAGCGCAGTTTTCTGCTGATCTAACATAAATATTCAAACAATTGTGGATGACAGTTTTCGGGCCATTTCTCTTTTGATAAAATTTGTGAAGCATACATACACCTACCGTACATGCTTTTTCTATATGATTTTTCTCTGTTCCTAAAACATCAAGCGCCATTCGTGTCACCAAGAACAAAACAAAAGACAGTGCCAGCCCTTTTCAACGCACAAACAACAGACCGTCACGTCATCGCGTCATTACGATAATAGCGAGCATCGCCGGCGCAATGGTATAGCGAATTAAAGAACTGTTAGTCGACCTCTGACACGCAGTTCGAGCGAGGCCAGAGAAACTCCTGCGCATGTAGGTACACTCCGTTTGAATAAATTGATGTTTATTGTTGTTTGTTTAGTCACGATAGGCGGGGTTATGTATGCCGTTAGGTAAAGAATAGAGTTGTTAGGCCACCCATGGGAATATGTATCGGAATGTGTGCAATGACATAGGCTTATCACAGTCCACTGTTGGGCATAGGCCCATAACGTAACACCATCGGTCATACACTCTGTCATCCCTATTAACTTTGTCCCGATTCTCCCATAATTTCGTAAGAATTAATTAAAATTTCGTAGGTGATTAAGACTAAATTAATATATTTGAAACATCATTCTGTCTGTGTCATCTTCAAACGCCTGAAAAAACAGAGCGACGACGTTTTAAACACGTTTATCTCTACTGACAGGGTGAAAGGGAAACGCTTCCGCAAAAGAAGACAGTACCTACCATAAAAAATCTTTTTTTTACAATTTTTACTTATTTTTTTTTTACATTTTTTGTACACTATGCTCTGAGAACAGCACCCTAATTGCGTAACTCACGATTCATCATAATCTGTATCGTTTTGAAACGGATTGTTAAACCATTGCTTCATATGTTCGAAAAATGTGTCTGTTCAACAACATAAATAACGCAATGAATATTGTATAACTATGAAGACGAAACCAATTATGATCAATCGTAAGTTACGCAATTAGGGTGCAGTTATGCGTACCATTATTTGAGATTAAAAACTTTTAAAAACGACCCCAAGTTCAGGCGGCGATTTTAGGCTTAGGCATCCTTTGTAAAGCACCGCCAAAATAAAATGAGTAGAAACATTACAGCAGCGTCAAACGTTTTAAATTGATGCAAAATACGTGTAAGCATTTTAGGCGCGAATTACACAGAAACGGCGTAAGGTGAAGGCGCTGGGCACGCCACGATTGCGGCGGTAAGTCCCCTCTTTGAGGAGTGGTTTGAGAGGCGGTATGGCGTCCTCACCTTCCGCCTGACGCAGGTCCTCACCGGACACGGTTGTTTCGGGAGGTTCCTGTTTCGGATAAGGCGGGAGGAAATGCCCGGGTGTTTCCACTGCGAAGATCGCCCTGAGGACACGGTGGAGCACACGGTGGCGGTCTATAGTGTCGAGCCACATCCAGTTGGCGTTTATTGAGTGTTACACGGATACTTGTTTACATGTATCGAACGAACATTTTGAGTGACCAAAAGATTTATAACCTACCCTCGAAACATTTTAGATAATCGAGGTCTAAACTTTGTAATACCCCCAACTTTATGCAATTTTTAAGTATTTAGTTTTAATATTCTCATGTAAGTGAATAGTTTTATTGAGAGAGAGATGAGAATAAATGATCTTAAACCGGACATACATCTTTTAAGGGGTACTGTGTTAAATGTTAAAACAAAATACCTTGTGATTATTGCAATTAAACGAAAGGAAATTTAAAACTCTAACTTTGTAAACAAGCGTATCTATTACAAATTAGAGGATTATATCCAAGATAAGATTGCTTGAAAACATGCTGGTCCTGCTCCATAGGACAATCTCTAGAGTCTAGACAAAATCAAACTGGTTGCTAATTGAATTGTATAAAAAATTATACCTATTTATGACACTGATTTACACTCAGTGATTACATTAACTCACACACTGACTTATTACTTGTTAATATTCTAGGAAAATCGTATATTTACTCTTATAATGTTTGTAAATAAGTGAGCACCATGTTTCTGTCATAAAATTGATTTATCTGTATTGCTCCAATTGCATTCTTTTACCTATTTTGGTATGGTAATTTTATTCTGGGTACATCGTTTTCACACATAATTATATAATGAATGTACTATGCTAAATATTGTACTTAAAACATATTAAAAGAGTAACGGTGGAGTTTCTTGCCCATTCTTCTCCATAATAAACTATATTTTGGAAGGGGCGACTAGAATCAATTCTATTTTAATGTAGGTTGTTTTTTTTTTTGGTTGGAAATCTTCAAAAAACTTCTCCAGCTCTGGGTGGAGCAGGAGGGCGTGTCAGACTTTTACTGACTAAAACCCACCTGTGTTCCTTCAGTAGCCCGTATGCCAGGGGCTGTGGTATCTCTTTCGAACAAACCCGCACCCCTGGCAGTTTTTAATGTAGGTAAATGTTGACGTTCAAAAGTGCCTTTTAAGTGCCTAATTGAAAAAAATGCATTGACTTTGACTTTTGTTGACCCTGGGCGCAGAATCAAGAAAGTTATTGCTATTTTTGCCAGCCAAAACATTATCATCATTATCATCTGAAAAGTTATTCAAAATTCAATAGGTCGTTTGAACCTTATCGTGGTATGTTGTTGTTTAATAAACATCATCGGACCCATTTGTAATAATAAAACAAAAAAAAAACATGTCGGGCATTTCAGTGCTAATCTATGGTTTAACAGGTTGTGGGTCGATGATTTGACTTTGATTTTGATGTCTTTGCCGGCCGCCCTGTATTTACACTTCGTAAAAATCATAACTCTCGTTTTAACTTCGCTGTAGTTGGTTAAAAAAGGTATCTAATTTTTTGTGAGGTTGGTAAATAACTATTTGGTTTGCATTTAGTCTAGTCATTGTTACTACTGAAAGTAAGTGACAAAAAATATCCAGTTTGTTTATCTCCTCAACTCTAGCTTACTCGTTTCTTCGATTGGCAACCTTACCTGCGCCATATTTATGTACCACAAACACATCTGTAGGTACATTATGTACGTCTATGTATTAGTTATGGTTGTAATACGTGATTAGCATACCTATTCACGACGATGGGGCGTTGTGGTAAGACGTAGAATGATTTATAGAGCCTCCATGCTGTACTGGTTTTGATCATGTGTTATGCCACGTGTACATAATAGGCAATGCCTGCTACTTGGAACGTCATTACAAAGTGGTGTTAACCACATTGGATGGTCGTGAGGCGAATATTAAGAACATCTAGGTACTTACGTTTAAAACACAATTGACGATTATGTTGGTCCAATGTTGCCAAGCAAGGCGTTTTGTAGGATGCTGTTGCTCTTCTCCGTGACATACCAATGTTTAAAACATGTATTCTACATACTGTTTCTGCTGTTTTACTTTATCGTTTACTATTCAAACGAGTTGTAAATGCTAGTTGTATACAAAAATTGATAAACATGTAAAAACTGTGAACAGTTAACAAAAATACCGGCCAACTGCGAGTCGGACTCCTGCACCGATGGTTCCGTACAAACCACAATTATATTACTTAATTTATAAAATATTAAAAATATTTTTATTATATGATGTAAATAAAAATTTATGCTTTTCGCAATTTTTCCTTTATCTGAGCTATAACACGTTGCTTCGTACCAAATTTCAAGATTCTGAGTTCACGGGAAGTACCCTGTAGGTTTTGATTCCATTGCGAGTGTCGAAAATTTACGGCATAAACGACTGTATCTTTTGATTGCGTTGGCTTAGAATTTTGATTTTTTCACAGCTCCAAGGGACAGTAGACCTCAGTATTTGATATGAATTTCAGTTGATACCTTCACGCGTTCCTGAGAAAAAGGGTCTTGACATACAGACAGACGGACAACAAAGTGATCGTATACGGGTTCCGTTTTTTCATTTTGTGGTACGGAACCCTAAGAAATGTCTGTAACAATGACAATACATATAATATATACCTGTTTTTGAAAAGTCCTCTATAAGACCTGTTGGGAACAACTATATCACCTTATTTAAATATTATTTAAAGGTGTAAATGTCGGGTTAAGGCGCAACTTAGCGCGACGCGATCCAAGTAGATCAATAACCATGAACTTCAGATAGAAATTGTTCTATTAGTTTCGTCACGTTGTCCCGTCGCGCCTGTCTGCAGGTGCCTTTATTGGCCACATTTTATAGATAAAAACATCGATGACCTGTGAAAGAGGCGTTGTTTAAGAAACTTTGAGTCACGTGAATGTGCTATTGACAAAACTTAGGATAGTTATGAAGGAAAATTGCATTTAGGAAAATGCTATATTAAAATGAAACATAATTGTTAGTAACAATAAAGAAAACTGCAATTATAACCATAACCATTTTCCAGTTTATAGATAATCCACAGCCACAGATTTCCATTTAAAATAATGACGTCAGTTAATTTCCTTCGCAGTCTGTTATTAGTTATTGTTTCAGTAAGATAATAAAAATATATATTGCAGGTATTCAAGGATGGTTACCTCTAAACATTAATTGTAGTAATCTAGGCCAAGAATAAATTAATAATAGAAATGAAGACGATTGTTGTGATTTGTTGAACCTATAAATCGAGAATTCCCGATAGTTTATAAAACATTTTCTATTGCAATAACATTTTCCTGCTGACCAAACCTTACGTCGTGTTTTGGTTTACTGATGCCCGTCATACACATACCTAGGTACATTGCTTATTTTCGTGCATAGCACGCACCAGATACAAAATCAACATAAACATACTCTTGTAATATTCAATCAATCATGAAAATTACAGTTAAAATTGCATGATCATCTATGTGTTTTCGTTGCGTATTAAAATTCCACGCGAGCTATTCGGAAATTAGTTCAATATCTTATAGCTGCTTTACTAGCTTTTGCCAACGACTTCGCCCACGTTAACAAATTTAAACAAATTAAACACCTAAACCTTCCTCATGAATCACTCTTTCTATTTGTAAAAACCGCATGAAAATTCGTGCAGTAGTTTTTGAGCTAATCGCGAACAGATAGACAGACGGACTGGTGTGGGGGACTTTGTTCTATAATATGTAGTGAACTAAACTATTGGCCTTTGCCGAGAATAGTTATCTAACACAGACTTCTCACCAATTAACATCTATTGCAAATACGATGAGCTAAGCTGCTGTAAATAAGTTCAATACTAAGTTCGTTACTTAACTTAACAATAGGAAGTTATTATAACTTTCGAATAACAAACATGATCTGTCCAATTAGAAAATTCATAGTTTAACCTATCACGATTCTGCAGTTAACTTCGGGCGGTTCGTTGCTTTGTTCAGTAACTGTTCAACGTAAGTATACAATGAATAAACATAGTATCAAGTAAGATACTTATTTCAAAGTTATCATAAACGTCTGAAAACCAGCGTTACCAAAGGGTATCGTTTTACCCAGTAACTGGGTAATGGAGGTCAAAACTGTTTGACTGGAAACTGGGCCACATAATTGGGAAAGGGCTGGGATGATGATGATGTTGACGATGATTAGCCAATAGCAGTCTGCACGCTGGCCATAGGGCTCTCTAATCGCACGCCATTCATCTCGATTTTCGGTTTCCCTCATCTAGCTGCATCTTGCTACATCTACCGTTTTTGGTTCGTGTTTTAAAACTTTATCAAGTGAGCTCCTCGGTTATTTAACTTATAATAAAGTACCAGACTTTGAGATTACCTTTATTACCTTACGTCAAAACAATATTACTTTAACCGTGTTAAATTAGTGTGCACAGGTGTCGAGGTTCAATAAATAACCTAATTCACTTTCAAAGGTATTTGCTAACAACCTACCCATCTTGTACCAAGCCGCGGCATGGCTGCTTGACCTTGCGTTCATGTCATTGGCGTAGTATTTGTGTGCATAATTGTCAAATATGTATGACACGGATCCTTTTAGTCACGGTTGCTATGTGTTCACCGCCAGCCCTCTTATTCTAAGCAGCTATACTGCGGATAGCTGCTTAACCTCGCGCTCACCTGCCATTGGTACAATATTTGTGTTCGCAAGTGTCGGTCTACTCGGTCTCAATGGCGATGGCGCGGGTTATTTTTTTCTAAAGAAACAAGTCAAACAGCTACCTACTTGTGTTGTGTTTTTAAAACGGCCTCCGTTCGTTATAGGGCTGTTAGACGATTGAATTCAGTAATTTACATAATTATTAAAAAAAGGAACAATTCCAATATTTAATTAGGTCCATTTACAGAGTTCAACTAAAGATTCCTTTTCAAATAACTATACCTAGATACCGACCCATTCTTTTCGTTTTAATGAAACTAATTAGTAGATATGTTTTATGGATAAATAAATATTTTACAACGCCATTTTGTACTGCAGAAAAGATTTCCGTTTAATAAATGTTTCCTAGCTATGTATAAAGTCGATCAGGTGTCTTCAGCACAGATAGACACTAGATAATTACACAATAAGTTTCTCACCTTTCACAATCTATAAAAATCTCACATAATAAAAACATTTTTTTATTATTAAACTCTAAGCCACCTGCTAACCGCCGGGCAGCCCTACATCGGCGCGCGCGCAGGCTGGCACGGCCCGGCACCGCTAATGCACGCGGATCATTGTCAACCGTCCATTGTGTGCAGGGCCATTGGCCACGTTGGCAGTATCACAACATTATTACTGGGTTTTCCTCGAAAATTAGTTATTTTTGAGTGATCAGGATGATAATGGCTGAAACTAGGCTTCTCTGTTTTTGGTGTCTGACTGAGGAATTTTGTCAAGAAGTCTTTAGGTCATGTCATGAGATGAGTAAGTGAATGTATAAATTACTAAGACTAAACACCCGCATATCCCAGTACTTTGCCACGAGGCAAGAATACACATTCGTCAAAGGCATCATCATCATTATCAACGGCACCCTAATATATATAATTTACTTAAAATGGCTATCCTTTTCTTTTGGACGTTTTCCAAGACAAGTGGAATACTTTATAGAATAGATCTGGCGTAAAACAATAATTATTTAAACTAGTTTAGCTTTAAGTGACAAATTGCAGTAGTTAGTTACGTTAGTGTACCTAACGCGGGTCGCCTCGCAAGATGCTTTGTCAACAGATGGAACTGGGCCACGTGGTGATAACTGATAAGAAACTAACGACCTTTTCACTGTTTATGGCTTCTTTGCTCTTAAGATTTAAAAGATTAGTTTGAAGATTCTGGAACGTTTATGGGACTCTCTCCACGGGTTTTTTTTTGGGTGGGAAATCATCAAATAACTTCTTCCGCTCTGGGTGGAGCAGGAGGGCGTGTCAGACTTTTACTGCCTAAAACCCACCCGTGTTCCCTCAGTAGCCTGTGTGCCAGGGGCCACGGTATTTCTTTCGAACAACCCGCACCCCTGGCAGACTCTCTACGGGTGACGCGTAGATTGATCTGACAAGGGTATTCAAGATTCGAATGTGGACACGTGTAGCCATGTTTTGAATGCATGTGGCTGCGCACGAGTGACGATGCTACGCTACGATATCTCGAAGAGTACTTATAAAATATCTGTAAATGTCCACAGCAAAACATAGACCTCCAAAATGATCGTAAGTAACGGCTAAAGAGGAAATCAAAGGAATTGCAGACGGTGATCGTTTCAATTGTTTGTTCTAACGAAGCCACAGGAGTTGTCAATTTGTTTAAAACACCAATAAGGCAAATAACCGAAAAAGACATCGAAATAGCACAATATCCTGCGAAACCCATCAGTAGTTTTATGAAAAATTGGGTACTGATATTTCTGCCGTATATCTAATACATATTCGCCACACATCGTTTCAGTGGAAGCAAAATAAATGAACGCTTTCGTACCTTTTGACCGGTAACCAAACTGCTTAAAGTAATATAAACAAAAACACACACAATGCGTTTTATTTTAAAACATGCATGTGTTTATAAATTACTGAGTTATAACATCAGCAAATAACGTTGTGTTCGACCCAGTTTGCGGCACGTATCACGGTCACATTTAAGATGGGTGTGCACTTTTGTTGCTGACTCAGCGGACTGATGTAATTGTCTGAGAAGTAGGAAGTAAGTTTTTGTTATTGTGCTTTGAATTGAAAGTCTAAATATAAGTACCAATTTAGTATTTTTGTACACTTGGACTTGTCTTGAAAAAAGTTTTGAGTATGAATGTTCTGGGATATAAGGAAGGACCAAAGAAGCGATGGATTGATTGCGTGAAAATTGATAGCCAGACGGTGGGTTGGTACTTATATGATAGCTTATCTAGGAGGATAGATGTACGGAAGAAGCAGATAGGCTGCTCATAACATTCCAATATAATTAAAGTTACCATCAAATATTCGTTTGATTTAGTCCACGTCTTCACTTACTTGCAACTTTATTGCACTAGTATTCCTTATTGACTTTATCTTCCAAAACTTTCAGTACTTAGTTGTATGGCATAAATGTAATTGAAATCAAAACTAACCAAAGAGTAACAACTCGTTAGCACACAAAATGTCGAAAAGTTGGTACTCCAAATGCCGGAATTGAGACACGATATAGGAGCAACAGCGCAGCACAGACAATGACAACGCACTGTGCTCAGGTATTATTACCGACGAGTTAGTTTCTGAAATGATTGTTCCACATTGACGTAGAGATATGGCTATGATTTTATGAATAGCATGACGATTACCGTAATTTTTTGGCATGATGGAGTGGATTTTCGAGTTGAAAACTACAGTTTAGCTCTAATGAGGTTGTTTTTAATAAGCGTTGCGTAGGTTTTAGGCACACAGCGGAAATCTGTGGCAACAGGCGGTATTGCCTTATCATAGGTTTTTGAGACTTATCAGAGGGCTATGCTCGGAGTTTCCCTACGTGATCGAATTAGGAATGAAAAGATTCGCAGGAGAACCAAGGCAACCGACATAGCCCGAAGAATTGTCAAACTTAAGTGGCAGTGGGCAGGGCACATTGCTCGCAGAATACATGGCCGATGGGGCTGAGAGATTCTGGAGTGGCGACCGCATATCGGAAGACGTAAAGTTGGAAGGCCTCCTACAAGGTGGACCGATGACCTTGTGAAGGCCGTAGGAATCCGCTGGATGCAGAATCGGTCGAAGTGGCGGAGCTTGGGGGAGGCCTATGTCCAGCAGTGGAAGTCTTTCGGCTGAAATGATGATGATGAGTTTTGTGTGGGTTGGTCAATTGCTTGATCTTTCGGTATCTAATCGAATTTTCGTATATTTGACCATCTCCTGCATTTCTCATCTCTCCTTAGTTTCAGTGACTTTCATTACAAAATTATATGTAACCAATAACAATCCTTAACTCAGAACTATCAGCAGTTTCGGCCGCAGCGGCCGCACTTATCCTCGCAATAAATACAGCAGCTATAAGCAGAACGCAGCGGCTGCAAACGTAGCGCATTACAGTTATCAGCCGCTCGCAGCCGCTGCGTTCCCATTTGTTTACCTTATGTAATTGGACTGTTTGTCTACCGCTGAAGCTTTCCGAGGTTGTCATTGGCGGTATTTTCATTGAAAGTTGTCATTTTGTTGAATTTCTCGTCACTGGTATTGACGTGTTGAGTGCATTGAGGTACCTAATATGTACTACGTGTTTAGTGAGGTCTGTATAATCCGCAGTAGGGTTCTAATTGCAGATTTTTTCATTAGACGCAATGGAATGGTATCGTAATTCTTATAAATTTAATATGTAATTATAACTTACTAGCTTTATCGCAAGTTAGTCTGTGTTTATATTGGTTTTCATTTTATTTTTAATGCGAGGATAGGTCCTGTACTTATGCTTGTATTACAAATAAAATGAGGAGTAGTAGTATTTGCCAAATATCATACCGATCGCGAAATGTGACAGACAGACAGACGGAGTGACTTTCGTATTCATCATAAATATTAGTCTGCATGACAGCACTTCAGAATACTTTGCGTTAGGTTTTTTTTGTATGTTTACTTATAGAATCTTGAGACTTTAATTCACTTCTACTTACATGCCATATTACCAACTTAGGGTCCCCGATCCCCGGTAAAGTAATGGAAGTTGCAACCTTGGATCCAAACTGCTGTCAATCTTCCCGATGGTGATGGTGCCAGCGACCGTTCGTGACATTTACAACATAAACAACATGCGGGAGTATAATTTTTGACAACCTACGAACCCCACAAACAAAAAGAAACTTGTTGGCATTCATGTGACTCATGCACGAGAGTAGTCTAAACAAGTGAGGTATTGTTATTGAAACACCTGATTGTTGTGTATTCGAATAAATAACTATTATAATGTTAATTACGGTGGCTGTTCCAACATAACCTCGTACAACCTTGAGGTCTTAATACCCTTGTTGTTATGATAGTGACGTGGTACAATGTAATCCTGTGGTGTCATATAGTGCATTTTAGTTGACACACGGTTCAACAGGCTTTTCTGCTAGTCTGCATTTTCCGGGAGAGCTGCCAATTAATCGTTCAATTTTTCTTTCGCTAAGCTTCCTAAGAATGTGGTCTGGCCACTTCAATGTTTCATTTCAGAATTATATCATGTTTTTCTGATATCTGTCAAAAATATTGTGCGTCTTTCTTGTTGATAATGCAAATCAACACTGCTTTCCGATGAACTTTACTTGAATAAAACACATTATACCTACCATGAATTAATATACGTACTTAAGGGGGAAGCGCTGGGGTATTACTTTTTCATGAAAGTTAAGTCTTGGAACTTAGAGTGTTATATTGATGATTTTAATTATTATAATTCTGTAAATTCATACGTGTAACGGTCAACAATCATATATTTTATACAACTGACACTCACTTGAAAATGGTAAAAAAAAAACCTTTGAAAATGTGAACTTCGCAGGCTACGTTATCCCATCCACCTTAAAATGAAAACCACCCCCTTATTAAATAGTTGCGGAAAATGATCGGATGCAGCGGCAGCGAACCGGACCGGATATCGGATGCCGTGCAGCTGCGCCGGACACTTCGTTACCGGCCGCCGTATTCATTGATTGCGTTAGTCTTTTATTAGCTGCCCGATGGACTGGATACGAGAGACTTTTGATTAGGTTTTGTTGCGAAACATAATGACTTTTCTATTTTATTACGTTTTGTGGGAGTATCTGACTGGGGACTGGGAAATACTGGTGTTGAGCAGCATCCGGTTAGACTAGAATCCGACCCCAACGTAGTTGGGAAAAGGCTAGGCAGACTGATTGATCTGACTGGTGATGGGAGAACGCGAAAACGTCCAAAAATATGTTAAATTGTCTGTGTGTTTTGCTCGTAATTTTTTTGTTGAAAATGATGAAATATTTTGAAGTTTTCAGAAATATTGCATCACAGGCAGTTGTGCAGACGTAAAGTTGGAAGGCCTCCCACAAGATGGACCGATGACCTTGTGAGTGCCGCAGGAGTCCGCTGGATGCGGGAAGCACAGAACTGGTCACAGAAGTGGCGGAGCTTGAGGGAGGCCTATGTCCAGCAGTGGACGTCTTACGGCTGAATGATGACAGTTGTGCTTGCACTTTATACGACAATCTTTCTCTTTCCTGACCTAATGTTATAGACACCAATTGTTGTTGTTCTGGATATTTTGAAAATCTATTTTATAATTTTGACTGAACCTATCGACTCATTCCTAATTCATTATTTAATTAACTATACCTCCTAAGCTCCCGGCAGTTTATAATTGTCGTCCTGTCCAAGCTCCCAGTGTGTCCGGGGGCCATAACACGAGGTATTCATATCTTTAAAAGGGATGGTGCTATCGGTCACGTATAGCTCCGTCTCTCCCTCGCAGTAGAATCATGATGACAATATTACAACGTCATAATACGACACCAGTGTCCACAAAAACCGCACACGCGACGTGCCGCTTGTCGGCTAACATTTGTTGTTATGTGCTCATCCTTCTATTCATCTAATTTACTAAAGGTACTAATTATCATCATCTGCCTAGTCTTTTCCCAACTATGTTGGGTTGGCTTACGGGCTAACTAGATGCAGCTGACTAGTAGGTTTTTACATGGAGCGACTGCGTATCTGACCTCCACAACCCCGTTACTAGGTACTTAATACGAAACCCCTTGGTAAGACTGGTTGTCAGACTTTAGGGTTTCTGACGACCCGCAACGCTGGCAAAGAGTAGCCGGGACGAACATCTTAACGTGCTTTCCGAGGCACGAGGGGTCTTGGTATTGAAAGATGGTCACCCATCCACGGACCAACCTAGGCAAGCATAGCTTAACCTGATCAATCTACCCGTACCGCTGTTGTTGCTTAGCCACAAGCCTCAGCCTAATTTACTACACTAATATACTTCTTAAGCCCCCGCTAGTCTGTAAGTATGGTTGTTCCCGGTGTGTCCAGTGTCCACAACAAACGCGCGGACGTGCCGCCTGTGCGCCAACATTTGTGTGGCGCTGTTTGTGTAGCTGCTGTATTTGCGTATTATTTCAGCTAAACACCGCTTGCAGTGCCTGTAACTGAAGTTAAATGAATCTTAGTGTTTTGCTTAAGTTTTTAATGCAGTTTCGAGTACCTAATGGAATAGGAGTTTTCCTGTAAGACGATCGGGAAACGCTTTTAATGGAGTTAACATCTTGCAATTAAACATCACTCATATTGTTGTTTTCTATGGAGATTCAAGAAGTGATGCCAAATGCCAACCCCATGATTTCTCCATTAAATTAACATTGTAATCATAAGCAACAATTGATTGCATCGTACCATCATAATTAATAATGAATTAATAATTAATATTGCGTCTGCACACGTGTTTAGCATTCTTATGCGCAGGAGTGGAAATCTGTGCAAATTTCTTAGAAAATGCGTTGAGTGGGCAGTGTTAATGAGTGTTACATAGTTGTGGTTATACATGGTTAATTGGTCATGTTTGTGCTAGTTGTCCCGTAAAGGGTAAGCAGTAATCGAAGCAACAAAGTGTGTTCCGTGTATTATTAATTCTGTTCAGTTATTGATAAGTAGAAGCGGAATTGGAAAATTAATGTTACTGTTAATTAGAAATATAAATTATACTTTATTATTAGATTAGATAAGTAGTTTTATGTACCTAAAATTGCAAGTCAGTCTCCAATAACCCATTCATCAATTATTCAATCATCAAAACCAAACAATAAATGATGTATAATAATAATAATACCTAAATTCTACCTTAATAATACCCACCCATACAATTCATGTATTAATCCGTTTAATCAATCAACCCAGCTTACCGGGCTCTTGGCCGGCCTATGCCCTTACACACTAGCGAGCCAACACCAGCCAAGCGATTTTGACCCAAGTACACATCGTGCCGCTAACAGCAATTACTAGGCGCCACTGAGCGGAGCAATTTGGCAACGAACAGTGCTGTAATTAAATGTTGCTGAGAAGTGTGCATCTAGCCGTATTGCCTATCAGAGGTTCTATTGCTCTTAAGATGGCTCTAAGATGTTGCTTCTGTTTTGTCTCTTAACAGTCTATAGACAGTGTAGAACAGTTTATTCTATGTCAGTATAAAAGCACATATTACAGTTAATAAATAAAATTCTTTATTGACATAAAAAGAGGATACAAACAAGTGGAGCCCTGACTCCTGCGCAAGGTAAAACACCTGTGTTACAGGAGCCAGTGTTTTCACCCAATCAGTAGGTTTATTGTGTATTTCAATTAACGGTCTGATATGACTTATGACTTATCAGGCTTATTGCTATTCGTCACCATCAGCATCATTGGCGGCTGTGTTCCACCCATTGCCTCCTTCCTCCCCTTTGTGCCATGCTTCTCTGGTCAGTGCGAGTGTTGTTCCCGCAATCTTCTGTATGTCGTCTACAAACATCTGTCTGTGGCTCTAGTGTGTCTTTTTATTAACCACCATGACTAACCGCATCGATCAGACTAGGGCCTCAAACTGCTACTAAAAGTATCCTAATGTAAAACCTCAATATCTCTGACTGACCAAAGTAATGAATCCAGGCTCAAGCTCTGGAGTGTCGTTTGATACCCCTAGAATAAAGTGTTTATGTTCACAGTATGTATGTAATGAATGTATTAATAATAGGTCTTTACCTATGAAATTGCCGTTTTGTATGAAAAAATTTAAACGAATTTTTTTCATGAATTTTTTATTTGTATTAATCGAAGTAATCACCCATGCAATCAATGCATCTTTGCCATCGCAGTGGCAGTTTATTGATGCCCTTCTTAAAGAAATCAGCTGGACGGGAGGCAACAAATTCTTCAAAGGCATTTTGTACTGCCTCTCGGGTATTAAATTTTTTTCCCGCCAAGAAGTTATCCAAATTCTGGAAAAAGTAGTAGTCTGTAGGCGCAAGGTCTGGTGAGTAGGGCGGATGACGGAGAGCTTCCAACCCCAGTTCTTGCAACTTGGAGACCGTCTGCTGTGCAGTATGAGGTCGCGCGTTGTCGTGCAGGAGCAGCGGAGACGAGCGATTGACCAATGCTGGTTGGAGATGCGCCAGCTTCTCCATCATTGTGTTCAGTTCTTCACAGTACACATCTGCAGTAATGCTCACCCCGTTTGGTAAGAAGCTGTGATGAATCACACCGGCGCTAGACCACCAAACAGTGACCATCACTTTTCTAGGGGTAAGTTTTCGTTTAGGGCATTGTTTAGGTGCTGAACCAGGATCCAACCAACTTGCTGAGCGCTTACGGTTATCAAACAGAATACATTTTTCATCGCAGGTAACAATGCGGTTCAAAATTCCTTCATTTGTGTGTCTGTTGAGCAGTGCAAGGCACGTCTCGACGCGTACTTCGCGCTGGCGATCATTGAGTTCGTGGGGCACCCATTTGTCAAGCTTTTTTACCTTGCCAATTTGACGCAAATGGACCAATATTGTTTTGACGCTAACGTCGAAAGCTGCTGCTAATTCAGCCGTAGATTGTGTATCATCAGCTTCCACAATCGCCTTTAATTCGTCATTGTCGACCAAAGTCTTCGGACGACCGCGAGGTTCATTTTTCAGGTCGAAATTTCCAGAACGGAAGCGAGCAAACCAATAACAGGTGGTGCGTTGGTTTGTAGTGTTAGCTCCGTAAACGTCGTTGATGTTGCGTGCCGCTTGTGCCGCGTTGCTGCCACGACGGTACTCATATTCCATAATTACTCGAATTTTTAACGTATCCATGATGACGAAAAAGATTGAAATGCGATGAAAATGTAACACTAATCAATAAAGAAATGACTACTTTTAGAAAAAAAAATCCATGTTTTTAAAATAAAATTAATTTGAAATTAGAATTCTTAGCCAAACAAAAATTATTTTGATTTGAAATGGCAAGTACTGCAGAACGGCAATTTCATAGGTAAAGACCTAATATTAAACGTCGGTTTTCAGTACAAATATAAAAGTAATCTGCAAAGGGTTTGATGTAAGATGTAAGGTACACTGTATTCACTTCGCTGGCTCCAGACGAGGTGGGGCGGGACTGATAGCGGTGTGTCCACGGTTGTGTGTGTAATTATGTTGATGATGATTAATGAAATACGGAAGTTGTACTCGCATTCTTGCAAATTAATTTTTTCCTTGTTCTTGTAATTATTGCAATCTTTATTTTATTATATATACGATCTTAGGATCTAAACAGACAGCATTGAGAACGAAATTTAAAACTGTAACAATTATTGGTCTTTTGGTCCAAGTCTGTTGCATTAATTCACAAACCTTCAGGAAAATTAACTGCAGAAGTTGATTAAAACTTCTACTTAGTGCTTTCATTAGGCACCAATACATTCAATCATCTGATCACGGGCCCAAGTCTACTATTTTTATAAATTCGTCATTCCAATACGATTCCATTGTCATTTTGCTAAAAGTTCGTAATCTACTAAATTCATAATGGTCTATCAGTGGTCGGTCAATAGTCTCGTAATAGAATTGTGTTAAAATGGCATTGTCATATTGTCATTATTATAAAACCCGTTAGAAGAAATGATTTTCGAAAAAATACTACTTTTGAACATTTATTCGTGCCCGTTTTCATTTTTAAGTATATATTTTAACATATTGTTTTTTAACATATTATTTTAGGAACTGTCAACAATTACCGCCAAGTCAGTCATTTATTTGTCATTATGTACGAGATTACCACTACATGCCATTTCTTTCAATGGAGTGTCAGTGGCTGACCATTGGAAAGTCATAATGACGCCATTATGTTAGTAGATTACCAAACTTGTCAAAATCAACAATTATGAAATCAATGATAGACCATTCTGACACTTGTAATAGCAGACTTGAGGCCCAGGTTCATCACAAAACGAAAATGTAAAACAACAATTTAGCATCGGTCCTCTGGTCCAAGTGCTTCCCTTTCCTTTGAAAGTCCCCAGTCCTCTGTGAGTGGCACTGGACCCAACCCCAGTGCTTTGACCACCGATGCATGCTTATCCATACGATCAGGGTCCGAACCGTATTAATTCGGGGCACACAATCGCTTTTTTAATGTACAAACACGCAGCAGTGGGTTCACGAAAATTACAAATTCCTTTGTTAGAAAGTCTTTTGGGTGAAACTTTGATGAAAGGGCTGAAGGATTTGAATTTTAGTTCAGTGAAGGATCTTTCATGTTTTTTAATCTGTTTATTTGATTTTTGAAAGCTTTTATTTTAATAGGTATTGTACTGGATAGGCATTTGACTGAGTACTTACATATACTTCATGTCCTGTATACATGTGGTGGTTGATTGTTTAGCAAGCTTCGTCTGCGTGGGGCTGGTCCTCAAAAATGTATTTAAAGTATTTTTATTCATTGTAATTGAGGGATATTTATTAGGTCTGTTCGTTATGTGTAAACCCGGCCCACGTCTCGAAAGTCCAATTAAATTTACTAACAGTTAAAAAATATGAAAATTGGGTATTCTGAAAAATAAGCAAGAATCCATAATTGATAAAGCAAATCAAATTCTAATATCGCTTAGGTCATCAACATCAATTATGGAATAAACTGCTTGAGTACCTAATGTAAAAAATAGTTGGTAATTTTGTACAAAAATCTTATTTTAGTTCGATTTAAACCGTTCTTTTAATAGTCTGTAGATATAATCTGAAAGCAAGATTGTTTATCTTCAACGTTTATTTCATTGAACGTTCACTTTCGACCTATACTTTGACCCGACACTTGACAATGTCACCACAAGTAAGTAATTTTTACCTAAGAATTTTTGAATAAAAATATGATTAATAGTTTATTATTTTATTACAACTATTCTTTAGGCCGGCCGCGACCTACGAGTTGTACGTGGTAGGTAGGTTCGAACTCAGTCAGGTGTTTTACTTTGTGTAAATTATTTCATGACCACTACTCTCAAAACTGTGAAGGAGAACATCGTGAGGAAACCGGCATGTCCTAGAACCAAAAAATTCGAAGACATGTGACATCTACCAACCCGCACTGGGCCCGCGTGGTAGATTACGGCCCACTACCTCTCCCCAAGAGAAGGCCTGTGCCCCAGCAGTTGGAATTGTATAGGCTGATTATGCATGCATGTTAGGTATGTATTTTTTAGGCAATTACCATGTTGGTGAAACTTCTATGTTTACCAGAGACGTCCACACAAAACAGTTACCTTTGAGATGACAAGAAGTAGTTCCCGGAATCCGTGTTACTATAATTAACTCCTATGTTTGTCAGAAATTACATCACTTCTCAGAACGCACAAAGGGCCTGTTGGTAATTTGATACCCGTCTATGAAACTGAGATATTTTAGGCAATTGTTAGACCAAGACCTAGCTAATCTTAGCACAGAGCCCCAGCATCGATGTACATTACAAATAAATTGTATCAATACTTACGTATGCCACACGCCGTGCTCGATCGACTCGACCGGAAAACGCGTTACGGAAGAGTGGACCGGCTTCCGCTGCGCATGCGCATATGAACGAAAAAATTCAGTTAAACTCATGTTTGAACCGAACAGGGCTCTAGAAAGTGCTTAGATAACTGATTGGTTAAGTAAAAGTGGTTAAGTAAATAAGTGTAACTCTAAATTGGGATTATACAAGAGTAGCCTCTGGTTTCTAGAAGTTTGGTGAAACCTTTTGTTAATGAATCCGCTGTTAGCTACACAGGATGTATAACGTTAACCTGGTCTAAATGAAAAAAGACATTTAATACCACTGGCAATTAGAATACCAATTCTGACAAAAGGACCACCAAGCTTAAGAAAAAAAAAAAAAACTGCAATCGTTTGTAGAACCTGACCCAAACAGAAATTGGAAGAAAACTACAACCACAGATTACTTACTTATACTTCACAAAAATAACAATGATAACAAAAAAATATCTTCCATACTCCATCACAATAAGACCTGTTTTTAAATGTTCACATTCTGATATAAATCATGAACCAAGGCATATTGTTGAGCCTATCTACCATCTTGTAATTACGTCGGCTGAATAGAGAAGGTTAATTACATATTATTATTAATGCTGTAGCACTATTCACATAAGAATTGCTTGTTCTTAAGAATTATTCCTTCTTACTTTAATGGTCCTAGGTTGCGTACAGTTGTAATTTTGGTCCTAAGTGTCGCGAGTCTGTTTCAGTTTCATGTCTAGATCATTAGCGACGTACTGAAATAAAAAGGGTTGGTTCTGTCCGTGTCTACTTACATATCTCATTAAAATAAAACTCCATATCTCGGATGATTAAGTCTGAAGTCTATAATCTGTTTACCAAATTTGCAAGAAGGATGTTCAACTCCTTAAGATGGAAGCGCCAGCAATCAGGATAGCCCGCGAAATTCAAATTTCATCAATAGGTACAGACGCCAGCACATCAAGCTACCCCAATCTGTCAAATTTTCCCAATTGAACATGAATTTTATGCTAACGCAATAAAGATGAAAATCTATCAAAGAAATCTGACAGATTGGGTTAGCTTGATGTGCTGGCGTCTTTACAACCTTATAAGTTCATATAATCCCAATTATTAACTATTTCATGAAAAAATCATTCAAGGGTTGTATTAATGATTTTAATTATGTATTATTACCTATTCTATAAATATTTACGTGGCACGGTCGCGGAACATATTCTGTTCAACATATAGCCTGACACTGACACGCAGATGGCAACCAACGGAAGGTGAACATGGAATTTTACGGGCTAACTTAGCACAACCGCTTTAACTTGACTAACACTTTAACTTAAGTAACACTTTAACTTAACTAACACTTAAACTTAACTAACACTTTAACTTAACTATCACTTAAACTTAACTAACACTTAAACTTAACTATCACTTAAACTTAACTAACACTTTAACTTAACTATCACTTTCTATTCGTTATAATATGTTAGTCATGTCATCAGTGACTAGTTCCTGTGCCGGTGCAGCGGTGCCAGCCCTGTAGTGCCACAGCATTACTGCCAGCTCCTCAGTGCACAGCCCCCAATGGCCCCAATGGACCCAATGGAACCGCTGAACATAAGCACACACCGCCGGTGTTACAGCATATAACTGCTATCCGGGCTCGATAACCGTCCGACACATTAGCGAGGCGCGCCCGGACGCCCAAGCCCGTCCGGACTTTCCGTCCGCAGTCTACAGCGTCCGGAATGCTGTGTTTAATGTTGATGCGGATTTTGTAAAGTTATGCTAGATTTTTAACATTTCCGCTTTATTATTTGTTTACTGTACCGAAATATTTTTGAATGAACTGGGTATTTTAGAAGACGGAAGGATTTTAGAATCATGGACCTCAGATTCAAAGTACCTCCGACTTCTACGTTACGGGTGTTAGTACCTGCCAGGGGTTGCGTGATATTCGAAAGAGATACTGTGGCCCCTGGCACACAGGCAACTGAAGGAACGCGGGTGGGTTTTAGTCAGTAAAAGTCTGACACTCCCTCCCGCTCCACCCAGAGCGGGAGAAGTTATATAATGATTACCAATCCAAAAAAAAAAAAAAAACTTTATTAGTAGGATCTATAAACCGTTCTGACTGACATAGGTACTCATTTTTCACCAAGACAATCTGTTACTCGTGACGACACTTCTTCTCGGAACACAGTGCAGTACAATACACATATAATAAAGCCTTTACCTCAGCTTCCATTACACTTAACCCGCACTACCATTTCACCTTATCTCAACAAACAAACCTCTCCGTATTATCGATACCTCAGCCACCAAAATCCCGAACAGGTTGAACAGTATCGGGTGTTAACCCTCGCCTGCTATTAGGTAGGCGGCGCACGACCCGGATGTGTCGGCGCTTGCTCCGCGGTGCGGACGGGTTACAAAGCGGAGCTAGTGTAAAGTGTAGCTACATATTGCACCTGCTTGGCTGCTTCGAAGAAATGTTGAAAAAGGCGCAAATATTTCAAAAAAGGAAAGCTTTTTTTGCTTGCGAAGTCTTCAGGCAAGGATAGATGGAACCGATTCCAACGGGCTAAACTTACAATGGCAGCCACACCATAAGCCATAGGCTATTTAGATATATACATTGGTCTAGATTGTCTTATCGTACTTTTTACATTGTACAGTAAAACCGTCATTGTAAACTATAAGTAGGCAATTGTACAAACAACTTAATTCTGCATTACAATTTACCTTGTACGTAATATCACACCATAGAATACCGTTTCATGTATTGTTATTATCACACACATTGTAATCTACATAACCCAGATATTATCAATAGAGTAGTCATAATGTCGTCTAAGGCGCTTCACAGATCAAAACAACAAATATTGTGCATCATACAATGCATTCATATTGCATTCAAATGCCGGTGCAATAATAGACGACACAATGACATGACATCATAGACATCACTCAAATCTATTGATTGTTTAATGTGATGCGCTTTGTAATCCCTGACCTACGATACTGTTATCTACTCTCGAAGGCTGAGACAGTTATCCATCTTCTGCCCTTCTAATACAATAGTACAAACAGGACAATTCCTACCCGCATGCTTAGGCTATAATCACTTATCAACGACAATTGGAGAGATTATCCAGCTATCTCAAGGGGCGGCCGACGCGGAACTTAGGACCAGTCATCTGACGGCTTCCTCATCACAAACAAAGGACCAACCTTGCGCACCCAAGGCTGTAAACCTGCATTTTTTCCTTTACAATGAGTTTCTTGTTATATCGGCTTGAAGTCACGTATTGGCTGTACAGAGATTATATTTATGGGTTATATGTTCGTGACGATAGCAGGAATATTTTTCTGTTTACGTTTATTTTATTAGATGCTATGTAATGAGCTATGGCCTGAAAACCTGTTATTAAGTTAGTTATTACCAGGCTTGTGTTTACTTGTTCTGTGTAGCTTTGTTTTAAGGATTCGACTACACTAACTGTCATTATAATATATTAATATAATGATTTAGGCAAGGGATCTTCATTGTGAATAATTTTTTTTTATATTGACGTTGTGGCCACACCAAGGGACAGTCATCGAATTATCGATTTTTATGAATGAATAAGTACAGGTGTTGTCCCATAACTTGGAGTAAGGGGTTCCCGGAAAACTCTTACCTCTCAATGCGAGAAAATACTGGTCTAGAAAAGGTCGGTGTGAAATCTATTATGTCCTCTTGAATACAGGCGACGGACGATTCTGGTCTTTAAATATAAATACAGACCGTTTCAGCCGTATCGCACGCACGGCATCGGCACAGGTACCCTATATGCAACTATTTTGTTTACCCAAACTAGCCACTAACACATTTAGTCCAACAATAACACAATATATTCACGCTCTCCCACTGGGGGACCGGCAGCAATGCCGCTATTATGCCACCACAAAGGAGGAACGTAAGAGGATTTAGGAGGACTCCTTCCACAATGGACGGTTAATGTTGCCAGATTATTAGCTTTTATCTTGTTGCAATATAATTATATTTGATGTACGTATGTTTAGGAAGGACATGTTAACTACTATAGGTGTTGGATGAATTGCTTAATTGAGTTATTTTCATCCAAATTATATTTGAAGTTTCTGTAAAATTTTCTCATGATGTTTGTATTCTCCTTCGGATTGGACAGAGGTGTGTAATAGGTACCTATAAACCGCATTTCCCCAGTTATATCCTTTTGGCATCAACCGGAGACAAATCAAGCCTCCAGGAAAATCTGGCTACTGTGAAAATTCTAAATAGATACATCCACTTTGCCCGACCTGGGAAGTGGGATTCGAACTCGGCCATCGCTCAGTTATCGTGCGTGCGACCACTAGATATTTTTTCTAGTTCTAATTGCATATAGGTTAATGGTATGCGTAGTAAAGTAATGAATTTCTTTACTAATCACTTTTCCTGTATCTCCAATACTTACCTAATGTAAATAACATCGTTACCACAATAATTAAATACTACTTACTAGTCGATAATATTTTTATTGCGTCATGTTTTGCCTGGCACATGGTGGTACAGGAAAACCTACTACTAATCTGAACCTTACTGGAATACCAATAAAGTTTGTTTTTCTTTGCAGGTAATTGAACACGATTTCTTGGGATCCGCTATGGAAAGACTTCAAGGATTTATCCGAAGAAGGTAGATATTATTTAAACTTAGTTATTTATTATTCTTAGTGTCTATGTTCGTCTTATTGTATGCTGAGTTATTATTATAATCAAGAAGTTTCTGAGAATATTTGTGTTTACAATGATTCTATAAAGTTATCTTTTAGGGATAATTATTATACTTTGTTAGAGTAAATTATTATAATTGTTGGAACTCGTCTGGGGATATTTTTTTGAATGAGATATAAATGATTTAACTAATTGGTAAATTAGTTGAGTATTTTGTGTGATGTTTTTGTTAATGATTCTATGCTATTCTGACAGGAAAATACAACAAACTTATCAAAATCTTATTGTTATAGATACCTAACTATTTGAACATAAAAATTATCTGTTTAGTCTTTTACAAGAATAGAAATAGAACCATACACGTACAGAGGCAAGCACATCAAGCTACCCCAATCTGTCAAATTTCGTTGGTAGTTTTTCAACTTTATTACAAACTAATAAGGTTTATGTTCGATTGGGAAAATTTGACAGTTTGGGATAGCTTGACCTGCTGGTGCCTGTACATACACAAATGCAAAGAGGAAAATGCATAACACTTCCTTTTGTCGGTGACACAGTCGGATAAAATTGAGGAAAACCGGAAGTGGGCAGATTTATAACTTCCTATTAACGTGTCATTTACAACATTTTAGTTGGAACCTCATTATATAGTCTTTCCCAATCGTTTCCATTCATATTTCGAAGAGGAGAAAAATTTATTAAAACATTCTTGAACGAGCTTCCTAGAAGTCCGCCAATTGGTAATACCGTAGATTGACAAAATTATTAATTGACTTGTACCGAATATAAAACAAAGGTAATTTAATTTAACTGAATTTATTCCAATGGTTTAATTAATTATATGTATATTTCCGTTCACATGTAGGTCGTGAGTTTCTCTCCTAAATATAAATGTCACTCACGAAATTATGTGTAAGATACGTATGTACTTAATTATTTGCAAAATTACTGTTGTAGAAATCAATATACAAAACATTTTAAAAAGAACAGGTATGATTGGTTACTACTGGATACCTTTGAAATGGACGTTTTAAATGGTTAATAGAAAATTTATAACCCTATTTTAAATTCTTGTACGCCATGACCACAGATATATACATTGATATACCATCTGTGGCCACGACCCATAGCCACAAATGAATGAAACTGATTTCTTTTAGTTGTTAAAATTAATATGATACGTTAATAGTGCTGATAGAATACGCTGTATTACTTGTTATTAAATACCTACACATAAAATAGTAGTTTTTTTGACCGGCCCATCTTCGTTTTATGTGTTTATGTAAGTTCAACACTAATATCTAACGGCAACCAGTATTTAAATGAAAATACCATGTCATTATTATGCTGTCACCTCTCGTTAAGACGAAAAGGGGTCACCCAATGTTACACATGTTTTGCGGCCTTCCAATATTAAAATTACCCCAGATCCCTTAAATCTGTACTAAGCCTAGCAAGCCTTTAGAGGAACGTGGAGGATTGAAGTTTATCCCTAGTTTGACAGAGATGTGACAGTCATGAGCGATTGACAATTTGTCATCTACTGAGTATGGTGGAGTCCTGATGGATTGGAGACGCCTGTCATGTGCTGAGTGGTCCAATGTGAGGGAGGAAGCGGTAATAGGTACGGGTCACTGATATTCCTAAAAAAAGAGCAGGTCAACAAAACAATCATTTTGCATTTTGAACGGTTTCTTAGCTACATTAACTTTTTTTGTTAACTAGTATATTCTTATTTGTTTGTCTTGAATTAAGAAACGATTTAATTCAGTTCTTTTCAATTTTATCTACCGAATCACGAAACGAGATATCTACATATAAGATCTATAAACGTTAGTTAGCAAGTAATTTGTATTATTCCTGTCACTGTCTCACGCCTGTGAAATTAATACGACCTGTCTAAAGGCTCTAGCAGACTGGCGCGACGCGAGAGATTTAGTAGACCATTTTCCGTGAGGTTTTCATGTAAATTGTTCTATTAAAGCCGCGCCGCAACACCACATGCCAAGATCACTGGGGTTACCTGTTCAAAAAAAAAAAAAAAAAAAAAAAAAATATCACCATCAAAACACTTCTCTTCAATATTCCAACACAAGTTCTTCACAAAGACACCCGTCTTTCCCTTGCTCCAGACAGACCACGACAGACACATCCTCTCTCAGTGATTAGCCCATGGCGGCCATTATTTAAATTTGACACCCTCCCCTGTCAACGACCCATCAGCCTCCATACTATAGGTAATATTGAAAAGTGCCTGTTGATTTAAGGAGATTAAGACTAATAACAGGCATTTAGGGATTCGTTAATCTGGAATAGAAAGGATTGTAATACAAGTTAGCAATTAAAGCTTCTGACATTAAAGTTTTCGTTAGTAGGTGAATTTGTAATAGTTTAGGAATTTAAACATAGGTATGTACATAATTTCGTAACATTTAATGATTGGGTGTCTGTCTAGCGCCTTTAGCAGTAGATATATCGGCTGTAGGACGGTAGCAGACAGTGTTAACGAACATATCATTTCGATTTTTTCCATAAATTACATTTATGAAGACTTGCCAGGGATTCCCTGTGGGCTTAAACATGGAAAGTTCGAGGTGCTAATGCCCCCAGGTCGTAGGTGCTAATGATCTGCCGCTCGCTATCATTTATCAAAATGTGTAAATTGATAAATGTAGACTTTATGTAAACAGCACATGAGCACATTGATGGTAAACATTTACGGTCTTATTAATAAACGCCTCTTAACTTTAAATCAATTGCAAACTAACTGATTAGAAAAAATCTTATTTGTAAATAAGAACAAATCTTCTCTAACTACAAATCAATTGCTTAGTAACCTCTTATCGCTATTTAGCGATAAGAGGTTACTAAGCAATTGATTTGTAGCTGTCAAAATTAAACACCACCGGTGCCCTGTTTAAAGCTTGCAAAGAGGCAAAATGGCGGATTTTCTTCAATCAGCTGACTGATTCAATTGCATTATTGTGAGCTTCAAGGTTATTTTGTTCCTAATATCGATTTGTGCCTTAGTAAATGTGGATTTCGATAATATTTTACAAGATTTCAAAACGATACCGAAGAATTAAATAATTTTGAAATGCCACACGCGCCGGCGGGCAGTAGACAGAGGAATTCCTACAAGGCTTGTTTAAATCCGCTACAAGAATACATATTCTTCATTCTAAGTACACGTGATGATAGGATCTATAGGGAAATCACAACTGGGATGAGGCTCAGTAGGTTTGAAGAGACTGAGTTCATGCAGAAACTCATCGGAGATAGTGATTATCCAATGTGTTATCCCATGTAGCCCTCGATTTATGATGCCCACAGAGTACTTGAAACTTGATACTGTCAACGCCTTCTGAGGCCCAGAAATAAAGAAAAGACACGTTGTGGCAGTCATGCACAATAAAACAAGAACTTTTTATAACAAACAATTTATTGCAATATGCAATATAGGTACATTTTTGTTATAATTTCATTATTTTTGATTTCCAATTATTCTTTTTCCATAGCCGGGTGCCATTAATGGTCTCTTCCGTTGCCGTCATTGCAAGGTCGAATAGTATTGGTGTTACGTGGTAGTAGCTTTCATAGAGCGGTCAAAATTGTAACTGTAAAAAAGTATAATATTTTTTTCAACACACTTGCTCATAAAATGGCTCTAATTTCACTACAGTTAGGCACATTATGACACCTATTATCAAACTGTGACTTTTTCATTACTATTATTCACTAGTGAGTTATAGAATTGGTTGAGTTGCTTTGTTCTTAGTGAGTTATAGGTGGCTTTTTGTTTGAGTTGCTTTGTTCTTAAAAACGATGATGATGGATGATGCTGGGTGATGATGGATGATGATGGATGATGCTGGATGATGATGGATGATGATGATGGATGATGATGGATGACGATGGATGATGATGAATGATGATGATGGATGATGCTGGATGATGATGGGTGATGATGAGTGATGATGGATGATGATAGATGATGATGGATGACTATGGATGACGATGGATGATGATGGATGATGATGGATGACGATGGATGATGATGGATGATGATGATGGATGATGATGGATGCTGATGGATGACGATGGATGATGATGATGGATGATGATGGATGATGATGATGATGATGGATGATGCTGGATGATGATGGGTGATGATGAATGATGATGGATGACGATGGATGATGATGGATGATGATGATGGATGACGATGGATGACGATGGATGATGATGGATGATGATGATGGATGATGATGGATGATGATGATGATGATGATTTAGTATTATTTTCTTCGCAAGTGTGTTGAAAAACGTCGTATGATACACGTGTGTATTGATGATTATCGTCCTCGGCTCTCTTAAGACCCTCGCCTCACGGCTCGGGTCTCAATGGCGCCTCAGCGATAATCACCAACGTTACACACTTGTACCATAATGTACTATTTCAACACACTTGCTCATAAAATGGCTCTAATTTCACTACAGTTAGGCACATAATGACACCTATTATCAAACTGTGACTTTTTCATTACTATTATTCACTAGTGAGTTATAGAATTGGTTGAGTTGCTTTGTTCTTAGTGAGTTATAGGTTGCTTTTTGTTTGAGTTGCTTTGTTCTTAAAAACGATGATGATGATGATGATGGATGATGCTGGATGATGATGGATGATGCTGGATGATGATGGATGATGATGATGGATGACGATGGATGATGATGAATGATGATGATGATGGATGATGATGATGGATGACGATGGATGATGATGAATGATGATGATGGATGATGCTGGATGATGATGGGTGATGATGAGTGATGATGGATGATGATAGATGATGATGGATGACGATGGATGATGATGGATGACGATGGATGATGATGGATGATGATGAATGCTGATGATGGATGATGCTGGATGATGATGGGTGATGATGAGTGATGATGGATGATGATAGATGATGATGGATGACGATGGATGATGATGGATGACGATGGATGATGATGGATGACTATGGATGATGATGGATGATGATGATGGATGATGATGGATGATGATGATGATGATGATTTAGTATTATTTTCTTCGCAAGTGTGTTGAAAAACGTCGTATGATACACGTGTGTATTGATGATTTTCGCCCTCGGCTCTCTTAAGACCCTCGCCTGGCGGCTCGGGTCTCAATGGCGCCTCAGCGATAATCACCAACGTTACACACTTGTACCATAATGTACTATTATTAAAAGAGGTAAATACACTGAAACCCAAGTGCAAAAGCAACAGGAAGTTTTATAGAATATACATAAGTACCTACATATTTTTCTAAAAGAGAATATCAATGTAAACAAGCGTAAAGAACATGTAAATACATAGCTAATATCGGCTACTGTGTTATCATGAATTCAGTCACTTTACAATAAATAGTAAATAGAAATTCAGAGGATAAATTACCTTTTCCTGTTTACTCCAATCATGGGAGAGTATTATTTTCATTACTACCATCGCAAACACAATTAAATAAACATAATAAATTATTTTATTCACATACAAATAAATCGATGAATTTTTTGATTTATTGTCAAAGTCACGACAGACACAAAAATCGTGCATTTGACAACTTTATTCTTAAGGTGAAACAAGCCCACATTTTTTCCATACAAACTTCGGGAGGGTTTTACTCCACTGTTTGGCAGTGTACATCAAAACTTAAACAAGGTATGGTTTTGTCTCATTATTAATATTGTCGGTACGGAAACAGAATACTATAATAAAAACCCATTAAAAAGTTATGAGCCAACAAAGATTCGTTTTTCTTGCTAATTTAACCTAACTTTGGGCGTGTTTAAGTAATAAAAGATGTGTAAAATCTCCAAAACCAAGTCGGTACCGACAAAGTTCAATTATCGATAAGTTCAATAAACTTTATCGGTCATTGATTTATGCAGTGGTTTTTTCATAAAACCCGATCTTCCGAAGGACTTTTCTTAATTTTTTCGCGAATATTTTGCTATAAATGCTCCTGTATCTCACTCAATAACGTTGTGCGTGTAGACTAGCGTCTAACTGCTCATCACTGATACTATCTCTGTCGGATACGAAGCCTGGTGAGACAGCATGATTTTTAGCCAGGCCCACCAGTGAGTTCGAGCCCGCGAAAAGTGTCTCCTTAAAATCCTGTTTTTTTGCCAACTATTTTGATTATGATCTGTGCTGAACGCATAATTTCAACTCTATTTCGTTTCGCTACTAATCACCTCTAAATTAGCGTTTATAAAATAAATAAAAGTTAATCATTGATTATGAGGTAACCAATTGATAAGCTAAACAGTGGCTAATCAGTGATTAGCGACTTTTTTAAATTAGGCTGTTATTGATTATCGGCTGAAACAACATAAGTGCATCATACGGAGAGAATATACTGACCTTTAGCTGCCTTAGTATGTAAACCGCTGTAGTTTCTGCACAGTAATAAAAAATACTTTATTGATTCTTTTAATGTACAGTCATGGAATTTAATTGTTAAGTAATTGGACACCCTAAGTCAATTTGCCGTGGTATAGAAATTTGATACAACTATCAAAGAAGTGATGTGATAGTTGTGATTTGAATATACGGACATGTTAAGTTGGCAGTCAATTTGCTTAACAATTAATTCTATATTCCATACTCTTTTCTTGGAACACGTAAAAGTTGTAACTATGATCACAACGAACCTCTTTGATGAAAAGATTTCCTTGAAACTTGAGACTAAACCGGGATTTATGAAAAAGGAAAGGAAAATAAAATTATATTTAGGACACGCACAGAAAATGCCAACATTATAAATGGAACATTTTAAACTCAATAAACATTATTTTTTAACAAAAAAACTGACCTGTGCGAGACCAAAAAGTTCCTATTTCCACTTAAAAAAAACCGCAGCGCTGGTATTCTGATAGGGCTCGCTATAGTACCTCCTACCTACACTACGCCTAAGTGTTTGTTTAGACTTTTAGAGCACTACAAATACGAACGATTTTGAACAGTTTATTAGCAGAATTAATCTCCACAAGACAAAAGCTAGTGAAAGGAAAGCATTTTCATAGGTCCCGTAAAATAATAACAGGTGAGTCGCAAAGTTAATTGCACTTAGAAAGTGCTTGAAGCGGCTGAGAGATGTGACAGCGAAAGAATGGGGAAGGTTAAAGTTACTATAGTTGTAATAAAAATATCCGATGAATGTGTGTAGGTCTGCCGTACGATACACTAAAATTTGACATGTTTTTGTGAGTTGCAGGGCTAGAAATATCATTATTTTCGGGAAACGGTACCATTAGCCTTCGTGTGATACCAGTACCAGATGTAGTACCTGTACTATTGGTATTACTAAACTTAATTAGAAGGTTTCTGTACTGTACCAGTACGAAAAAAATGTTTCCGTAAGTTAACGTGTTTGAAAACCGATATAGTAAGTAAGTAAAAGGGATCATCATCATCATTTCAGCCGAAGACGTCCACTGCTGGATTTAGGAAGAATTCGAAATAAAACCTCAAGGTACGTAAAAATACGAAATTTGTGGTAAACGGTCACCTGAATTTGGTACCGGTACCCGTCTGGAATCGCTACCATCTGAAACCTTTACCTGTTTGGAAGGTTCTAGGCGGGTCCGCAACCCGTCTGGAACCTAAATGGCTAGACCCATTAAGTACCGGTAACAGAACCTGTAATTAAGGTGCCAGTTCCAAGCCCTGGTTCTGAAAGCCTAGACAAGTGACAATTGCTTTCAATGTGTTTCGTATTTCTACAAATACTTTCATCAGCTTAGGTAGCTTCAGTCCTTTTTGACTTTTCCATCATTGTTATCGCTTATCGAACGACACTTTGTCTAGCTAGGGAAAGATTAGCATGCGCGACTCTCCGAATAAGAAAAGTGATAATAATGACTCCAAAAAGATTTTCTTAATGTCTAGACGAATTCTGAAGATGCCATATTTTAACAGAATTAGTAAAATAAATATTGATATGAATTGTGAGAAACCTTCATTTCACAAAGCTTACGTACGTACATATTGAAATTTTAAAGTGCAAGAAAATTGTGAGTCAAAAGGTGATCTCAGTAGGTGTTTAGTATTCTTCCAATGTTTCCAAGTATATGACCTTGTGCGGGGACAAATGTAATTCACCTGGTAGGTAGCTGGCTGCGTGGCTGTCTTATGGCTTTTATGAAAGTTTAAATATTTATCTTTTGTGGATGTTGTGTCGATTCAGTAAAAACAAAAACTGCAACAAAACTGGCGACATGAAATTGTTTTGTACACCACTGCTTTCAACTTTTCCGGGTATTGATCGTAATTAACCAAATACTCGTTTAGAATTAGATTCTTTCATAAAAGCGAATTTTTGTAATATAAACGTTAGAACTACAAAAGATCGTTTACAAGCGCTTCTTCGCTAATAAATGCCAGTTTCCCCTTTATCTTCAATAATTAATTTAGACATCTTAGCACTCAAACGCCTACAAAACTACTTCTTTTCGTCTGTAATCACAGACCTTCATCAGATAACGACACACACTCATCTATATTTAGCTCCAAATTAAGCCTGTTGCCGGATCGTGGCACTTCCAAGTCCTGACAGCATCGGATTACACGTCTGCCCTGATTGATGGTCCGCGCCAGAATGGTGGATTGTTACACCACTCCTGAGGATTTTTGGAAACGTGCCTATTTGGCCAATCCGGAGGTTTGATTGAGTATGTGCTTTGAAAGTTCAAGGACGTTCGTCATTTAAATATTTCTCGTGTGTTTGCAGATTGTGAAAAAACAGGTGTCCAAAATTAAAAGTAAACACTTCACGTTTAATTTACAGCTTGAAGTAGTGTCGGAGCCATCAAGCTTAACTACCTACTCAATCCATCACGGTTTTATAAAAGTACATAATTAAGGAGTTTAATAGTACGTGAAATCTATACGTCGAAGTTCATGTGTAAGTTCTTCAGTTGGGTGGTGTTGGAATTTTTTGAAGTCGCGGTGAGCACTTTTTGGGTGAATCAAAATCATGGAACTCGCGTCATCGTCACCGCACGCTTCCCATGAGCTTTAAGTATACCGTGTATGTATGTTGAAGTTACTTAGTTTTCACTTCTATCGGTAGTCCCCGAAGACTGCCCCGCATGTTTTTTTTAACGTTTTCGGACTAACTTTAGCTATCTTTAGGATTCTAATGTTGAAGGGCAACTTATAGCTTCTTTCGAAATATTCTCTGTTATCTGGTTTTTCTGGAATCTCTACCGAATTGTTCGCACAAAGATTCAACGTTCAACGTTTAGGCTAAGACTGTCAACGCTTGTCACAGCTAAGAATTTAACATTTGCTTATTTATAGCATTTTTTCTTCCACAGTCATATTATGTCCCACGTCACCAGCACATCTGCGACAAAGATGCGCGTACGCACGGAGAGAAAAGACACAAGAGGCACTGGCCGTCGACTCCGCTATGCAAACATCAGAGCCGCATTGTTTTGGGTCAATCACACGGCGCGGCCGCCGCATGCTAATCATATAAATGTACGAAAGTCACGGGTTTTTGAGATATTTATTTATCTTGTTTGTTAGTAGAGGAATATAATAAGCAGTTGTGTGCAACTACGAGACAGAACAGATTTTTTACGATAGAGTAAACTTTTTTGTACTTAATATACCTATATCGTCAATTTTATTTTCATATTTTACGGAGAGGGAGTGGGCCTTGATCCACCACGCGAGCCCATTGCGGTTTGGTGTGGTTGCTAGGCGGGGTGGTATGTTTTACTAGTGACTAATAACACCGCTGACCAGTTTCTTTTCGGCATCTAATGTCAATCAATTCGATGTATGTTAGCTTTGTACATACATATAACATAGGCTCTAGAATAAATACACTGTATCTATGTCTGAACCAGTCAGACTATCACCTCCTTCGGCGAAGCAGTGATGCTCGCGAAGAGGGAGGCGGCGCACGTGAGGGAGAGGCAGCATATGCGCCCTCGCGACCCCAGCCGCCGCAGGATACGGAGACGCCCTGGGCGTCGGGAATCCCAGGCCGATTTCCGGCCACCGTAGGCATGGGCTTGCGGACGGCGAGTAATGGGTAGCTCGCTGTCCGGTAAGGACCAAGCCCAAGTCGACGGCGCGTTGTGTTCCACGCGCGCCTCAAAGAGATGTCAGCACAAAAAATGATGGGGCCCGCAAGGGCCGATGCCTGCCAGGGGTGCGGGTTTGTTCGAAAGAGACACCACAGCCCCTGGCTTAAGGGCTACTGAAGGAACACGGGTGGGTTTTAGTCAGTAAAAGTCTGACACGCCCTCCTGCTCCACCCAGAGCGGGAGAAGTTATTTGATGATTTCCCACCCAAAAAAAAAAAAAAAAACCTGTCAGACTATGTTTTAGTCCTGCCCTTACCCATAAATCATTGGTATACACCACCATAGCCTGATTCTCTGTCACAAACAATAGATTAAAAATAGGGCTCATCTTTTAATGGTGGACTCTATTGATGACGTCACATAATACCGGTCCTGCACCACATTGTATGGTAATGTACAGATTAGCTATTATGATTGTTCTTAGTACATACCTATCCGATGAGTAACTTCAACTCTTCACATTGTGTCGTGGGAGGGGTATTAGTAGGAATTGTCATAAAATTCCGTTGTTTGTAACCTTTGTGTCTCTAAATAGGACCACCCTGGTGATGGTGACTATAGAAAAAAGATAGGTGTAAATGAACTAAGCTCCCTACTTGGCCAGCCATCTACAGACTGACCTCGGCCAGGGCAGCTTTACCTGTCAAATCGATCGATGTATTCATTATTCCATGAAATTGAGTTTTTTTTACTTCTATCCCTTTTAATATTCCCTTGCAAATCCTGGTGATATTTGTCTAGTGTACATAATTGAATCAGCGAGTGCGCTTCCGCGTTCAATTAAATTTCCGTGCACGGGAAGACATGATGCTGAGCGATTAGGTAGCCGCCCAGCTGTGTAATTGTGCAGGCTAGCTCGCAACGCGGCGCTGCACCACTGCACAGGGTATGCAGAAGTCCTTGAAGGACACAGAAGGACAAGCTGTCACTGTCATGCACATACATATAATTATGGCGTTTATGTACTTTACCGACTACTGTTTAATGCACTACTGTATATTTTCCTATTAAAAAGAGGCTTTTCCTGTATGTTTCTTAAAAAATTTAAACAAAACCATAGTGTCAGTCCTCTCACTCACCAAAATTGCATTGTTTCTTGGAGAGCAGGAAGGGTGTGCCCGCCATGATTGAATCTTATTTTATCAGTTTCACAGAGACAGCAATTAACATGCTCTCCTAGACATATCCATGTCTATTGACAGTGTTTGTTCAAGTACCAGAAAAAGTACCATATCAGTCGAATTTAGGAACAGTGAAGTTGTGGTAATCCTTCTGTACCTCGTTATTTAGCGGTAATTGTGCAGTCTGCTCAGAATCGGCGTATCAATGATTTGTAATACTACGCATAGTGAATCTATTTGGAGTGATGTTTTGTAGAGCCCGAAATAGATCATTAGTGATTGTGACAGCAATTTTGAACTACATGGAGCGTAGGATTTTAGTTCCAAGGATTGTTGATTATTTTGAGAATTTCAACATAATCAACAATCCATGCGAGATTATGGTCAATTAGTCCATATGAAATGACAGCCCTGGGTTTTAATGGTGACATTTTGTAGAATAGCCTGGCAGAGCTTCCTTTCGATTGTGATACAAAAAATAGCAAGGATAATCCCGCCGACCTATATCTTCTTAGTCACACCTCCCACGAGAATACTAAGGATGTCTATCTTTAGATGACCACCCAACATTTCAATCATGTTCAATAGTCCAGTGTGTAAGGATAATGTGTTTATTAGTCAGCGAGTCACACTGGAGACTGGAGTCGTGGGTGTGTGTGGGCGACTGTAATCGGCCGTTTAAAGACTTAGCGGCTATTTATATAAATCTGTAATAGTAAACAGATTGAGTAATAAACTGTACTTATAGGTACTTCAAAGTTATTATGTAGATTAGGATTGGAAGATTTGGTTAATTTTTGATTTGTGTTCTTTATGCCTTTAGCAATTCAGAAAACAGTTCTGTTGTTAAGTTTTTATTCCTCTCGACGCTTATAATATTTCATCAAAATGCTTCGTGCATATATTTTTCTGACACTTCTAATTATCAATACGGAACCATGAAACTGTCTGAGATTCTGTGGTCCATAATTATTTTTATATGTATATTCCTTTACAAATGGAATCACCATCTTGAAACATAATTAATTACCATATTTGTACTCGAAAAAAAGTTCTGATAATAAATAATACTTAAGCCTGTCATAAAACATAGTAGAGTCAGTTACGGAGACAGCAGTAAACCCCAGCAACGCCGACATCTGTCCTCAACAGCTGTTGATACTCGAGGGTGTCTGCGACCACTTCCTGAACGATTGGAAACTGTAAAGATAAGTGGCTCCACTGCTTTTATTGAGGGGTTGAGGAGCTTCGAGTGGTATCACATGCTACCACACTTACACAAGCTAAGTGTTTCCAGGAAAAGTGAAATTAGGTCCTATGGAAGATAAGATTCTCATTTCTAATGAATACTACAGGTACCCTATTATTTTGTATGGTTGGTTCCTGGCCAAAAATGCTTTTTTTTTCATTCGTGAGTTTCAGGCACCAATCCAATCTATGGCTTATTTTCCTTTGACCTTTCCTGTAGTCTTTCTGCCGACATCCATAGGAAAATTAGGTGATATTATGTATTAACGCTATTACGTTTAAGGTTCCCGCAAACAGGCGCTACATGACAATAGCAAAACAATTTCACAAAGATTTCATAATATTGCTCCACTAGTGTTGCGTTTGTTTGCCTTTCGGCAGATTTATATTATAACATTTGTGATCCAGACATTTTTCCAATCTACAAATATGTATATACATAGTTACCACATGGTACTGTATCACAGATTTATAGCTAAATCGGTTATATACTTCACATTACAGGTTATAAAATTGAAATACAATGATCATTTCTCAATATTTCATACGTTTGAAGTGTTAGGCAGTACTGTTGGTTTAAGGTGACACAAATACATAATATATACATACAAACTTCGGGAGGGTTTTACTCCACTGTTTGACTAAGTATATCAAAAATTAAACATGGTATGGTTTTGTCTCATTATCAATATTGTCGGTACGGAAACAGAATACTAAAATAAAAACCATTAAAAAGTTATGAGCCAACAAAGATTCGTTTTTCTTGCTAATTTAACCTTACTTTGGGCGTGTTTAAGTAATAAAAGCAGTGTAAAATCTCGAAAACCAAGTCGGTACCGACAAAGCTCAATTATCGGAAAGTTCAATAAACTTAATTCGTCATTGATTTATGCGGTGGGTTTTTCAGAAAACCCGATCTTCCGAAGGGCTTTTCTAAATTTTTTACGCGCCAATTTTACTATAACTGATCCTGCAGCTCTCTCAATAATGTGGTGCGTGTAGACTAGCGTCTTACTGCTCATCATTGATACTACCTCTGTCGAACACGAAGCCTGGGGCCTAAGTCTACTAATTTATAAACGTCACAATGGTCTCTCAATGGTAAGTTTTTGACAGATTTGCCATACAAAAGCTGTCAAAAACACAACATTGAGAGACCATTGTAACGTTTATAAATTAGTAGACTTAGGCCCCTGGTGAGACAGCGTGCTTTTTAGCCATGCCCACCAGTGACTTCAAGCCCGCGACTAGTGTACCCTTAATACTAAAAGTTAATGATCCAATATGAAAAACCAAGTCTATTCAAGAGCTGAAATCGGTTAATAATGGATTTAAAATTCACTATTCACAAAGTTTAATTTAACAGATGACAGTATAAGATTCGTCGTTACATCAAATATATCCATAACACAATCTACAAACTTTCTTATCGTGTATTAAATTACTTTCGTGAGCATCACATTTTATACAGTCAATAAAAATCAATGATACATTTTTTTTTTTTTTTTTTTTTTTTGGGTGGGAAATCATCAAATGACTTCTCCTGCTGAGTAGAGCAGGAGGGCGTGTCAGACTTTTACTGACTAAAACCCACCCGTGTTCCCTCAGTAGCCCGTATGCCAGGGGCCGTGGTATCTCTTTCGAACAAACCCGCACCCCTGGCAGGCATCGGCCCTTGCGGACCCCACCAGTGGTTGCTGACATCTTTGACGGCGCGCGTGAGGAACACAACGCGCCGTCCCGTCTACCACTTTTCGGCCGCAGAGGATAGGGAGAGCGGCTGACGCTATACCGACACTCCTCTTCCCCTGCGGCCCCACCGCGTCCGCCATCAAACGGTGGCGGCCCCGTCCAGGCCACGGAAGGGAAGAGCGCTGCTAAGAAGCACCGGCACTCCTCCTCTACCGCAGCCTGTAACCCTCAGCCGCGATGCCTCCCATTCGACATCGCGGCCCACCTCAGTTGCGGTGCACCTCACCGCAACCTACTTTTTGGCCGCTACGTCAATGGCTTGAAGGCAAAAGCCCTGACGAGCGGCCCCACCGTTGGGTTCCTCTTGGCTTCACCGTGGATGGGAGACCACGGTTACTAAGCCCCCCCGCAACGACAATGCGGGAACCCACTCGGGGGGGATCAATGATACATTAGGTACAAAAACTGCGGTTTCCAACAAATCATTCTTGTTTTTGTGTAAATATTTATATGTGGATGATGTTATTAACTTATTATGATTTCTTTAGTTGCCTATTGAAATATTCTTCCCATCACATTTACCATGAAACTTTCATCAAGTAATGGGTTTCAACAAAGGGTCAAAGGCTTGTTGATATGTGAGGTACAAAAAAATAGTCTAAAACGCTGGTGGCTATAGTTAACTAAGCTCGATACAACGTAGTGCATATTTTGGACGTTCTGTTATTTTTTTTACCTTAAATAGGTTGATTGCAATACTAAAAGTAAATAGCAATTCGATGATATTCTCGTGAAGAGCAAAAATAGAGAGGATTCGTCGGTGAAGCGCACTTAAACTTCAAATGACGCGACGACGCTCTGGTCGATTAATCAACGAGGTTAAGCGTCGTTCGTCGTGGATGGGTGACCGATGAGGATCCGGCGGGATGGCGAGACGTTTTCCCCGCCAAGAGAATGTTATTTATTACAGATTTTCTTGTGAGTATCGATTTTTGATCAATTGTAATGACAGGCCTAAACTATAGTTTAACTAAAATAATGTTTGGGGATCTTTAAATTAAGAATAAAAATAAACTTTCAGCAGGATTTCTAAGTTGCCATAGAACCTATTACAACTTTTCCGTTTTTCTAAATCTTTTTTTTTGATATCATAATATTCAAATCACCAAAATCCGACAATCTAACTGTCGTATTAGAGAAAGTTTCATTATCCATTTGTATTGTGTACAAATACACAAAAATGTCGGCATTAATCGAATATCCGCCAACGATAACCTAAAAAGGGATATATCACAATGGATTGTAACATTTAATTAATCATTTAAAAACATTATCACCATTTAATCTGTCGGTTACTGTCTGACGGCCTGTCTCCCACAACTTCAATGGTGATTGTTCCTCGGTCTCGCTCACACGTGTCGCGTTTGTGTGCATCTAAAAGAGACGGGTGTGATGCAGCGAATCACGCTGCGCGTGCGCCGCGGCCCGTTAGCCGTGATTGTTGATGGTTAAGTTGTAAGCTTGCAGCGATGGCGGGTCTGATTACAGTTAATTGACTGTTCGATTAACTCTGTGTGTGATAGAAAAGTTTCTTTAACTTAACACACTGTATCACGTATCACTTCCAATTTCTAGTGAGTACTTGGAACTTTGTCCAAGAATTGGACCAGGTACCTACCCTAATATAGGTATTAGGGTACATTGTCAATAAACCAACTGCTTTTCAGTGGAAATAAAGGCTTAGCATTGACTGTTCCTAAACATTTCGGTTTTGTAGTCCACAGCTGCACTTAGGTCCTATGTCGGATGTCCTATCTCAAAGAGACGGGTTTCTTGCTACGCTGCGCTGGTAAGACTCGTTAATCTTAGTCGACTAGTCCATATAGACTGATTCTATCCATAATCACCAGCAGGTCGGTATTAAATGAAAAGTGAGGAGTCATGCGACCTTGTACCATGTGCGCTTGAAGTTTTAACTGTCACCTTGCTCGGCCCTGCACATCATCTGCCCTGCGAATGGTGCTGTTAGTGGGGTAGTAAGTTGTCGCTATCACCTGTTACTTGGACATCAGTCAGTACCGTTAGGACGTGTCGCTGGGCGGCCGGCAGCTCGGCTTTTATTTGCTCTGGCTCGGCTGCGGGTCAGCGATGTGGGTCACAGTCAGTTTATCCAGTTTGTGACACTGCCTCGATTTGGTTGATACACGTGGTTGTGATTGTTAATGGGGATACTTTGGGATAAGCGTGGTTGAAGTCTTACTCTTTATAGGTAGTAGAGGTACTGCCGGCTGATTAGCGATGAAAAAATGGCACTAAGAGTTTGAGATTTGCTGCGAAAGTCGTATGACAGGGCAGACTAAAAACTGTTTGTGATGAATTCCAAAATTTCCGACGGTGAAAGTGATACAAAAACAATAAATACAGGGTGTTTGGCAGAACGTTGAACATACGAAAATGGTAGATAGGTGGGGTCATCTACTACTTACTCAGCCCTAATTTATTTGGGCCTGGCCCCCTGGATATTTAAATTTTTTTTTTTGCTTTCTTCTAGTTTCACCACTTTCTTAACTTTAAAGTGTATTTTTTAATATTTTTTATTAAAAATGTGTAAAACAATTGCCTGTTTTACACATTTTTAATAAAAAATACACTTTAAAGTTAAGAAAGTGGTGAAACTAGAAGAAAGCAAAAAAAAAAATTAAATATCCAGGGGGCCAGGCCCAAATAAATTAGGGCTGAGTAAGTAGTAGATGACCCCACCTATCTACCATTTTCGTATGTTCAACGTTCTGCCAAACACCCTGTATATACGTAGGGTAGCCCTTGGGCAGTCGGCTCCGCTACAAAACTTAATGACTGCTTAATTTTAACCACGGCATGAACTACCTGGGATCTTGTGTATGTATGATTAAAATTCCAAAAGAAACCACTTTTCAATCTGGGCCAGTTGAAAGTCATACGATTTGCCATTGTTACATTACTTACATTGTAATAAATACGTCTTTACACAAATTTACGTGTATTTACAGTTCGTTGACTTGTTTTACGGTAGTTGGTCAAATATGGCGCTTGTAGGGTTTTTTATTGGGTAGGAAATCATCAAATAACTTCTCGTGGAGGGCGTTTCAGACTTTTTCTGACTAAAACTCACCCGTGTTCCTTCAGTAGCCTGTGTGCCAGGGGCCACGCGGTAACTCTTTCGAACAACCCGCACCCCTGGCAGACGCGATTGCACGTTCAACCACAGGTACAATACTCAGAGGCGTCTGGCAGGTCCTCATATCTTTCGTAAATGAAATACTTTAGGAATAGCTCATAGTTTCCTTAAAATATCTATGTTGTATAGTTGAGGAGCACTGCTTTTTGTTCTGCGGTCTGATTTGAATGTCATCCAGATAGTAAATATTTATTTTGGATAAGAGTTACTAGCATTATGGATTTTGGGCTACATCTTGTTATACATGCTTCGACTAGGGTCAGTCCGAACACGAGCATGATTTTCACAATCAATCATGCTTCCATAGGCTCTACTTAAGTACTAACTCTTTCTTGAATAAACTGAGCTTTATTGTCCTACCAGGAGAAACACAGCATATTGTTTTGTCTATTTACATTTCTCAGAATCGAGGACATCATCCTACCAGAGAATAAGGGCTCCCACAGGCAGGCGCGACGCAATTCTTGTAGAACAAATTTCAAGAAGTTTTAATGGTGTCGCGTCACGACTGATTGCGGAGCCTTAACCCGTGTCCGTGAGCCTCCTCTGAGGCATTGTTTGGTGTACTTACCTTATCATGTTTTACGATGTCGCTTATTAATTAAACGTCTGCATCTCACTTACTGATGTTTCTGACGCAAATTTAATTATCAGCGAAATTAATTCGTTTCTATACACACACAATTAATGCTCTGACGTTACAGAAAGAGATACTTTGACGTTCAGATTTGGATCTAATTCATTGAGATCCACTCAGAGTTAAGGCAATTTATTTGTGATACCAAAGATAATTACTTCACCGTCGCTGATTTGTATAAGTTCATAAAAATAATTATCCTGCATTGGGGCAGATTACTCTTAGAGTATCCTCTCCTCAGTGAATCGCCAGAAGAAGGGAGGTTCAGAATACACAGAAATAGAATGGACTTGAAAGGCCTAGAATTACATGCATTTGTGCAAATTGGGAGCTACCTACATAATGTCTTATAGATTGTGATAGCGTTCAATAATTGTAAACTGTACCTATACCCAAAGTAATTTACAGCAAAAGTTGAGTCAGTTCTAGATTTTGACGACCATGTTGCAAGTCTCGGTTATCATAGATATCATTAATTACACATACATTTAAAAGAGTAATTCAAATTGTCAGCTGTCATTGTATGTATATATCGTAATAATTACATAGTCGTTCTGTAATTCTATTTAACTATGAGAAGATTCTTTCAGCACAATTTATTGATAAGTTGACTGCGTGTAGGCGGATTAGTTTAGTCAATTAGTTGTATTTATTAGGCAGTACTGAGTACTTGTTAGTAGGTACCTCCCTCAACATTGTTTTTCCTTTGAGATCACATTGTTTTGATCCGATTAGGGAATCGAACAAATTATTTTGATCACGAGACAATGTATCTACTTGGTGACCCAAAATGATTGTTAATTATGATCAATTAAAGCTTTTGATTCAATAAATAGTGAATCGTGTGCCAAGTAGTGTATAGCAGATCTGAATATTTATAACAGCGATTAAAATACGATGAACCAAAAATTGATCCATTGATTGATTCAAATATATACGAGGTCTCTAGAAAGCGATTTTAGAACATCCGATTTCCGAGTTGTGTTCATCGTTGGTGCAAATTATGATTTACATTCGGATCAAAACCAGACCAGACATTTCCTCGCTATTTAGTAGGTAACAAACAAACGAACAGATTTTGTATTGTGTTAAATGATTAGAATAAGAAATATAGTCTTAACTTTCGCAGAGCTAAATCTAGACCGAATGTAATGGCTGTCTGATTTTTTCAGGTTTAGACCTTTGTTACAGACTTACAGGCCGATTTAGTTCCGCTGTAGTGAACGGTACATTTCTCATATTTTTTGTTACTTTCGGATCATTTCGAGCGTAAATTCTTGTAGTTATACACTTTTTGTGTATCCATGCTAATAGGGACGGTGTAGTGACTGTAATGATGATGATAGTATTATGATTATAATCATTTGTGTGCTGATTTGGGAGAAAACGTTAAGTATTGGTGAAGACGGAAATGTGTCTTAAATTAGTCATGTTCATAATGAGGTCATTAATGATCGGTACAGATTTACCATAAGACTTGTAAAATGTGTAATGTATAGGATAACTGAAAGATTTGAGACCTAATTAACGTATCTACCTATGGATGGTTTTCATTTTAATAAGATGTAAAAAAACATGTTTAATTTCAAACTATTTTGGCTGTTGTAAATTAGGCACTTAGGTAGCTGTAACATTCTTTATATTTACCATATTTTACGCGAATCAAGATACGAGTAAGGCGTGGATTACACAGAAACGGCGTAAGAGGAAGGCGCGGCGCAGGCGCAGCGTACGCAGTACATTTTGTATGAAAAAACTTTTTCCAAAAAAAAAAAAAAAACAACCGACTTCCAAAAAACACTAAAAAGTTAATAATTACTTACTTTCGGACTTTGGATTTGTATTTTATTAGTTTATTGTCACCGCCTTCCGAAATTAAAGTTATTTTTCAGTTTCTAGTGTTTTTTGGAAGTCGGTTGTTTTTATTTTGGAAAAAGTAATAATTTTTCACTTTTTAGTTTACCCACTCAATCAATCAATCAATTATTTATTTGCAATGAATGTAGGTTACATTGAAATACAGGTGGAGTAGATAAGAGACACCAATTCATCATCCTTGGGGTCAAAACAATGCATATTTATACGATAGCAGCAATCGCGGTTGATTTGCTGTCATTTTTTGAAAAGTTCCGTTGTCTGTCTCTGAAACACATCATCAGATCTATATGAAATTTAAATGGGACCATTTCGAAATAAATCCCTTTCTATAAAAATAATTTTGCTAATCGGCCTATAAATGACGGAGTTATGCCCGAATCTGTACCTAACTTCTAAGTTAAGAGTTGTATCTTCCTTCATCAGCTCAGCGTCATGACATGATGATGACCATACGCAAATGTCTCAATAGTTTTAGAAAACATGAAAAATACTGTTAATACCTATAAGATTTGAGGGTTGCCCTCTATTTCCCTGGGATTTCACCATCAGACCCTGACTTGATGCCAATGGGACCACCTCAGGAGTATACTCTTTCAAATAAAAAAAAGAATTTTGAGAATCGGTCCACAAATGGGGGAGAAATCGAGGAACATACATTAAAAAAAAATACATACTCGTACAGTGGAACATATAACCTCCTCCATTTTTGGAAGTCAGTTAAAAACGTTTAATAGCGGCATCATGCCTGCTTACAAAATGTACTGCGTACGCCGCGCCCCGCCTTCACCTTACGCTGTTTCTGTGTAATTCGCGCCTAAGGTGCCCAAAAGTCAAGTACAGAAAGTGGGGTCGACCAGATGACGTTCCTCATTATTTAAATAGATAGCGAGACAGACTTGCAATATTGAATTTTAAACCGGATACTTCGTATGCAGCACGTGAATCACAGCTGGATACCGGATATTGCTGGTTTTAGCATTGAAAGATAGGTTGAACCAAGCTCTAAGCGTAGGTATATCATTGATGATAACTGACTGTACTTCTTATAAGTTTATAACCACTGCCGGGCAAACATAAATTAATTTGCATTATTCCTACAAACTGTTCTCTTTCTCTTTTTGTACCATAATTGCAGTATTGTTTAAAGACAAAGAAATGCGTTCTTATGTAAATACAGATAGTAATGTGAGCAAACTGTTTCAACTGATAACATGTTTGTTTGTCTGTCTGTGTCTTTGTCTGTCTGTCTGATAACAGACGTTATTTTTCTCAGTTGATAGGAGTAATTAGGTAGTGATGATTCAGCTTTTAATGAGAAATAATAAAAATGTTTTAGCAAAAACTATAAATAGGTACTTACAGACGAGAAATTGAAATGTTTTTTTTGTGAAGCAAGTGATTTCTTACAATCCCTTGTTTCACAAAAAATAAAAATAAAATATTAAGCTTAGGGGGAACCTAGTCGCGTGCTCGTACTCACTGGTGGGCCTTGCTAAAAATCACGCTGTCTCACCAGGCTTCGTGTCCGACAGAAGTAGTATCCGTGGTGAGCAGCTAGACGCCAGTCAACACGCACAACATTATTGAGTGAGCTGCAGGATCAGTTATAGTAAAACAGGCGCGTAAAAAATTGTGAAAAGTGCTTCGGAAGTTCGGGTTTTCTGAAAAAACCACTGCATAAATCAATTACCAATAAAGTTTATTGAACTGTTTGATAATTGAGCTTTGTCGGTACCGTCTTAGTTTTGGAGATTTTATACCTCTTTTACTACTTAAACACGCCCAAAGTTAGGTTAAATTAGCAAGAAAAATGAATCTTTGTTCGCTCCTAACTTTTAATGGTTTTTAATTTTAGTATTCTGTTTCCGTACAGACAATATTAATAATAAAACAAAACCATACCATGTTTAATTTTTGATGTACAGTCGCCAGCAGGTCAAGCTATCCCAAACTGTCAAATTTTCCCAATTGAACATAAACCTTATATTATTCCTTTGTAATAAAGTAGAAAAACTATCAAAGAAATTTGACAGATTGGGTTAGCTTGATGTGCTGGCCTCTGTACATTGTCAAACAGTGGAGTAATACCACAGACATCTTAATTATTAAGATTTCTGTGAGTAATACACTTCCGAAGTTTGTACGGGAAAAATGTGGACTAGGTTCCCCTTAAAGGCTTAAGGCCTCTAAGCTTATTATAGCTATTGCGAACGAAAGAAAGATGATTAAAACATAATCGATAAGAATCATGAATTTTAATACTTCGGGATTAATAAGGTCTCACTTTAGCCTTAGGTTTGTTTGAGAATTGTCGGATATAATTAGAAATAGATTCACAATAACTCCCGACGACCTGTCTAAATTTAAATAAAAAGTCAAATGTTTTACGAGAAATGTGTGCAGCAGTATAGCTTCAGCCAACCAACAACATAGAAATTTTCATACTCCGGAACGTTTTTAGCAATATATTTTGTTGTGAAAGTTAACATCGGCGACGCGAGGAATTTCAACAAACACGTGTGCACACATACCTACAAGCTACTAACACATATTATAAGAAAATTGTGGTATCTAACGAGATGGTCGCGTGACCGGTGCTCGTCCACTAATGCTCGTTAATTGCTTGCTAATTAAGGGTTGCAATCGACGAGACTTGTATGATAGATAGGTGTGGGCGAAACTTGCCTGCTGTTCGAAATGAAGGATCATTGTGGAGTAAATGACTGATCGTTGAGCAGATGGAACGATGAAAGATATTCTGCGAATGGGTTCCATAAGTTCCATAAATCCATTGCTAAATGTTCTGTTTATCTTGACGACAGTTAGGTTATTTCTTATTTGTAGATGTATTTTTGTTTTACATGATCAGTTTGAAAAGGTTTTTATAACCAACTGAACACCTGTTGTTTTAACAGTCAACATTTTGATCGTCGGACCTGGGAGCATCCAACACGTACGTAATGTATGCAATACGTCCGTAAATTTATTTCAGTAGTTATTTACATTCGATTTTCTGTTATGCTCCAAAGTTTTCTGATATCTCCACTTACACGTCATATCATATTTCTGTCAACCACCGTAGTTACAACTGTCAACTATAATATTGTTTATAAACTGTGTCTTGTGTCGGTGTGCGCCGGTACTTATTCATTCATTTTGGCTCACTTTACTAATGTCTTTGTTAAATATTACCAATGATTGAATTACGATTTGTACGTTGTGATTGTAGGTAATTGAGTTTTACGTTGTGAGTGGAAATTGTTAGTATTACTGTGATCCGACGTACTCGTAAGGCGCACCATTGATATTTAAACAAACTTTACCGACCGATTTTTCAATCTTTAGATATCTTTTATCTGAGAAGTAAAAAAAGCTTTGAGACAGACATATTCCTATGATAGAAGTTATCTGACGAATTAAAATCGGGTTTAAGCCATAAATAAAACCGATAATAAATTTTTAAATGTATATTACTCAATAAATAATCAAATCACTAAACTACCTACCCTTCTCTTTTTGTGGTACCGGAAAGGGCAGTATCATTTTCCTGGGTGGCTGGTTGAGTACACAAAAAGTAAACATTAGGCGTCAGTACTTACCTAGCCTACGTCTGAACACACTGAAAAACTAGGAAAAACGATTCCAAGAAAAAAGTAAGTTCATGTAGATGAGGTAAAAAGCAAATGGTTCTCCGAATGAGGTAAACATTCTTGTTGAAAACATTAAAGTCCCATTTTCTCAGTATTCACAACTTCCATGCAATAAACTTTGTGTTTAATAAGGATTTTTCCTTTTCAATATTTATGAAGTGATGTCAATTCATCATCATGACAGTCAGTGACCTGCCATTGACTTGTTTTTTGACCTCATTAATAGTAAATGCACCATAATTAGAGTTTTTAGGAAAATAACAATATCCTAGTAACGCTTATTTTAGAAGAAAATCTGTGAGGAATTTGCTTACTTTTGGCAGTAGGTACTAACTAGTACTTGTGACTAGCATGGTTTATAAAAAAAAAAAAATATAAAGGCGCCCAATACCTATCAAACGTTGGTCGTCTATGTATGGGATCGCCTAGAGAACGAATTATACTGTTGTGAAAAATAAAACCATGCAAAAATAGGTGCCACAATTCTACCAGCACCCTAATTGCGTTACTCACGATTCATCATAATCTGTATCGTTTTGAAACGGATTGTTAAACCATTGCTTCATATGTTGGAAAAATGTGTCTGTTCGTCAACATAAATAACGCAATGAATATTGTTTAACTGTGAAGACGAAACCAATTATGATCAATCGTGAGTTACGCAATTAGGGTGCAGGTTACCAATATTATAAATGCTTGGATGTTTGTTACTCAATTACTTAAAAACGGCTGAATTAATTTTTATGAGATTTGGCACACAGATAGACCATATTCTAGGCAAAAGCAAATTCATCCTGGATCGCAAATAAATGTCGTTTGCAACAACTAGTTGACAATAATCGTAACCGTCAAGTGGGTTTGAAGGAAATAATTTTAGAGTGTTGAATTTAAATCATTTCCATAGTCGTCCATGTATTCAGCAACAATGGTTCTATCTCTAGTTCACTGTTCAACGAAAAACCGGCGCGCGGCGAGAGTTATAAGTTTATCTCAATACTTCACTCACGTTGTTATAAAGTTGCTGAACTTAAGATCGTATCATGTTCAAAAGTGGTGGCGTCTCGTTGGTATACACGGTATGAACACAAGGATAGAAGGGCCATTTCAAACAAGAACGCGATTGTAAGCTTTCGTAACTAGGAAAATATATTTATATTTTTAAAATTTCATGTTCGATGTTTCGCACGTTACGACGTTTGTTTTCTATCCGTGTCTGTTGTTGTCTTTTTCTTTATTATGAGTTTTGTGTGTTTCTGGCTGCAGCTAGCCCAGCCTAAAGGGTGCATTGTTTTGGTTGGCATTTTACGTAGTGGCACAGGATTATTGGTACCCCTCTTCCATCGTTACAATTTTTTATTATTTTTACTCTTATATAATGTTATTTATTTATCAAGAAACTTCCCCATGTTATATTTCTTAAATATTTTCATACCCACAATCACACTTCAAATTGACACAATATTGATATTATCTAATGACATTTTGCCTATTTTGACGTTGTTTTGCATTTATCACGAAGTTACATTAAAATTAAGTCATTGTTATTACTGCGATAATACCTGTAATAATTGGTACCTCATTAAACGATATATAACGATATATACACATAATACACCGTGTATTCCGTGTATCATTGTGTTGATTGGTGATACTAAACCAAAGTAATAAGTGCAAAGTATTTTAAAATTGGATTGCTCAATCCTGGCTCATTAGGTACTAACCATGATGATTTTATCGCTGCATTAGAACATCATGATGTCAGTATTATGGCAATAAATGAGACCTGGCTCAGGACGGGTGAGGAAGGGCGCGCGCCCGTCGTGCCCGGGTACCGGCTGCGGCACGTGCCGCGCCCGGTGAGCGTGCGCGGTGGCCGTGGCGGGGGTGTTGGGTTTTATATCATGCGCGGGATTAAGGTGCGTACCCATACGCACCCGGTTGACCCTCTTCGCGAGGTAGTTGAACAAATGTGGCTAGTTCTGAGCACAAATGGTGTCAAAATCGCTATCGGCACTGCGTATAGACCGCCATGGATGGATGTTGATTTGTTTCTGGACGCGCTTACTTGTTCAATAAATTCATTATCGTCTTGCACTCACACTATTCTTTTGGGTGACTTTAATATTAATTGTCTGAATCAAACAGACACTAAAACGAGCAAATTGAATATATTTTTTCTCGGCCTAAGTCAATTAGTGCAATCTCCTACTCATTTTACTTCCACTAGCGAGACTCTTATAGACCTAGTGTGCACCGATGCGAGGGCGCGCGACATAGAGGTGGACTGGATTAGTGCGCTTGGTGCGCATGCTTTTATAACAGCTGTTTTTTATTTTAAAAAGGAGAAAATACTGCCAATTGTGATAACTCGTAGAAATCTAAAAAACATACCATTAGACGAGTTTAAGGAGGACTTAATCTCAGTGGATTGGCTTGCAACAGCTGTGTCAGGTGATGTAAACACTATGGTGGCTCAACTTAATAATAATATCACCACGATTTTTGATAAATATGCTCCACGTAAGACTCAAGTTATTAAGGAGAGGTCGTATCCATGGATAACGGATAACATCAAGTTTATGATGTGCTTGCGTAATCAGGCACATATACGATGTAGAAACTCCGTTTCAGAGAGCAAAATACTGTATTACAAGGAGCTTAAAGGTTTAGTTAATAAGTCCTTATACTATGAGAAAGTGGCTTATTTTAAGCACAATATTAATAGTAGGATACGCCATCCCAAAGTTCTATGGAAAAATCTAAAGTCAACCTTATTACCCTTCAAAGGTTTGTCTGAATTACCCTCTCATTTGAATGACCCTGATAAAATTAATTCCCATTTCTTAAATGTTCCCGGTGATAGTGTGGCACCGGCATCATGTTTTGCTTTCTACGAGTCGCATAAATTTGGCGATAGTGTCTTTTCTATTTATACTGTAGACCAATCTGAAATTATCAAGTTTTTATCAAAATGTAAAACCAATGCAGAGGGTTTCGACCACATCACGCTTGACATGTTTTTAATGACTCTCCCTCAAACCTTAGACATCCTGACTTCTATTGTTAACTACTCAATTACTACGTCGACCTTTCCTGACCTTTGGAAAATTGCTGTTGTACGTCCTATACCTAAAGTTATGAACCCAAGTACTATAAACGACTTAAGGCCTATAAGCATTTTACCCTTCTTGTCAAAAGTGCTTGAAAAGGTAGTAAACGCCCAATTATCCACATATCTTGAGCGAAATAACATCCTGCCGGAGGCGCAATCAGGTTTTAGGAAGGGTCGTAGCACTGCAACAGCCCTGTTAGATGTTACGGACAATATATTATCGGCTCAAGATGATGGATGTTGTACGCTGTTAGTTCTACTGGATTTTTCTAGGGCATTTGATGCTATAAATTTGTCTCTCCTGCTATCTAAGATGACGTATTATGGTTTTGACGCGCCCTCGGTTGCATGGTTCAAGAGTTATCTTAGCAATCGAAAACAGCTGGTTGAAATACAAGATGCCAATGGGTCCAGTATTTTATCAAATATGACTCCAGTGGTGAGGGGTGTTCCACAGGGATCCATACTGGGTCCCCCTTTATTCATTTTGTATACTGCTGATATTGTCAATGTTATCAAAAATACTAAATTTCATATCTACGCTGACGACATTCAATTATACCTATCTTTTAAACCTGAAGACTATGAAGCCGCAGTCAAATTATTAAATGAGGACCTGGATAGAATCGTGGACTGGTCAAAGCAAAACTCCCTGTTACTCAACCCGACCAAAACTAAATTTATGCTTTTCGGGTCTAAGGGTCAACTGGATAAAATAAATTCAAATCTTCCCAGCGTGATCGTAATGGGCCAAAGTATCGATCGAGTTTATGAGGCGAGGAATCTGGGTTTGATAGTGGATCAGGATTTACGTTTTGAGGCTCATACTGCAAATTGTGTAAAAAACTGCTTTTACCGCCTTAAAGTGCTGTATAAGATGCGTCCGTATCTAAGCGAAGATCTGCGTGTACAGCTAGTTGAAAGTCTGGTTCTATCTAAGTTAAATTATGCCGATACTGTGGTAGGACCTCGACTTCTCGCACGTACCGTACGATTAATTCAAAGGGTTCAGAATGCTTGCGCGCGATTTTGTTTTAATGTACCACCAAGGAGCCACATTACACCATTTCTAAACAAAAATAATATTTTAAAAATGAAATCCCGTCGGAAGTTACACTTAGCCTGCCTTCTTTTCGGCGTTATCAAGTGTAAATGTCCGTCATACCTATACTCGAAGCTTGTGTGGGTAAATAGTCACCGGCAGCGCAAAGCCAGGCGTTGTGCTCAGCAGCTGGCTACCCCGCATCACCGTACTGCAGCCTTCCGAGGAAGCTTTCGTTACGCGGCTTCCAAATGTTGGAACAACATTCCCCCACCCATTAGGGACCTAAAAAACATTAGTACATTTAAGGCTAAACTTAAGAATTTCATTATGAATTCACAAATTGAATTTAATGGCATTAATATTGATAAATCCTTTATTTAATCCATTAATCCAATAATTATTTAAACACAATTATAATTAATCTAATAATTTATATTCAATCAATAATCAATTTAAGTATGTTGCCTTTAATTTTATTTAATGACTTACTACAGAAACTAACCTTATTTTAGGCTGGATGTGATATTTCCAAGAACCACTAGGTTTCGGTCCTATTTTCTCTTTTCCGTTGCAATATAAATTTGTCTGGTGGTAAGGCGTAGGCCTTAGAAACAATAATTTACTTTCACATATTAATATTTTATGGAAAACACATTTTATTCGGTGGCTTTTTGCGGCTGCTCGATGATGCGTCCTCGCGTCAAGCGACAGGCGCTATTTTATATTGTAGCTTCGTGGGTATTTAAAAAAAATCTCTGAACTGAGTAGCACATAAAAATCTTATGCATTATTTATTTACGTATTCTTAAGCATTTATTATTACTAATATTCAAGTACTTATGTATCTATTTTCCGTTGCCAATAGTTTACTTTTATTTTTTACCCACGTCCGTGTGTCGCTGCAGGGTGCCAACTGAAAACCAGCGCTGGGTGTCTCACGCCCAGCAAATGCTGAGATGGTAACCCTTTCGGTATGGACACGCTCAGCACAACTGATACTGAATGTTTTTTGTTAAGTTCGTTATTTCGTTCTCTTATTTTTTTTATGTGTTTGTTGCTGTTGTGTTGTGTCTGTTTCGAATAAATGTTTTCTATTCTATTCTATTCTATTCTATTCTATTCTATTTGCTGCCGTGGTGTTATGAATTTTGCCTTTGATATTGAAGGCATTTATTTGTGCTTAAGATTATTGTAAATAACAAATACAACGATTAAACCAAAACTGGGGAAAATTCTTTAGTTTTGGTGTAACCTAACTATAAAATAGGTAACGATAGAAGGCATGCAGTGCTCTGCAAGTTGGGCAAGCAACATAGGTTACCCCCGTGTCTCTAAAATTTTCAAGTGTGGAGTTTAGATTCGAAAATACTCGTTTCGCCCAAAATATTTAGTTTGTTTTAAGACTTTTGTCATATCTATAGGTGATACTAATTGTGCTCATCGCAAAAAAATAAACCTTAATGCTACAGGCGACTGTTGTATTTTCATACATAAACTCACTCATACCGGTTGCGAGTACTACGCATAACACACCTCACCATTCCAAAGAACATCCCCAATAAGGTCGCTATAATTATCTCTAGTAATGGTATCGCTAATAATTTAAGTTATAGTTATGCTAACGTCTCGCATTATTGCGAGGCCCTATGATGTTGCCTGCTAGGTACATGCCGCCAATTCTAGTTCTGCAGCTATGGCAACTGTACAACTGTCACAACATCGTTATCATCATCGAATTAAGCTTACACCTGACTTTAGAACTTCACCAGATTTGGCATCATATTTGGTGAGGTTTCTCTTTTGGGACACTTGTTAACCCTCACCTAACACGCACACCGTGTTTTGTTTGCAGTAAACCCTCTGTTCTTGTTTTGCGGTGCCACCCCTGTTGTCAGATTTTATGTGACGTGGTGTGCATGAAGCATAACTCCGTGAAATAAAGACGTAGTGAAACTGATTACTGACGATACTGTATGCGCCTGAGCATATTACAAGTTATGTTCGCCGACACTGTTAAAGAGGATGAGTTTCTTTTAGTAGCTATGTACTCTTTATGGACTACGCGTGTTTTATGCTAATGCTTAGCATTATTTGGGCAATTTTGAGATTATTGCGAAGATTAGTGTTGCTTGAAAGAGTTGGTCTGGCGATAAGTGTACCTACGAGGAGTTCTTTGAATCATGAAAGTTTTTAGTTTTTCGCGGATTTAGAAGTGTGAGGATATCTGATGCCTGTGTGTAGTTGCGTAACACAATACCAGTAGCAATGGCTTTGATATTGACAATTCAAAAAAATAATAATTTCGTTGTTTACGTTACGCAGATGAATTTTTCGAACATATAAAGCAACTGGTTTTCGCCCGCGGCTATGCCCGCGTGGAGATCGGAAATTATTATTATTGTAGGTTATAATCTATCTGTGTGCCTTTAATCCAAATCCGTTCAGCCGTTTTTGCGTGATTGAGTAACAAACATCCAAACACCGTCACGAACTTTCACATTTATAATATTAGTAGGATGGATTATCAATACCCTTCACAGTGATTCAGATTGTAATTAATCGTGCGTAATAAGGGTGCTGGGATAACAAGTGACCTGGGGCCTAAGTCTACTAATTTATAAACGTTACAATGGTCTCTCAATGGTGTGTTTTTGACAGTTTTTGTATGGCAAATCTGTCAAAAACTTACCATTGAGAGACCATTGTGACGTTTATAAATTAGTAGACTTAGGCCCCTGGAAAGATTCACGCAAAGCGATTGGCTTACATTAGACACATGGCTCTAAACATGTGGAC